>OY804595.1:61204144-61804144 GCA_963680895.1 Fragum sueziense
AGCTATTGTGATCGCTTTTTGTCCGTCGTCCGTCTGTCCGTCTGTATGTCCGTCCGTCCGTACGTACGTCCGGTCCGTCCGTCTGTCAACAATTTGGTGTTTACACTCTAGCATCTACAAATATAAGCCAATCTTAAGCAAACTTGGTTAAAACATGTATGACCATGAGCTCTCGGATGAGTTCGAATTTGGGTCAGATCGGACCGGAAAGTCCAGAGTTATCTGCCCTTGAATGTAAAAAATAGCTACTTTTGACATTGTTTACACTCTAGCATCTACAAATATTGACCAATCAATACAAAAGTTGGACACAATGTTGGTGACCATAAGATCTCGGATGAGTTTAATTTTGGGTCAGATTGGACCAGAAAGTCGGGAGTTATCTGCCCTCAAATTTGACAAAATTGTCGTTTTTTACCGTTTTCGACTTTGTTTACACTATAGCATCTACAATTATTGACCAATCGAGAGGAAACTTTAAGACAATATTAGTGACCGTAAGATCTTGGATGAGTTCGATTTTGGGTGAGATCGGACCAGAAAGTTAGGAGTTATCTGCCCTTGAATGTAAAAAATAGCTACTTTTGACATTGTTTACACTCTAGCATCTACAAATATTGACCAATCAATACAAAAGTTGGACACAATGTTGGTGACCATAATATCTCGGATGAGCTTGATTTTTGGCTTGATCGGACCAGAAAGTCCTGAGTTATCTGCCCTTGAATTTGACAAAATTGTTGTTTTGGACCGTTTTCGACTTTGTTTACACTATAGTATCTACAATTATCGACCAATCAAGACAAAACTTTAACACAATATTAGTGACCATAAGATCTTGGATGAGTTTGATTATGGGTCAGATCGGACCAGAAAGTCAGGAGTTATCTGCCCTTGAAAGAAAAAAAGCTACTTTTGACATTGTTTACACTCTAGCATAGATCTACAAATATTGACCAATATGTGCAAAAAATGGACGCAATGTTGGTGACATTATGTAAGGTTTCGGATTAGTTTTTGTTTTGGTTTGATCGGACCAGAATGTCCTGACTTATCTGCCCTTGAATTTGACAAAATTGCTGTTTACGACTTTGTTTTTACTCTAACAACCACAAAATTAATGGTGACCAATCAAGACAAAACTTTGATCTTGGATATAATGGTTATAATCACCATAAGATCATGGATGAATTTGAACTTCAGCACAATTAGACGAGCAGTTTCTGAGTTATCTGCCCTTGAAATGGACAAAATTCTCGTTTTTGACTTTGTTTTCACTCTTAACCAGATACATGTATATTGATCTATAAAGAGGAAACAGGGACATAATGTTGATGACCATAAGTTTGTTTAGTCTTAATGTCACAAATATTAATTGATTCAAACATAACTGTGGCTCATATCATCTTGGTTCAGGTGAGCGATATAGGACCATCATGGTCCTCTTGTTTTCGCAAAATTCCAGGGGGGTCATGACCCCCTGACCCCCCTCTGGATCTGCGCATGTTTTATCCCACATGATGACGCTTTTGGAAAACATAATGGTTAATGTGGAAAGACCAAAAATTGCAAAATTTTCTGAAACATCTGTGAATTTGGACCTCATGATATGACAGAAATGTCAAACTTATATGCTACCGCGGCCATAGCGCATTTGGTTGTGCATTGGCCTCGCACTGGAGAGATCCAGGGTTTGATACCCTAAGCCACGGAAAATATCCTTTCAGACAAAAATGTCACCCATCAATGGTTTGATATCTCTAACCTATGTGGGTGAGCAACAGGAGGCTCACTAAGTATATTGTGGTAGTACTGGTATGAGAAACAACAGGAATCCATGGTTAGGTGCTCCAGCGGTGATATGACCATAGCAGTTGAAAATGGCGTAAAACCCCAATAAACCAAACCAATCAAACGTATATGTATTTTAAAATATAAAGCTACAAGTCACTGAAAGCTATGAAAAATAAAAATGAAAAAAAAATATTGTGTAATATTATTTATTCATCTGTCTTCAATGGTATTGTTAGAGATTCGTTTTAACCCTTTCCCAAATGAAAAAAATTCTGGGTGATCCACCTCAAAAACTGCCACAAATGACAAAATAGATGTTATTAACCCTTTCACTGCCATAGGCGACTTTTGTCGACTATAGGGGGTCCCTGCCATAGGCGACTTTTGTCGACAAATTTATGGGGACGAACAACAACAACAACAACAACATAAAAAAGAAAAAAAATATTGTCATTTCATAAATTACCTTTAAATTTTGGTCACATATAGGTGCTTCATTTGTCTGTATGTGCTGAAAAATTTGAAAGGAATCCATCAAATGAGTCAAAAGTTATGCATCTTTTTGTGAACAGGGTATCGAAATTTCTTCGAATTAATTCAGCAGTGAGAAACACGTCCGAAAAAAATATTTGGCAGTGAAAGGGTTAAAGATAGGATTTGTGTAAAATATGGCACAGAAAATATTGAGACAAAAGGAGAAACTGCTAGTTATCAGCAGTTTATTCTTTTGTTTCAATGTTTTCCCAAGCCTTTTCTATTAGGGACGTCAAAACCAAGTTTTGTATAGGGATAAGGTAGTCCACCCCCAATGAGATTCATGTGAACTTCACACGTGAGTTCCACCACTGAATGTTTTTGTCGTTGCCTGAATAGGTTTGTATACATAAAGACACAGCTCAAAAAAATGTGATGTTTTAGGAATTTCAAAATATCCACATTATGAGTATTCTACCTTAAATGCATTATTCTGACTTTTCAATTTCTTTACTTCAGGTATAAATGTGATTCTGACCAACTGTCTTCAAAGAAAAGCTGCCATGTTTGTCCTCCCAACGTAATCAGTGTTTACAGAGAAGCATATAGAGAGAAATTTAGTGACAATGTCCAGCAATAACCACAGCAAAATTGTGGAATTATTCTACAAAAAGTGTTGCTGCAGCTTTTTAAATGTGATGATGATGATGATCAACAGTTACTGTCTTCAAGAAAAGCTGCCATGCTTGTCTTCCCTATGTAATGCAAGAATATGTGTTGACTTTGTTCAGCAATAATCACAATATTAAAAAATATTAAAAATGTCCCGAAATAATGACAATAGAAGTGTGGAATAATTCTACAAACACATGGTTGGTCATGACTCAACATTTTTGATATTTTTCAATAATATTGTTAATTATGCCCCCTTTCGAAGAAAATGGGGGTATATTGTTTTGCAAGTGTCGGTCGGTCGGAAGGTCGGTCGGTCGGTTGGTCGGTCCGTATGTCGGTCGGTCTGTCCGTAGACCAAACTTTGTCCGGAGCATAACTCGAAAAGTATTCAAGGTAGAATCATGAAACTTCATAGGTGGATAGATCTCATTATGGAGAGGTGCAGTGCATAAGAACCGTAACTCTGCCGATCAAATTTTTTGAGTTATTGCCCTTTGTTGATTTTATAACTTGATTCTTGTCCGGAGCATAACTCAAAAAGTATGTAAGGTACAATCATGAAACTTTACAGATGGATAGATCTCATTATGGAGATGTGCAGTGCACAAGAACCGTAACTCTGCCGATCAAATTTTTTGAGTTATTGCCCTTTGTTGATTTTATAAGTTGATTCTTGTCCGGGGCATAACTCAAAAACTATGTTAGGTAGAATCATGAAACTTTACAGGTGAATGGATCTCATTATGGAGAGGTGCAGTGCACAAGAACCGTAACTCTGCCAATCATATTCTTGGAGTTATTGCCCTTTGTTGATTTTCAAACTTGATTCTTGTCCGGAGCATAACTCAAAAAGTATGTAAGGTAGAATCATGAAACTTTACAGGTGGATAGATCTCATAATGGAGAGGTGCAGTGCACAAGAACCGTAACTCTGCCGATTAAATTTTTTGAGTTATTGCCCTTTGTTGATTTTATAAGTTGATTCTTGTCCGGAGCACAACTCAAAAAATATGTAAGGTAGAATCATGAAACTTTACAGGTGATTAGTTTTCATTATGGAGAGGTGCAGTGCACAAGAACCGTAACTCTGCCAATCAAATTCTTGGAGTTATTGCCCTTTGTTGATTTTACACTTAATTCTTAATTTTGCCTATATCTCATGTCCTTTTACACATACAGCCTTGATATCTCACACATAGATACCTCCCATCAACATTGTTCATATTTAACCATGACCTTGGACCTTGTGACCTTAACCTTGGAGTTTGACCTACTTTAAAAAAAAAATAAACCCGGCATATATCTCATGACCTTTTACAAATACAGCCTTGATATTTCACACATGGACACATCTTACCAAGACCTTTCACAATTGACCATGATCTTGGACTTTGTGACCTTGACCTTGGAGTTTGACCTACTTTTAAAAAACTTAAATCGGCCGATATATCATGTCGTTTTACACATACAGCCTTGATATTTGACACATGAAAACCTCTGACCAAGACCTCTCACATACGACTATGACCTTGGACCATGTGGCCTTGACCTTGAAGTTTGACCTACTTTGAAAAAAATTAAACTGGGCCTATATATCATGTGCTATTACACATACAGCCTTGATATTTCACACATGGACACATCCTACCAAGACCTTTCACATTTGACCATGACCTCGGACCTTGTGACCTTGACCTTTGACCTACTTAAAAAAACCTTTAATCTGGCCGATATATCATGTCCTTTTACACATACAGCCTTGATATTTGACACATGGACACCTACGACCAAGACCTTTCACATTTGACCATGACCTTGGACCTTGTGACCTTGACCTTGGTGTTTGACCTACTTTAATAAAACATTAACCTGGCCTATATTTCATGTCATTTTACATATACAGCCTTGATATTTCAGACATGGTCACTTCCAACCAAGATATTTCACTTTTGACCATGACCTTGGACCTTGACCTTGGAGTTTGACCTACTTTTAAAAAACTTAAACTAGGCCTATATCTCATGTCCTGTTACCTATACAGTCTCAATATTTTACACATGGACACCTCCTACCAAGACCTTGCACATTTGACCATGACCTTGGCCTGTGTGACCTTGACCTTTGATTTTTACATACTTTTAGAAATCTTTAACCTAGCCTTTATCTTATGTCCTATTACACCTACAGCCTTGATATTTCACACATAGACACCTCCTACCAAGACCTTTCACAATTGACCATGACCTTGAATATTGCAACCGTGACCTTGGAGTTTGACCTACTTTTAAAAAGACTGAAACCAGGCATATAAATCATGTCCTTTTACACCTACAGCCTTGATAATTCACACATGGACACCTCGAACCAAGACCTTTCACATTTGACCTTGACCTTGGCATTTGGCCTACTTTTGAAAACTTTAACCTGGCCTATGTTTCATTTTGCTTTTACATATACAGCTTTGATATTTCACACATAGACACCTCCTACCAAGACCTTTCATATTTGACTATGACCTTGGACCTTGTTAACTTGACCTTTGACTTTGACCTACATCAAATGTAGGCCGTTGAGGGGGCATATATGTTTTACAAACATCTCTTGTTGATGATGGATTTGAATTTAATTTGAAGCAGAGAGGGCAGGAAAATGCAAGGGATGTGCTGTATTCAAAGAAAGTTTTAAACAACACTCTATGAAAATGTGACGCATGTAGCTTAAAACCCATTTCAAATCAGTCGTATATTAGCATTTATTGAAAAGTATCGAAAATGTGAGCCGTGATTCCATGCTGTTAAACAGTGTACTACAGATATTTCAATGAAACAACTAAGAGGACTGATATTTAGTGATGAATCCCCAGATATCATAGCTTTTCATCAAAAACCTCGTAACTGCAGCTTAAAATAAGCTGCAGTTTCGAGGTTTTTGTTGAAAAGCAGAAATATGGTGACTTGAACTCCCTAGCTATACTGATTCAAAATTGTTCTGTCTTTTATTATAGGACAATTCAGACTTTTATTCTTAGTTTGTACTATCTCCATGCATATAGACAATTAGGTTTGTCACCATTCAGCTTGACAAAGTTTGACTGTGACAAACCTAGAAAATTGACGCTAACTTTGTCCATGGGCAATTTCATGTGTAATGTTTTCTTATGCTTTTGTCTTAGAATTTTTATTGTGGAGCACATAAGAGTACATGTAGGGCCATTGCACTTGCTTGTAGTCTGTTTTCTTCTTTGTATCCATAAGCATAGTTTGCTTAAAAATGCTTCTCTTAAATCACTCAAAATATCTTCGCGTTGGTTAATTGCAGTGTTATGGTTAAGAGTTAGACTTTGTTTAAGTTATGGTCTATTCATGACTTAACCTAGGTCTAATGCTTAACCTCTTGTTATGCAATTTGGTCTTTGGATTTACAGATGTTTGTTATATGGATTTCGAAGGTTGGTTTCGTTTGTTTTGAGTAGAGAAGCAGTGAAATTGACAGCAATAAAATGTCATATTATTTACCAACCGGTTTTATTTTCAGTCTAATTTTTACATAAAAAACGTATTTAATTGGCTGAGAGATTTTCTTATCCTTTCCTAAATGTCAAAAATTTAGACTAATCTTATTTAAAAGCTGCTTCTGATAAGAAATTGGATATGAATACAGAAAGGACACTGTAGAGTACTTAGACAAAATGAGAAAATGGTGATTAATGGTGATTTTGCCTCAATATTTTCAGTTCTATATTGCATACAAATCCAATCTTTATCAACATCCATTTTGTGGTCTGCAGAAGCTTTTGAATAAGACCACGCTAAAAATTTGCCATTTTGGAAAGTCAATTTGTTGTTGAATTTTTGATAATGTTTATTAAAGTATATGTTAGAATATTGTACAGCAAGTTTTTGTAATAATTTGTAGTGGTAGTCGGACTTACTTCTAAAATGAAATCAAGTTTGGCACAGATGGGCAGAGCTTTTATATAACAATATTAAGCATGTAAACTAGTCATTTAGGAATTGTACAAAGCAATTAATTATGAAAGTATTTTGTATTTTAACCCTTACCAAAAAATTCTATTTCTTCTGGAAGCTTGGAAAGGCAGTCTCAAATAAGATGATCCTTCACATACATGGAGTTTAACCTCATTTCAATGCATTTGAAAGGTTCTTTAGAGCTGTGAAAACCTGGATTTGTTTTATCCTAGTTGGATAATAAAAGATATATAAAGGGCATAATTTGTAACAAAAATGGCACAAAGAATCTCACTGTTTTGGGTAAAAGAATCAGAAAAAAGGTAGTTGTAATGATTTACTTCAAAACTTTAACAGTAGTTTTATTCAAGCCAATGTTTATGATATAAGTTAGTTTTGCTTAATTATCTAAAGGTACATATTATCGCTTCTCAACGAAAACCTCGTAACTGCAGCTTAAAATAAGCTGCAGTTACGAGGTTTTTGATGAAAAGCATCAATATTCTTTATAGAAAAGGATGTATAGTAGTAGCCTTCCATGACAGTGAATGATTGAGCGGAAATACAGACAAAATTGGTCTATTTGGCATTTGAGATCAATTTTGGTCTAGATAAGCCTGTGCATACGCACAGTCTGATCATGAACCATAATGTTCTCTTAAAAGACTTTGCCTTAACCAGTTTACCCTTTAACCCATTACCACACATTGACTCCTTTTGACTCCCAACAAGATATTGGCTTTCGAAAACATTGTGGAAAATGAAGAAATTGCTTGTGACAAGCAATTTCTTCATTTCCCACATTGTTTTCTACCCCAAAAGAACAAAAATTTAAATTTTATTCAATTGAAAGTGTCCTCTGCAACATCTTTGAATTTGGACCAGAATAAAATTTTGTAGTTTGGTAATGGGTTAAGAGTTTGACATGACTCTTAATTAGACTACACGAGCACTAGCTGATTTTGAAAGTCAGAAATACAAATCTCACTAAATAATTTTTACCTTTGATGTTTTCAATAGCTTTAATTCTTGACTCGGAATTTAAGACTAAAAGGGAGGGGGTGGGGGTTTGAACCCCTAGAGCCCCCTATGAATCTGGATCCTCCACTGACCTAACGTGTTTGCAAGATGTGATGTTTTAAGTATAATTATTTTGTATTTATTTTGATGCAATAATCTCATTATACATTATATAGCCCGCCTCATTCCATTCTAACATTTTATTACTAATAATTTAATAAATGATTGAATTTGGATATAAATTTATGTTTCTCTTATTTTAACCATTTTCTTTACAAATTCTATTTAAACATCTTAAAGGAAAGACAACTTTGGAAAACAATGACAAAAAAGAAGAAAATAGTGACATCCATCATTTTCGCCTTTCCTTAATTGCTTTCCAAACTAGTTCCCGTCATTTAATCTTTTCCGTGCATTAAATGTTGGAGATAGGTCTCATCAGGACAGTAACACCCATCCTTTAGTGAGTACATGTATGTCGTCTGTAACAGTTGTAGAAGTCCGAAGCCGGAGGCTTACACGTTTCCCTTCTAGTTTCGTACAAGCACTTCTAAAAATCCATTAACCCATTACCACACAGTTACTCATTCTGACTCCTCACAAGATAACGCCTTGGGAAAACATTGTGGAAAATGAAGAAATTGCTTGTGACAAGCAATTTCTTCATTTCCCACAATGTTTTGTACCCAAAGAGACCAAAACATTTTAAGTTGCATGCACTAAAATTTTTTTGTCAGCAACTTCTTTGAATTTGAACAAGTCTAAAATGTTGCCGTCTGGTAGGCCCAATGGGTTAAGATTGGCCTGTCACATCTTCGCCTGCCAAGGTTGAACCCACCTACGTTTATAAAACAGTTCGACGTTACGTCGTAGATGTCACCATTGGCTTGCGAAGATGGACCTGTCGTGGCTAATATCCTTTTCGATATCATTGGTGGGATTATCGTAAACCTAATCGGAGAGCAGCTGGAGGCTCGAAAAGGATGTTATGGTAGCACCAATGAGTGAAACAGGAATGTGTGGTTAGATGATTCAGCCGCTTCGCGATACGTCTGATATACTATTTTGGTGTTTAACGCCATTCAATCAACCAATAAAATACATTAGGTACTGAATAATTGTCACATTAATCGGGCGGAAATTATCTAATTATGATACGGAAAGTAATAAGTTTCTAACCCGTTGCCACATAATGACGCCTTTTGATATGCTTCAAGTTAAAGGGTTTTGAAAAAATGTAGAAAATGAAGAAATTGCTTGTGACAAGCAATTTCTTGATTTCCCACAATGTTTTCTACCCAAAAAGACGAAAATATGTACAATTTCATTCACTCGAAGTTGTCGTCTTTGAATTTGGACTTCCACAGTCCCTTTTACTATGACGGATCACATTTACAAACCACAAAAAGGTATGACTAATTATTTCTATTTACTTGAGATAAACTCTTCTTTCGATTTCTCTACGCATGCCTATATAAGGCAAATTACGTGTACGTTTTGAATTTAGCTCTAGGAATCTGCTTGATATGAAATAAATTGATATACATTACTTTTTGAATTTAGTATATTTTGAACTATGCGTTTATTACAAGGTAAGATTGATTTTCTATTCGTTTTACGATTTAGTTTAATTATGGTTTTGACGTCTCAAATACGAGGGACGGTCGGAAAGTAGTTGGACTTTTCGTGCTGTTGTCTCTCCATTTGCAACTGTATAAACACATTATAAATTGGCGGAATCTACATCCATTTGCCAATAACGTGGTCAGTTTATTTTCAAAGATAGTTGTATATATACAATATTCTGTCCACTTATATGTGATAGGGGTTTACTGTACCATAGGCAATTTGTTACAGGAACAACAAGGGTAACCAAAACAAAAGAACATTCTAGTCATTTTAATCGCGAAGAAGTTAAGTTTTTGAACTACATTATCACTGAAGATTAAATGTGGGTTAATAATTCCGAACTTGGGATAAAAACTCAGTCAAAGCAGCCATGAAAACGAGCTGGTTCTCCATCCCTGAAACGACTAAGCTGTTACCTTCGGCTGGTAGTCATGTTTGTTGCTTTTGGGGATTCACGAGGATTGATAGTAAGTCATTTCATGTCAAATGGTAAAAACTGTCATTGCCAAGTACGATTCTGAAGTAACTCATAAAAAAAACAAAGAATCAATGCTGAAGTAAACGCGTCCCAGATTAGCAAAGAAAAATGTTTTCTACTTCACGATTACGCACGCTCCCATACCACCGCATCTACAGTGGAGATTATCAACTATTACCCATGACAAAAGTTGTTTTGCTCTTCTTATAGCCCAGACCCTACCCCACATGAATTTTATTTGTGTCTAGAACTGATGAAAATGCTTGCTGGGAAGAAATTTGAGACCAGGGCGCCTTTGATACCGGTGGTTACACAGTACCTAAAACAGTGGGTCTACGTCATGGTTGATAGTGGGAAAAGTAAAGCTCCTAATAACATGGCAAAAATGCATAGGCACAGATGGACAATTTGTTTAAACAGTGTAGAAAGAATTTTGTTAAAAAGTTAAATGGTTTTAGAGAACTAGTCAAAAGTCCAACTACTTTCCGACCGTCCCTCGTAAAACAAGATTGGGAACATTGAGACAAAAGAAGATAATGCTAATGCTGACAGCATTTTCTCTTGGCCCAATGACTTTTGTTATACATTGAACGAAAATTTCATCATTTGACCAACTTTTAATTTGTTGTCTGCAACGCCTTAGGCCCAAAGGAACTTTCATGACATCCTGCCATGATCCATCTGACCTCACCATAAACATCGAACAGATCGAAATTTGTTCTTTCGTCGATTTTCTGTTTAACATTTTCCATATGGCTGCAATTTGTACTAGTATGATACGTAACATTTTGATAGGTTGCGGATGTGAATGAAAAAATGGGTTTCTGTGAACATTACGCCACACTAAATGCTGATGGAAATGAGAGTTTGTTTATTATCAATGTTTTTACCCCCCCCCCCCGAATGTTGCCACCAAATACTTGTATTAACATCATTAAAGTCGTCAAAACAGGCATTGTTTGGGAAATGTTTAAACCATTCTAAATAACTAGTGTTGGTGGCTCCATTTGTAAAAATGATTAACCAATTATAGGTCACGATAAATGACCTAGCAGAGTATATCTAGCTATTAGCTAGAGAAACTTTGCCAGATCATTTATCGGGATATATACCAGGCGACAAAGTTTGGGGGAAGTTCAACCTGACAGCTGCTACAGACAACAATATTGATATGATAGAGATATGGTGAATTTATGTACAATAAAGCAGAAAAATATTGAGGCAAAATGAGAAAACGCTGGTTAGCTTTTTCTTCTTTTTTCCCAAATAAAAAAATTTCTTAGCATTTTTATGGCCAACGTCAAAACAATGCCTTGTTTTGGAAAGGGTAGAACAAATATAATTATGCGAACTTTATTGTGTAGGTTTGGCCATTGAATAGAAAAATAAAAGAGGCTGTTTAGCTTCCTTGCCATTCATTGAATTCCAACGATGTTATCTTGATAAACCCATTCATAAACAGTGGCTCCTCAACTCTTTCCCAAACGACAAACTTCCAAGGTTGTCCAATTTTAAAGTTGCTGCAGACGACAAAAATGATGATAATAAAGATGCGATTTATGCGCAATATAGCATGGAAATTATTGAGACAAAGGTGAAAATGCTGATGATCAGCATTTTCTTCTTCTGCCTCATTGTTTTTTCTAAGACCTGTCGGGTTGGGACGTCAAAACCAGGTCTTGGTTGGGAAAGGGTTAAATGACGAACACACACCGAATATGGGTCTAGAAAACCTAGAGGAGAGGGTGGGGGACACAAAGAGGGTCCATCTATTTAATGCATTTTTCTTCTCTAGTGCTTGTTTGGCCATGAAATTCCCGCTACATTGGAACATTCATTTGAAACAGGGTTGAAATACATTACATTACATGTAACTCTGACATTTAACTTCATTTCAGATATTTTTGATTGAAGTCAACTCCCAACGCTAAAATGGCTTCAAAACTCGATTCTCCAACGAAGGATAATTTCATATCAGAAGTGTTGGATAAATTTGTCTCAAGACCTTTATTTGTAAACTACTTTCACACCGCCAGTGGAACCACCTTAACGGACATCACTACATTTCTCCAGCCAGAAATGCAGCATTACAAGCCAGAAGTTGTAGGCAGCTCGGCTGATGGACTCAAGGTTGGTAAGGTCTTTGATGTGGGCGATATTGATATCATCTTCTACTCAAATACGTTGGAATTTACACAAGAAGACGAAAATCAGTTTGAATATAAGGAGGAGAGTCCGTGTTTTTTCCACGTACGTCGTCCAGCAATTCTTTCTCACCTTAAAGCCGTTGATGGAAAATATCTAAATCCAAACGATCTACGTAATAAGCACCCAGCGCTATTCCGCCCGCCGAGTGACAGACCGTATACCTACACCCCGTTCCCGCTGGTTTACCAAAACGTGACACAAGGAGATACGGGTTGTGCAACAACTTTTGACCTTCCGTACTCGGATCCAGTCCCTGGTCTAAACACTGCAGAATCGCGATTACCTGTCGAAACCCGGCGATTAGAGTCGTGGGCAATGGAGAATGCCCTCTTGGGATATCTCATCAACAAATCAAACAACGAGAAGATGCGATTCGTAAGAGATATGCTGTACGGAACAGAAACAGTTACGTGTGAGGATATAGAACACATCGATTCACAATCCATGCTTGAAAATATGTTGGCCATGTGGAAACAGGACTTCCAAAGATGTATGCTAAGTCTTTTTGATATGATTTACTTTTTCGGTGACGAATTTCAACAACTTCTTGATGTCGCAATAGACAAGGATCAAATAGAGAACATTGAGTTGCCAAGTTCAAGGGAGCCACATGGAAGCTTTTCTTCTGACCTTGTCCCAGCGATAAGATGTAAAGGTTGGCCAAGACCAGCAGAGTCCTTTAGAACAAGAACAAGAAAATGGCCGGATCAAAATACGATCGATGACATAATTTCAAAGGGATTTCAAGTCGTTGCAAAGGCATCGCCGCGTAATCCAATTCCGAACAAGGATTTCATTCTGTCGTTTTCGCCAGCAGAGAAGCAAATAGCAAATTTACTTCCGACAGGGGCCAAGATGGCGTATTGTTTACTGAAACTTTGTTTTAAAAGTGCAGAAAAGCAACTTCCCAAAGAGACGCTGAAAACGTTCCATTTGAAAACTGCACTTTTCTGGGTGGCTGAGAAAACAGAGCCGACGTCGTGGGAGGAAAATGGTTTGCTACACGGCCTGCGAAGTCTGACAACCTTTCTGATCGAGTCGCTCTTGGAGCAGAATTTGCCTTCTTATTTCGTGTCGTCAAACAACCTTATATCACACTTGGACCCAGACGAAAGCTCACGCACGCTCGAAGTCTTTATTGCAATCCAGGAAAACCCCGCCAACTACATTCACATCGGAATAAAAATGGAACGAGAATTTACATTGAATACCACAAACCCCGAATCATTCAGAGAGTTAATGGAGCCTGGCTACCTGAAATCAGTATCATGGGAGAATCTGATTAAGTTCTACTGTCATGGCATCGGCGTTAGAGGAGACAAGCCAATCGAGGAACATATGGAAAATCCTCAGCTTTGTAAATCCCCAGGTTTTCTTGACCAATTCACAACAGCAATGTTTCGAGAAACCTCGGACCGACGTTTTCTTCCGACGACTTCTATTACAGACGAACAATTAATGTACGTAGACATATTTATACAAACCGCCTCACAATTGGGCCTCAATCTTTTCAATGTCATTGAGGAAGAAGTTGAAGACGATATCATTCAGTCGTCAGGAAAGATACAAGTCCTTTCTGAAGAGACTTTGAAATTTTATCCCCATTATAACCAGGAAGCCGATGATCGATTCGGAGATTATTTCAATGCACTCACGAAATTGAGGTTAAAGATATACGCAAACATCTTGCACATGCTAAGCGTGAAACTGATAGCATTTGAAGTAACCGGCATGGGAGGTGTGAAAAATGAGGATGCACTATACATCATGAAGTTTCTAACTGAACTGAAGAAACGAAGAAATTTCAACGACGAGAATGTTCAAGATCTACTTCATTTCATGTTGTACTTTTGCCAGTTGACACGTTTGAGACATCATAGACTGAGTCCAGACGAGCTAATACTACGAAGTATGCGTGAGTTCCTTCAGAATGCAAAGGACATGATGACGGTCTACTTCAACCCACGTGACTTGTATCCCCCTAAACCAGTGGATGTGGGTGATAGAATTGTAAAGATATTGGGAGAATGTTTCCTACAAACAAAACAAACAACAAGACCGGCCTCCATTGATCTGGACTGAGTAGTGACTATATGTACGAAAAGGTTTCACAGACTGAAAAACTATTCGGATTGTGATCCAATCAGCCATTTTATGGACGTTGAATGTGTCTAGTTAAACGACATTGATCGAAATAGGTATAAACAAAACATCACGATACTTTTCAAAAACACGTATACAATAATTATATGCAAGCAATACATTATCCTTTAATCACGATGATAAATTTACAAATTTTATTCAGTTGTCAATGAAACGCGTTGGAATTGATTCATATGGGCTCTTTGAAAATGTAAGAAGCATCGTTCTGATTAATCAATGCAGAAAGAGAAGAAACAGAATGTTTCCTATTTCTTGAATATTAGCATGTTCTGTTAAAGTATCAACCATGTGAACACTTTGTTAAACGCGTTTGAAGTTTGCTATCCAAATTAATTCGCACATTTGAAATGCATTCATATTTTCAGAAAATTTCATGCACACACACTGTCACTTAATTTAACGCGTTCGACCTGAGCATACATTAATAATCAAGAACTCGTCCAAGCACACACTTCCATCAATTAAACGCGTTCGATCTTAGCATTATAATCAAGAACTCGTCCAAGCTCACAATTCCATCAATTAAACGCGTTCGATCTTAGCATAATAATCAAGAACTCATCCATACTGACAATACATCAATTAAACGCGTTCGATCTGAGCATAATAATCAAGAACTCGTCCAATCACACACTATTCACATCAATTAAACGCGTTCTATCTGAGCATAATAATCAAGAACTCGTTCAAGCACACACTTCTATCAATTAAACGCGTTCGATCTGAGCATAATAATCAAGAACTCGTTCAAGCACACACTTCTATCAATTAAACGCGTTCGATCTGAGCATAATAATCAAGAACTCGTCCAAGCACACACAATTTCCATTAATTAAACGCGTTGGATCTGAGCATAATAATCAAGAACTCGTCCTAGCTGACACTACATCAATTAAACGCGTTCGATCTGAGCATAATAATCAAGAACTTGTCTAAGCTCACACTACATCAATTAAACGCGTTCGATCTGAGCATAATAATCAAGAACTCGTCCAAGCTCACGACTTTCATCAATTAAACGCGTTCGACCTGAGCATAATAGTCAAGAACTCGTCCAAGCACACGCTTCCATCAATTAAACGCGTTCAATCTGAGCAGTATGATCAAGAATTTGTCCAAGCACACACTTCCATCAATTTAACGCGTTCGATCTGAGCATAATAATCAAGAACTTGTCTAAGCTCACACTACATCAATTAAACGCGTTCGATCTGAGCATAATAATCAAGAACTTGTCTAAGCTCACACTACATCAATTAAACGCGTTCGATCTGAGCATAATAATCAAGAACTCGTCCAAGCTCACACTACATCAATTAAACGCGTTCGATCTGAGCATAATAATCAAGAACTTGTCTAAGCTCACACTACATCAATTAAACGCGTTCGATCTGAGCATAATAATCAAGAACTCGTCCAAGCTCACACTACATTAATTAAACGCGTTCGATCTGAGCATAATAATCAAGAACTCGTCAAAGCTCACACTACATCAATTAAACGCGTTCGATCTGAGCATAATAATCAAGAACTCGTCCAAGTACACACTACATATACATCAATTAAACGCGTTCGACCTGAGCATAATAATCAAGATCTCGTCTAAGCACACAATTTTAATCAATTAAACGCGTTCGATCTGAGCATAATAATCAAGAACTCGTCCAAGCTGACACTACATCAATTAAACGCGTTCGATCTGAGCATTATAATCAAGAACTCGTCCAAGCTCACACTACATCTTTTAAACGCGTTCGATCTGAGCATAATAATCAAGAACTTGTCCAAGCTGACACTACATCAATTAAACGCGTTCGATCTGAGCATAATAATCAAGAACTTGTCCAAGCTGACACTACATCTTTTAAACGCGTTCGATCTGAGCATAATAATCAAGAACTTGTCCAAGCTGACACTACATCAATTAAACGCGTTCGATCTGAGCATTATAATCAAGAACTTGTCCAAGATGACACTACATCAATTAAACGCGTTCGATCTGAGCATAATAATCAAGAACTCGTCCAAGCTGACACTACATCAATTAAACGCGTTCGATCTGAGCATAATAATCAAGAACTTGTCCAAGCTCACACTACATCAATTAAACGCGTTCGATCTGAGCATAATAATCAAGAACTCGTCCAAGCTCACACTACATCAATTAAACGCGTTCGATCTGAGCATAATAATCAAGAACTTGTCCAAGCTGACACTACATCTTTTAAACGCGTTCGATCTGAGCATAATAATCAAGAACTTGTCCAAGCTGACACTACATCAATTAAACGCGTTCGATCTGAGCATTATAATCAAGAACTTGTCCAAGATGACACTACATCAATTAAACGCGTTCGATCTGAGCATAATAATCAAGAACTCGTCCAAGCTGACACTACATCAATTAAACGCGTTCGATCTGAGCATAATAATCAAGAACTTGTCCAAGCTCACACTACATCAATTAAACGCGTTCGATCTGAGCATAATAATCAAGAACTCGTCCTAGCTGACACTAAATCAATTAAACGCGTTCGATCTGAGCATAATAATCAAGAACTCGTCCAAGCTCACACTACATCTTTTAAACGCGTTCGATCTGAGCATGATAATCAAGAACTCGTCCAAACACACACTTTCATCAATTAAACGTGTTCGATCTGAGCATAATAATCAAGAACTCGTCCTAGCTGAAACTACATCAATTAAACGCGTTCGACCTGAGCATAATAATCAAAAACTCGTCCACGCACACACTATATATACATCAATTAAACGCGTTCGATCTGAGCATAATAATCAAGAACTCGTCCAAGCACACACTATTTACATCAATTAAACGCGTTCGATCTGAGCATAATAATCAAGAACTCGTCCAAGCTCACACTACATCAATTAAACGCGTTCGACATGAGCATAATAATCAAGAACTCGTCCAAGCACACACTACATCAATTAAACGCGTTCGATCTGAGCATAATAATCAAGAACTCGTCCAAGCTCACACTACATCAACTAAACGCGTTCGATCTGAGCATAATAATCAACAACTCGTCCAAGCTGATACTACATCAATTAAACGCGTTCGATCTGAGCATAATAATCAACAACTCGTCCAAGCTCACACTACATCAATTAAACGCGTTCGATCTGAGCATAATAATCAAGAACTCGTCCAAGCTGACACTCCCATCAATTAAACGCGTTCGATCTGAGCATAATAATCAAGAATTCGTCCAAGCTCACACTACATCAATTAAACGCGTTCGATCTGAGCATAATAATCAAGAACTCGCCCAAGCACACACTATTTACATCAATTAAACGCGTTCGATCTGAGCATAATAATCAAGAACTCGTCCAAGCACACACTACATCAATTAAACGCGTTGGATCTGAGCATAATAATCAAGAACTCGTCCAAGCTGATACTACATCAATTAAAACGCGTTCGATCTTAGCATAATAATCAACAACTCGTCCAAGCTCACACTACATCAATTAAACGCGTTCGATCTGAGCATAATAATCAAGAACTCGTCCAAGCACACACTACATCAATTAAACGCGTTCGATCTGAGCATAATAATCAAGAACTCGCCCAAGCACACACTATTTACATCAATTAAACGCGTTCGATCTGAGCATAATAATCAAGAACTCGTCCAAGCTCACACTTCCATCAATTAAACGCGTTCGATCTGAGCATTATAATCAAGAACTCGTCCAAGCTCACACTACATCAATTAAACGCGTTTGATCTGAGCATAATAATCAAGAACTCGTCCAAGCTCACACTACATCAATTAAACGCGTTCGATCTGAGCATAATAATCAAGAACTCGTCCAAGCTCACACTACATCAATTAAACGCGTTCGATCTGAGCATAATAATCAAGAACTCGTCCTAGCTGACACTAAATCAATTAAACGCGTTCGATCTGAGCATAATAATCAAGAACTCGTCCAAGCTCACACTACATCTTTTAAACGCGTTCGATCTGAGCATGATAATCAAGAACTCGTCCAAACACACACTTTCATCAATTAAACGTGTTCGATCTGAGCATAATAATCAAGAACTCGTCCTAGCTGAAACTACATCAATTAAACGCGTTCGACCTGAGCATAATAATCAAAAACTCGTCCACGCACACACTATATATACATCAATTAAACGCGTTCGATCTGAGCATAATAATCAAGAACTCGTCCAAGCACACACTATTTACATCAATTAAACGCGTTCGATCTGAGCATAATAATCAAGAACTCGTCCAAGCTCACACTACATCAATTAAACGCGTTCGACCTGAGCATAATAATCAAGAACTCGTCCAAGCACACACTACATCAATTAAACGCGTTCGACCTGAGCATAATAATCAAGAACTCGTCCAAGCTCACACTACATCAACTAAACGCGTTCGATCTGAGCATAATAATCAACAACTCGTCCAAGCTGATACTACATCAATTAAACGCGTTCGATCTGAGCATAATAATCAACAACTCGTCCAAGCTCACACTACATCAATTAAACGCGTTCGATCTGAGCATAATAATCAAGAACTCGTCCAAGCTGACACTCCCATCAATTAAACGCGTTCGATCTGAGCATAATAATCAAGAACTCGTCCAAGCTCACACTACATCAATTAAACGCGTTCGATCTGAGCATAATAACCAAGAACTCGCCCAAGCACACACTATTTACATCAATTAAACGCGTTCGATCTGAGCATAATAATCAAGAACTCGTCCAAGCACACACTACATCAATTAAACGCGTTGGATCTGAGCATAATAATCAAGAACTCGTCCAAGCTGATACTACATCAATTAAAACGCGTTCGATCTTAGCATAATAATCAACAACTCGTCCAAGCTCACACTACATCAATTAAACGCGTTCGATCTGAGCATAATAATCAAGAACTCGTCCAAGCACACACTACATCAATTAAACGCGTTCGATCTGAGCATAATAATCAAGAACTCGCCCAAGCACACACTATTTACATCAATTAAACGCGTTCGATCTGAGCATAATAATCAAGAACTCGTCCAAGCTCACACTTCCATCAATTAAACGCGTTCGATCTGAGCATTATAATCAAGAACTCGTCCAAGCTCACACTACATCAATTAAACGCGTTTGATCTGAGCATAATAATCAAGAACTCGTCCAAGCTCACACTACATCAATTAAACGCGTTCGATCTGAGCATAATAATCAAGAACTCGTCCAAGCTCACACTACATCAATTAAACGCGTTCGATCTGAGCATAATAATCAAGAACTCGTCCAAGCTCACACTACATCAATTAAACGCGTTCGATCTGAGCATAATAATCAAGAACTCGTCCAAGCTCACACTACATCAATTAAACGCGTTTGATCTGAGCATAATAATCAAGAACTCGTCCAAGCTCACACTACATCAATTAAACGCGTTCGATCTGAGCATAATAATCAAGAACTCGTCCAAGCTCACACTACATCAATTAAACGCGTTCGATCTGAGCATAATAATCAAGAACTCGTCCAAGCTCACACTACATCAATTAAACGCGTTCGATCTGAGCATAATAATCAAGAACTCGTCCAAGCTCACACTACATCAATTAAACGCGTTCGATCTGAGCATAATAATCAAGAACTCGTCCAAGCTCACACTACATCAATTAAACGCGTTCGATCTGAGCATAATAATCAAGAACTCGTCCAAGCTCACACTACATCAATTAAACGCGTTCGATCTGAGCATAATAATCAAGAACTCGTCCAAGCTCACACTACATCAATTAAACGCGTTCGATCTGAGCATAATAATCAAGAACTCGTCCAAGCTCACACTACATCAATTAAACGCGTTCGATCTGAGCATAATAATCAAGAACTCGTCCAAGCTCACACTACATCAATTAAACGCGTTCGATCTGAGCATAATAATCAAGAACTCGTCCAAGCTCACACTACATCAATTAAACGCGTTCGATCTGAGCATAATAATCAAGAACTCGTCCAAGCTCACACTACATCAATTAAACGCGTTCGATCTGAGCATAATAATCAAGAACTCGTCCAAGCTCACACTACATCAATTAAACGCGTTCGATCTGAGCATAATAATCAAGAACTCGTCCAAGCTCACACTACATCAATTAAACGCGTTCGATCTGAGCATAATAATCAAGAACTCGTCCAAGCTCACACTACATCAATTAAACGCGTTCGATCTGAGCATAATAATCAAGAACTCGTCCAAGCTCACACTACATCAATTAAACGCGTTCGATCTGAGCATAATAATCAAGAACTCGTCCAAGCTCACACTACATCAATTAAACGCGTTCGATCTGAGCATAATAATCAAGAACTCGTCCAAGCTCACACTACATCAATTAAACGCGTTCGATCTGAGCATAATAATCAAGAACTCGTCCAAGCTCACACTACATCAATTAAACGCGTTCGATCTGAGCATAATAATCAAGAACTCGTCCAAGCTCACACTACATCAATTAAACGCGTTCGATCTGAGCATAATAATCAAGAACTCGTCCAAGCTCACACTACATCAATTAAACGCGTTCGATCTGAGCATAATAATCAAGAACTCGTCCAAGCTCACACTACATCAATTAAACGCGTTCGATCTGAGCATAATAATCAAGAACTCGTCCAAGCTCACACTACATCAATTAAACGCGTTCGATCTGAGCATAATAATCAAGAACTCGTCCAAGCTCACACTACATCAATTAAACGCGTTCGATCTGAGCATAATAATCAAGAACTCGTCCAAGCTCACACTACATCAATTAAACGCGTTCGATCTGAGCATAATAATCAAGAACTCGTCCAAGCTCACACTACATCAATTAAACGCGTTCGATCTGAGCATAATAATCAAGAACTCGTCCAAGCTCACACTACATCAATTAAAAGCGTTCGATCTGAGCATAATAATCAAGAACTCGTCCAAGCTCACACTACATCAATTAAACGCGTTCGATCTGAGCATAATAATCAAGAACTCGTCCAAGCTCACACTACATCAATTAAACGCGTTCGATCTGAGCATAATAATCAAGAACTCGTCCAAGCTCACACTACATCAATTAAAAGCGTTCGATCTGAGCATAATAATCAAGAACTCGTCCCAGCTCACACTACATCAATTAAACGCGTTCGATCTGAGCATAATAATCAAGAACTCGTCCAAGCTCACACTACATCAATTAAACGCGTTCGATCTGAGCATAATAATCAAGAACTCGTCCAAGCTCACACTACATCAATTAAACGCGTTCGATCTGAGCATAATAATCAAGAACTCGTCCAAGCTCACACTACATCAATTAAACGCGTTCGATCTGAGCATAATAATCAAGAACTCGTCCAAGCTCACACTACATCAATTAAACGCGTTCGATCTGAGCATAATAATCAAGAACTCGTCCAAGCTCACACTACATCAATTAAACGCGTTCGATCTGAGCATAATAATCAAGAACTCGTCCAAGCTGACACTTCCATCTCCGCTAGCATCTGCTTCGTCTATCATCTCGCGGATCATTCGATTGGATAAATTACAGTCCATCTCGTCAGCTACTTTACGGATGTCTTCGAACGTTAAATAACCTTTGTCTTCTTCGTCAAGAATTCGGAAACACTGAAAGAAGGAATATAATTTGCATGACTTTTGTTTATATGTCGTCGCTTTTCAAGAAAAACATCGTTAATGCAGCTTATTTTAAGGTTTACGAACTGAGAATGAAATGCAGAGCCAGAGGCGAAATTTGAAAAGTGCCAGTAATTCCTAAACTGTGTTAAATTTCCATTCCAAATACAAACATAAGCATTTTTTTATGGTTTAGAATTTTGAATTAATGCATACTTATGGAAATATTTAACAAAAATGTTCAAAATTACCTCCCTTGCATATGAATAAAGAGTAAAATGATATTTGTAAATCATTTTCTTCTTGAAGCATAATCTTGAAATCCGGCCTGGTGAATCAACTTATGTGAAGTGTATTTACAAGTGTGTGTAATTTGGTGCATTTCGTATGGCTAGAAAGTGGTGTTTTCATTCTCAGTTCGTAAACCTTAAGCTGCAGTTTTGAGGTTTTTGTTGAAAAGCAGCGATATATTCTGTCACTATGTTTCTTGAATGTGGTTATTGTCTATTTAGATGTTAATCAGACCAACATTAACAATAAATACCAGAATAGTTACAGATACCGATCGATATCTTTCTTTCGTGATCTCAAATATTCAAACTTTGTCAAAGGAAAATAACGTTTCACGAATGTTCTCTGTTCTCGTAACATAATGTAGATGACTAGATGTCCCGAGGTGATTTTGGTGTACTATTCATGAAGAGGAATGCTGTATTTGAAAATTCAAGAAAAATACATGTTTGTTGACTGTTGACAAAAGTAAAGGAAATATTCAAAAACAAGTCACGTGATAACCACATGTGAAACAGATGTATCAGAAATAAATCATGTTCATGTCTGTCTATTACTTTATTTGAAAAGCTAAATGTATTTTCATGATACATTAGTCTAAGCAATGGGTTCTCCATAGCATTGATTCTCATAGCAACCTTCATGTTACACACACAACTGCTTATTTTACCGAACTCGTTTGACGTATTTCAATATCTGTTTTTCATCTTCATACCGACACCACCCTTTAGCAGTTTCAATGTTCGCATCAAAGCAATTGTTTCTATAGGCAACACATTATCCATAGCAACCAATCATATGTAATGTCCAATGAACATTTTAGCAAACAGAACAAGGTACATGTATGTAATATAACCAGCAAAATCAAAATCTACCTGTTGCACCTCCTCAAATGGATCGTTCCCTGACTGAAGTTTTATCATAATCTCAAGAAAGTTCCCAAATGGCACTTTACCCCCGTTTCTGTTCGAAACGTCGTCTGAAAAGGAAAGAAATACATTTGCAAGCCCAGATGAAATTGAAACCCGAATGCCCTCAGCCAACATCAAATCATACATGAAAGTATCACGGTTTGCCTAGCGCGGCTAAGGAAGAATCTGAGGCTTATACAGGTTCGTGAATCATCAATCGTCAATTCAGGTCGTATTTCAACGTCTTGACTTTATACTCCTTTGAAAAAGAATCACGCTTGTAATATGATGAACACAATAACGACAGCTTCATTTCTAAAAAGACAAAAGAAATGTATTTTTGCGAACTTTTAAAGCTCACTTTCCGCAGTTGTACAAATATTTGTTCAGTAGGTACTGCAATAGCCATGCTTTTTTTACCAAACGGAGGAATACAAAGAGATACATGTTCAGAGAATTCTAGACTGGGTTCATTCGTCAATATACAATTTGGTCAATAAAATAACACATCAAAGATCTCGATGAACATCATATTCTGCGATACGACTAAAGTTCCCACTATTATGGATCGTGCTGAATTTTGAAAATAATAAAAAAGAAAAATGATCAGACTGGAACTCAGGCAAAACGAAGACATGATTACAAAAAGAGCATATATAGAGACAGATGTAAAGATAGGTCAGGACATACCTAGGGTTGTTCTTGCCTCGTCCCGAATGGACGAAAACCCAAGTATACCGGCAATTTTCTTGACGTCCCTCTTTCGGACGAACCTGTAGATGAACGAAATTGTTTGATTGGTTGGAGTGAATGTCTGGAAGGTAAATACGAGTTTTCTGGAAGAATGACCAATTGACTAAGGAATAAGAACTAAAATGATAATACAAGTCTTTCAAAAGAATGACCGATTGATTTAGGGATAAGAATTGAAATGATAAAACGAGTCATTCGGAAGAATGGCCGATTGATTAAGGGATAAGAATTAAAAAAATGGAAATACGAGTCTCTCAGACTCTTAGAAATTAAATAAAGGCGTTGTCTACATACATGCTTGTATGTCAACAAGCAATTGAACTAGAAGTGAATCATATATTTTAATTCAATTCAATCAAATGTCTAGTAACTAGACGAATCTAAAACTTGTCATATTTTGAAAATCATTTAGAAACTTAATTGATTAATAAGATCCTCTGTGTGATATTATTAAAGAATAGAGATATACATATATCTGCTTTTCTTCGACAGCAAGCTGCATTTACGAGGTATTCGAAGAAAAAAACGACGATGTGTAATGATGATAATAATATGTATACTTACCCTGCCCCTGCAACGTCGAACATATCAAAAACCGTCTTCAAGTCCATAATTTCGTCCATAGTTAGTTCTCTCGTTATTCGTTCAGGAAGACCGAAAACTTTCGTTGATTTTTGCGGGTCTGCGAACTCTTCGACCAGTTTTTGATAATCTGGTGGTTTCTTCTTTAGGTGTGTTCCGTACTTTAAACTGATTTCGTTCTTCATTCGGGCTGTCTCGGCTAAAATATACATTGAACAGAGTAAATGGCCATTTCATCATGTGTTTGATAAAATGCAAAACAAGTTGTCAGAAACTAGATCTTTAGGAAAAACAAAGTTCTCGTCTTTTCTTGGTTGGTGCGAACTTTCCTGGAACGAACTTATGATTCAATTTCTTATGATTGCAATTAGGCTTTCGAATTATTGTGCATGCCAATTTTCGATGTTAACTATCTTGTGACTTTACTTCAGACACTTTTGATAACTTTAGTTGATAAGAATAAGTATATATGTGATAAATTTATTTTTTTTGTCTGCCATTGTATTCAGTTTTGCCAAGTCTTCAAGTACAAAATCTCAACTGGCTTCTAAAGGTTCACCTGCCACAGTCATCCGCTCTTCCTGTCTTGCCGGTACTAGTTCAACATCGAGTTTCTTCTTTATCGTGGTTTTACATTCCCTTGCGTTTGGCAGTAGCTCAAGACCGAGTTCTGCTTTCTCTTTGTTTCTTCTGGCTATTTCTTTCATTACCTCCTGAAAGTACAATTGACACTCAACATCAAATGAGTCGAATTTCTGATTAAGTCTTAGTAAAAACACGGTCCAACCCTCATCAATGAATATTAAAAATGTCGGACATTATGAATTACTTTGGTGTAAATATAGTCATAGAAACATCTTCCTCCTTCCCTTTGATTTCATTACACGCACATGGTTCGCTCCACCACACCGAACTGGAAAATACATTCACGCGACGTGCAAAGGTTTTTTTAAAATCATAAACTTCGTAACTACAGCTTGTTTAAAGCTAAAGTTGTGGAGAAAAACAATGGCTTGCTTTTATAAATGAAGTAGGAATGCACACAAAATGGCAACCACAGAAATACGCCTTCAAATAAGAAACAGTCTTTCTTATCCTCGGATACCCCGGGGTTTTGCTGCGCTACATGACATGTAGCGTAGCAAGACCCTGGGGTATCCAAGGATGTGTCTTTCTCTTTTACTGCTTACAATTATTCAAATAGAGTCTGGAGAAAACGACTCACATTGTCTCTATATTCTCTCCTTTGTCTTTGTTCCTCTTTTTTCACAAACCTCGTAACTACATCTTTAAACAAGATGTAGTTACGAGGTTTTCGAAGAAAAGCAAATACATATGTGCAGGCATATATGTATAATTGAAATAGGCCTATGTATGACCACCAAATTGAAGTAAAAAATTACGCTGGTAGGGCCTATGTTGGTACCTTTCATTACTGTCCCCATTTTTCAAATAGCCTATAAAAACGACTTACATTTTCTCTATATTCTCTCCTTCTTCTTTCTTCCTCTTCGTCACGGCGTCTCATCTTCTCTAACTCCTCCTTCATAATCTCTAGCCTCGTTTTTGGCTTCTTGTCCGAGGTGTCGCCTTGGAAACTGACACGTGACTTTGTTTTCTTGCCTCGTTTTGAAGTTCCGGTGCTGAGGCTGGAGCTCGTATCGTCACGCGGTAGGTCTATGGAAGCCATTTTGGATTATTTTGGTTGGTGTACTTTATAATTTATCAGGCAGTCACATATCCCAATCTTCTCTTTCCTACAAATGGATATTCAATAGTTTTTACATTTTGAAACTTTATTTATACTGTTAAGAAGTTTGAAGCAGAATTAATTGTCTGAATGTCGAAGAAACATCGTAAAGTATAGACTACAACTTGACCAAGCTGTAATAGTCATTAGCTTTTTATTATCAACCATTTAGGTACACAAGTTTCCAATATGATATGTTTTATAACATTTTCCTTCGTCTTAAATTCCTACTATAGTTACACCCACTATACTATTATACTATGCAACATTAAAAACTCCTCTGGGAAATATATTTGAGTCGGGATCTGGAAAAACGTCCCTTATAGCACTTTTGGAAATTGAGTTCGAAGATCAGCCTGTTGTCAAATGCAGTCCAATATGCATCAATGCTGCTCTCTTCTAAGTTACTACAGGTCACGAAGAAGTTATTATAGAGAACAACGTGGATCCTGATCAGACTGTACACATGCACAGGCTGATCTGGATCTATGTTGGGCTCAAAAGCCTTAGGGGACGTTTTTCCAGATCCTGGCTCATCTATAACTTTCTTTATGTCGCGAATTTACTAATATTAAGACTGTAACTTGGCATTCAGTACCTAAATTGTAGATCATACACATGAAAAACGTCACAATAAAATCATTGTTTTAAAATTTGCTTTGTCTGCCTACAAGAGTAAAGAAAACATAAAAGAAGAGCGAAGCGTTTATTGTGGCACCGAGTATACTAATATCGCTGCTTTTCAACAAAAACCTCGTAAATGCAGCTTAAAACAAGCTGCATTTACGAGGTTTTCATTGAAAAGCGATGTTTTTGGTTTTGAGGAATGGTTAAAAACAAAAATAAGAGTCTCACCTCGAACATCACTCATCCAAACTGCTATATAGGCTAACTATTCGAACCCTTTGTCGAAAATCGAATGATCTGGAAAAGGACCATTAAACTAAACCAACTAACAAATTCCCACTGTGTCGCCCAATAAAATGATTATAAGACTTTGAAAAATCATTGTGGAAAATTAAAAAAAAAATGCTTGTGACAAGCATTTTTCTTAATTAGCTCCAAAGATTTTTACACAGAAAATTGTAAAAATAAACAAATAAATAACAAAAATTATCAACTTGAAAATTTCGTTTGCAACTTTCGAACGTTACAGTCATCAACTTTTCCTTAACGACAAAACTTCAGAAATGTCTGAATTAAGAGGCCGCCCAACTACACAATGCTTTAAAAAGCACAGTATTTGATATATGTTTCTGGTAAAACATTGACAGAAAAGAAGCAAATGTGTTTATTATGTGTCAAATACATGTAGAACCAAGAAAATAATTCCACTTCTTCAAGAAAAATACGATTTTTTCTCAATTTGCCTGGTTTTAAATCACGTTTCCAAAATTATGAGTAAAACAATCCTGTTTTTGTGGCGGATCACAACCTAGTATCTTTTACCAATTTAGGTTTAATTCATAATTGCCACTGTATTTGTTATATATTATCACAATTCATTGATTCCTTTAACCCTTTTCTAGCTTATCAATTAAGCATAGCCTATAGGGCGCTTTACGTGTACATGTGTGCTATGTATCTATTGACATCGAGCAATTTATTTCCTTTGTATTTAATATTTCAACTAAAGAACTTTTATAAGATGTCTGGAGGTATTCTGGCAATCCATCTAACTTTGACACTTCGAGACTTCGACTTACTAAGTGTCGACTGAATACACATTTTATAAAAGCCTTTTTCGATGCATCGAGTATTTATGCTACATTTGGTATGCCTCTTTTGAATGAACTGTATTAAAAGACTTAATGAATACTAGTCGATAAATCGTGCAAACAAACTAGTTTGCAGAACCCTTTCCCAAACGACAAAAAATATAATATTCAAATTTGAAAGCTTCTACAGACGACAAAATGGAAGTTGATGAAATTGATTTTGTGAACAATGAAGCACCGAAAATATTGAAGACAAAAGAAGAAAATGCTGTTCATCAGCATTTTCTTCTTTTGTCTCAATATTTTCCCCATGTCTTCTTATTTTATTATCGCCAAAACCTGGTCATGTTTGGGAAAGGGTTAAAGCAGAAATACAAATATTCACACAATAAAACGTCATTGATTAATTAATGATAATATATTCAATAGACCTGACCCTTTTATAAACAATGACTTTAACTATTTCTTAACCCATTACCAGACGGCAAAATTATGGACAGTTTCAATTTGAAAGGTGTTGCAGACGATAATTTCAAGTTGGTGAATTCTAAAAATTCTTTGCATTTTTGGGTTAGACAACATTGTGGATAATGGGTTGAATAACACAAAATAAATAGTTGTCCTAATTGCAATGTTAAATCATTTCCGACCTAGACCTGGTTTTGACTCCGTGAGAGAAATTGTTTAAAGAAAACATGACAAAAGATGAAAAATGATGATAATCAAAATGTTCTGCTTTTGCCTAAATATATTCCATGTGAACATGCACATGCCGATATCGGATAGCTATGTCGGTAACGCTGGAGTCTGTCAATCCAGGGGTCGTGAATTTGAACTCAGGCTCGGCCAATATCCATTTTGACATTTGACAAATCATTTGTCTCCCTCGACAATAGATGTGGATCATCTATGTTAGAGAGCGGCTGGATGCTCGAATTGGTAGTACTAGTGAGAGAAATACCGGGTACCAGGAATATGTTCTTCGTAAAACGTAACAACACTTTAGCATGAAATTTTCAGAATTTTCATATGAAAATATGCTCTTTCAGATTAAAACGAATGTAAAATTAATCAGAAATATCTCTGAAATGTCCCTTTAAGTTTTATTATGTAGCAAGCTAGTGGCCTGCTCACTCTGGAGAAGTTGCCGGTATTTGGTTCGACGACTCGACTATCTGGATGCTGGATGACTAGGGAAAATAAGGGGCTAAATTTCAATAAGCCCATTCCCAAACAAGACCTGGTTTTGACGTCCCTAATAGAGAAAGCTTTGGAAAATATTGAAACAAAGGTAGAAACTGCTGAAAATCAGCAGTTTCTCCTTTTGCCTCAATATGTTCTTTACCTGGTTTTGACGTCCCAAATAGAGAAGGCTTCGGAAAATATTGGAACAAAAGAAGGAACTGCTGAAAACCAGCATTTCCTCCTTTTGCCTCAATTTTTTCCTTACTATATTATACACAATTCCAATCTTTATCAACGTCCATGTTGACGTCTGCTGCAGCTTTTGAATTTGACCACGCCGATATTTTGTCGTTTGGGAAAGGGTTAAATAGCAGGATAAGAATACAGAGCTAAAGACATTGATGAGGTTTACACTTTACTAATATTACCAATCTTATAACAATAATTCAGCCATTATAATCATTCAAAGTCAATGCAAGAAAGCTGTATCCTAAATCTATCAATAAAGCAAAACCAGCGATGATTTAATAACGACTGCAAATTGAGATTCACCAAAGTAATTTAGAATTTATTCCTAGAGATAAAATATAATGATAATTAAAACCTAAAATAATGTTTCCATCACTTCTAAATCTTGTATCCCATATTCTCCACAAAAAGACGACTGTAACGATGAGTAGTTGTACTGTATGTAAAGGATTGACCAGTAGATAGGACGGCAATTTGAGAAATATTGTTGGTCTGTAAATACACAAACAAGTCACCAAAACATATTATTAAATAATTAAAACACTACACAACAACAAAGTTACAAAAACGTCACCATTTAAATGGGTAACCGTGTCGGTCGTTCATTTATGGTAAGATGTTGCCAATTTACGCATCAAATCTTGTTTTTGTGCTGTATGTTCTTCTTCACAAAGAAAATAGCTGTCCCTATGGGTAGTTGTGGTATTTCTGCGAGTGTCAATAACGACACACCGAGATACAGACCAAGTGTACCGCCGATATCTGGTAGGAATTGTGACAGAGGGTAGGCGGGTACTTGAAGATATTCTGTATGTACTGGATCAGCAAACCACACGACAACTTGAGCTATATTGTTCATGAATTACCTTATCTGTCTGTAAATACACAAACAAGTCACCAAAACATAATATCGAATAATCAAAATACTACACAACAACAAATGCAACGAATAAATAACCGTTTTATGGGTAACCAAGTCATTTATTTCTGATTAGAAGTTTCCAATTTACACATCAAAACTTGTTTTAGTGGCGTAGGTTCTTTTTCACAAAAAAGACGACTGTCCCGATGAGAAGTTGTGGTATTTCGGCAAGTGTCAACAATGACACACCGAGATACAGACCGAGTGTACCCCCGATATCTGGAAGGAATTGTGACAAAGGGTAGGCGGGTACTTGCCGAAATATTTTATTTTCTTTCTGTGGAAACTTGATCAGCAGTGCTACTGCATTGTTCATCATCCAGTTCTGTCTGTCTGTTTCATTTTCTTTATCCATGCATTCTTGCCAATGGTCACAGAAGTAGGGATCTATTTTGATTTTCTGAATGTTTGTTACGACGTATCTCTTCATTACACAGCGCACCTTACAATCACATCTAGCTCGTGCATTCCTATAACAGTCAGAATTAGTCTTCGTGCAGTAAGCCGCATTCTCAATCAACTTTGATATATTGTAGTGGGTCGGAAGCGAAGAAATGTCCTTTAGAACACATCCACATTTACCAAGAGTGTACAGCACCGGACACATCGATATACAGGCATCTTGGGAATATCTAACACCTGCTTCTTCGCTAAACGTTTCCTCAATGTCAGAGCATTGTCGATATCTTCCATTTAAGCGAACTATTGTTTCCATCTTGATACGAACCACAACTTTATACCCAGCTCCAATATTTATAAATGGCTCTCGAAAATAATCTGGAAATGTAAGCTGGCCTTTCTCCTGAAGAAAAGCGATGCCTTCTCCTTTCCAACCTTCAATGCTCTCCTTGGAATTTAGATTGATGAATAACTTTATGTCTGGCACATTGTTTGGATGTGCATTTTGTATGAACGAGTAACAATTACCCCCATACATTGACGGCACGAGAGTATATGTCAGCTCAGATGCTCTTTCTAGATCTACAATAGAAAAGGATATTGATCGCAAACATGAATTAAATGAAAATCATAGACAATTTGAATTAAAATCGGCAAAAATAAATAAAAACTCATAAAACCTTCAACCGTGTAACTTTTTTTGTACTAGCCGGCGTTTTCCCCCAAATAAATTATATTATTATTAGAAAATGAAATGCAAAGATACCTATTTACTAGTATTCAAATGTTTTAAACAGAATACACGAATAGATTCTTTTATTTAGAATTAAATAGCCGGTAACTAATACATAGTTGTTATAATCATTTCGATTCATTGACAGTTGTCTCTGAAAAATGTTTAAACGTTTCGTTTAGGTTACCGTTGTCAATAGCTAGATAGTTTAATACCTTCAAAACATTTTCCGATTATGACGTCTGAAATTTGAAACAATGAGCATTTTTTTCTGCCAGTTTGTCTTGAAAATGAAGACTTTCCACATCAATGCTATTATTTGTCGTGTGTGATTCAGAGCTACGGATGAGAGGGAGTGGAGGGAGTTTTTCAAAATGCAATATTTCTTTCATTGCCTATATCACGGCCGCTTATCTACTAAATCACAACATTTTGTTGTGTATGAAAAACAGTTTAGAGGATATCCGGTTGGCAGTTAGAGGAGCCGACAAATCGGCGGGTGAAAGGTGAGTCTCGTCTTTTAATCGAAATGTTCTTGTTTCTAGCTCGAAAATCAAAAATCGGAGAATGTCATACAACCCTTTATTCATTTTCACATATTTGTGAGCCCCATCCAAACCCCGATTCCCAGAGATTGAACGGGAATTCATTTTCTCCCGTTGCAAGGGTAGCCCCAATATTGACATTTCGTCAGTCCGGATGAGCGTTTGTCCACTTTCTGAGGATGAATGGCCCAAAACCTGTGTGTATTATAAAATAGTTGTATGTAAATTACATCGTGCAAACAATATTTTAATAACTTACTGTCGATATTTGAAGAAAATCAGTTCTTCCGGTCAGTTTGTGCGTTAGAGGATAGGTTGTGAGTAAGAGGATAGGTTGTGATTTAGAAGACAGAGTGCATTCATCGCATTTAATACCATTTGTCATTGTTTATATGCGAATTAAGCCAAACCGAAATACTTTATATGATATGTCTATTATCAAAGGGTGAGTGAAATGGCATAACGTATTTTTAAGCCCAGTAAATTGATGCATCAGTTTAACATTTAAACATTTAAACAATTTAACATTGTCTGCTTGTCTGCCCATCTGCATGTGAAACCGTAATTTAAAATGAAAATTTAAGTTAAGAGGGTGTTTGTGCGTTCTCTTTTTAAAATTTCATACACCTGATATTCTTGTCTGCTACATCTTTTACTTCGGAAAAGTCAAATATTTAGCCAATTTGGTAATGGGTGTTTTCAAAAGTGTTTTCAAAATGACACAATTTTGGACTGCTTTATTTATAAAGAGTTACAGATGTGAGAAGTATATGTTTGAGGGCGTAAATATTGGAGGAAGGGCTGATAATCAACAATTTTTTCTTTCTCTCGATGTTTTCCGAACCTATTTTACAAGTGAGTTATGAAATAAATAGCTTGTATGGGATAGGGTTTTTGAAGAAATCTTTATGAAGGAAATCGACTTTCTCTTGTTCCGTTGCTTTAACAGGATGTGTAAATGGGATTCTTTAACCCTTTCTCATACAAGGCATGGTATAACGTACTTATTAGAAAGGGATTGTAAAGTATTGACACAAAAGAAGAGATTACCGTTAATCAGCAACTTGTAGGCCTATATGATTTATGACTTAATATTAAACATATTGAATCAATAAACAAGAAGATCTATGGATAAACAAGATTTACAGACCTGTATTTTTGACACGTCTTTATTGTCTCCGGTTTTCCACTTCTTACGCATTATATTTTAAAGAGGCTACATTCTACTTTAGAGCATACAAAAATGGTTGGAATATTGCACAGTATTTACTTTGAATATTTTAAAAGTTCACATGAAGACGCACAGAGTACAGACAGAAAGAAAGAAACACAAAGGATAGTGAATGTATCAAACATTGTTATAAATCTATTATGCATAAGAACTTTACATTCATTTAGATGAGATAATGTAATATGATACATATAACTGGTGTGTAAAAAGGGTTTTTCTATATCATATCACAATGAACTCGTACTCTGTCAAATAAAAATGACACAGTGATTCTTAAGCGAAATAAGGGTTTAATCTTTGGACAAGACTAGTCTAGTAATGAGAGTATTTCGGTTTGGCTTAATTCGCATATAAACAATGACAAATGGTATTGAATGCGATGAATGCATTCTGTCTTCTAAATCACAACCTATCCTCTTACTGACAACCTATCCTCTAACGCACAAACTGACCGGAAGAACTGATTTTCTTCAAAGATCGACAGTAAGTTATTAAAATATTGTTTGCACGATGTAATTTACATACAACTATTTTATAATACACATAGGTTTTGGGCCATTCATCCTCAGAAAGTGGAAAACGCTCATCAGGATTGACGAAATGTCAATATTGGGGCTACCCTTGCAACGAGAGAAAATGAATTCCCTTTCAATCTCTGTGAATCGGGGTTTGGATGGGGCTCACAAATATGTGAAAATGAATAAAGGGTTGTATGACATTCTCCGATTTTTGATTTTCGAGCTGGAAACAAGAACATTTCGATTAAAAGACGAGACTCACCTTTCACCCGCCGATTTGTCGGCTCCTCTAACTGCCAACCGGATATCCTCTAAACTTTTTCTCATACACAACAAAATGTTGTGATTTAGTAGATAAGCGGCCGTGTATATCAAACGCTCTGTTGTAGGTAAACATTGAAATCGTTTGGAATTCAAATAACAAAGTTAGACTGTCTTTCACCCCTCTTATCTCATGTGTTTTTCTGATTGCCATTAAAGCTAAAGATTCTGACCAATAATTGTATCTAAAGAAAAAATGTTGGAATCAGAATTTAAGAAATGCATTGTGTGTGTAGAAAGGTCCCTATGATGGATTCCCTGTCATTTTTTTTTTCGAACTGATTTTCGCGAAATAACGTATAATAAAACCTAACTGGAAAACGTACATTTGAAGATCATACTAGAGACGTTACGTATGCCAATTTTGGTTGTTGTCTGCCTTAACCCTTTCCCAAACAACAAAATTTTTGGGTGATCCACTTGAAAATTGCCACAAATGACAAAATGGATGTTATAAAGATATGATTTGTGTAAAATATGGCACAGAAAATATTGAGACAAAAGGAGAAACTGCTGGTAATCAGCAGTTTCTTCTTTTGCCTCAATGTTTCCCCAAGCCTATTCTATCAGGGACGTCAAAACCAGGTCTTGTTTGGGAAAGGGTTAAACTTTCGAAATGAAGTGGGAAACACATAATGCAGTTACGAGAGCAATCTGGTGTCACTCCTCAACGAAACGGGCCTATTAAATTTATAGTAAAATGGGTCAATTTGGCAGCTTCTAGCTCCTCTCAGAAGTCTTTGTGGCACATTTTACTTAGTCTGCCTGACAGACCATTTCTTTGTCTTTAATTTACTACCAAGAAAGTGGTATCAATAGCACCATCAGCTAAAATCACGCACCCGTGAACACAGCCACCCTTGAAATTTGCCATCTATTTCGGGATCTGCATGTGACACCCCCCCATGAAAGGTCACGACCGCGCAAGAAACTAGTTCCCAACAAATTCATTAAAACACATCCTAGCAGTACACTGATGGTCTGCCAGTATACAGAACCACATTTCATGCATCTGCCTATTCTATAGACACAGAATCAATGCAACAAAAGGAGCGAATCCATTTTTGACGGAACTATGTTTGTATACTACGACCCGGAAGCATTTCCCGTTGTGGAGTGTCTCCATCTTGTGGAGACAATTTTCAGTTACATCATTGTACTAAATATGGGCTCCCAGGTGCCATATTTTAATCAAATCAAGAAACAGAATTAGGTTTAAAGTCAAAATTTTAAATCTATTTTAAACAGGCGTGCTGTTTATGATATTAGAATGTGACAGAATTCAAGTAATATGTTTGGAGATTTCAAACATATGATTCTTACCATCTCTCCAAGCAATGAAGTTTGTTAAGTTGTGACTAAGTTTGATTCTGTCGTCTATAGGAAGTTTACTTATCCAGTCGATCATTGAATAGTTCCTCGATCCCCTTCTTTCTCGTGCATAGGCCCGAAATCTGGAGTCCCTTAATACTGCACTTTCACGGTACGGGATTTTAGTATTACAGACCGTGACCTGTGGAAGGTCTACACCACCGTTGAGCGTTTCAACTTTTGACACTACAGAAGCACGGAAATAATCAGCAAAGATTTCAATCATCTGCCAAACCGCCGTTCCGAATCCAGCTGAAATAAAATATGTACATGGATCTTATCAAAAGCTACTACAAGAGTAATTACACCATGGACCGTTTCAAATGTTTCTACGCCAATGTTTCTCAAATTCAAACTGATTGCAGTAACATCTGACAAGCACCAGTAAGTAAGAGGTCATCTCTAATAACCCTTTGAAACCATAATCAGTAATTTTTACTCTTACCGATAAAATTCTATTATATGAGGGGCGTTCATTAAATCATGAAAATGCACTATCAGCTCAATGGTAAGAATGTGTAATGTTAATATGTAAGTAACAAGCATGTGATTTTTTTCATAGTATCAGACAATTAGCTAGAATAAACATTTTCTGCGCACAAATTCTAAATAAATACCACGATGCAAGTCTGTTTTAGGGAAAATTACGTGAAAAAAACGTCAGACGTAATACCGATTGAGAATGTGGCGTCACGCGTTTTCATAGTAACACACGGCACGTTTAGTCTGAATGTTCACAATGAAAGCTTAAAAGTAGCTCTTTGTAACTGTTTAAGTATTTCTAAATTATGTTGCGTATGAAAAGACTGGCAGATACGTTTTCATTAATTAATGAACGCCCCTCGTAGGCTATATGATATTCTATGTTTAACACGTGCGAACATAATCATGGTAGGCCTACTGCACGAAAGTTTGATGTCCTCGTGGCCAAGATATCGGTTTTAATCGATTTCAGAATCGTGAAAGCGTTTATTTAATTGGTCAGAAGAACCGGTCATTGAAGATGACCCTTTCTAATTGTTAGTCAGATGTAACTGTCAGTTAACACTGTATTTGAATTAGATTGTCAGGCCCCGCTTTTAAATTAGGTAAATCAGGAGAGATATCTGCATTCGTTTACGGGTAAACCATTATGAAATGTTAAACTATTGATAAACGCGCAAATGAGGATGATCTAGACAATGATAGTTTAAATGGGGCTCTAAAAATATATTCACATCGAGTCATTAAATCGACGGGTGCATGTTCCTACATATTGCGCAAATTTTACGTCACGTTCACTACGTCATGGTAACGTAATAAAGAATATACGCCAAAAAGGCGTGATGCTGAACTCGCCGCGACGCAAGATTTAATTTGGTACCAGTTTTACTGGGATACATTGGAAATAAATTTTAAATGCTATAGTCATCTTTCGCCTTAAATAAGCAACGTTCGTTTTTTTGCATCAAGTTATGACGTATCGTTGGTTTGCTGATTTGTTTGTTTGACTTTATTTCATCCAAATTGGTGAGTAAGTATTACAAATACAGAAAACTAAAAAGAGAAATATAAAAAAACAGCATACAATACAAACATACGAATGAGAAAAGGCTGAGAAATCAATATTCAAAATAGAAAAAAATGAAAGAAAAAGACGAATAAACGAAAGAAAAAAAAGACCCGCAAAATACTGAAATGATACCCGTGCTTCGGACTAGGGCGTTAACCTTTTTCTTGGGTCTTTACGAATTTAAACGACCTCAAAAATGTGAATTAACCCTACATAGTAGCGCATACTTTGATATTTTGTGGGAAGTCTAACATGTGCCTTCGACAAGACCGATCCTGCAATTTTAGTCGTCTCTCATGTTACCCAACTTTCAATCCACCAAATTTCATTACAAAACCCACAAACATTCATAAGAATATGCATTTATTAGAATTCATTTAAAATACCACATATATTGAGTTTATGGAGCTAGTAATATTCGATTTCATATTTGCAAAAAAGATTGATACCAAAACCTGTCATTAGTATCATATTCATTAATTCAAAGACGATTCCAGGCGTAGAAAATAATAATGGCCGCCTCATGTAAAGTTGCCTTAGCGATGTTGACGTATTCATAAACTGACGTTACCTTTCTCGCGTTTCTCGTTACCGAAGACCATATTCGGAAATTTCCACCCCTTACTGAAATTGTATAGGTTTTTAGAATCTTTGGCTCCACCCCTAATTGTCGACTTGGACTGAAATCCCCATTAAAGGTTATGAATCTGATATGTTTATTTCATATAATCTAATGGTATTAATCCCCCTTCAAGATTCTAAGAATTTCGGTTCTGTATATTTTAATTTGTCGAAATTAGTTTAAAAAATTCTCACGTTTGTAATCGGAGTATAATTGCTGCAAATAAAGTCAAAATTAATGAAACATGTATCGCGAGAGAAATTCAAATTTACTTTTACTGGCGAATTTGAGCCTCAATGAATAAGGTGTCTGCATAATTATGTAATTGATACAGCCTGAAAGTTGGGACGGGAGAGATAAGACTGAATGCAATTCCGTTCTTAGCGGAAGCACGTGTAAAACTTCCATCGCAGCATCCTCGCACCCGGGAAGTAATGAATTTCTTGGATCTCTGCATATGCATGTTACCACCTCAAAGACTTGAATTAGCCCAAAATTATTAAGGTTTACGAATTGAGAATGAAATGCAGAGCCAGAGGCGAAATTTGAAAAGTGCCAGTAATTCCTAAACTGTGTTACATTTCCATTCCAAATACAAACATAAGTATTTTGTATGGTTTAGAATTTTGAATTAATGCATACATATGGGAATATTTGACAAAAATGTTCAAAATTACCTCCCTTGCATATAAATATAGAGTAAAATAATATTTGTAAATTATTTTCTTCTTGAAGCGTAATATTGAAATCCGGCACGGTGAATCAATTTATGTGAAGTGTATTTACAAGTGTGTGTAATTTGATGCATTTCGTATGGCTAGAAAGTGGTGTTTTCATTCTCAGTTCGTAAACCTTAATCTCTTTCGAAACTTTTAGCCCGAGTCGATTTCAAAAATGTCTTGCGAAGCCTTGTAGGTTTAATGGTGCTTCCCAAAGCTTGTATGAGGCCCCATCAACATTATATCCTAGCATAAATTGCACATAAAGTGTTGCACTGCTTTTCTGCGAAAACAAAAATTGCATAATAATTAGATTTGTCCATTCCAAATACAACCATGCGTAAGTCTCACTCACTTACTACACATGTACTTCCTTTCTGACGTTGAAACTTAGCGTAAAAAGAATTTATCAAAGAACAGTATAACTAGTTTTACAACCTTACTCGTACCACAGGCTTTCCTATTTTGTTGACACTTTCAGGAAAGTCCAGTAGGGCCCATTTTAATGAAATATCGGGAAATACATTTATCATTCGGAATATATGACATCAAAACCACGCAAAACTTTGGTGTTTGTGACGTCATTGTAACGACAGAAAGAATATTTTGACAATATGAATATCGTATGTGAATCAGTAAAAACTTCTAGTTTTCATAGATAGTAAAATATGAGTGTAAGAAGTTAAATATTTGGTTCGACATGAAGCACAATATAGATATAGTCATAAAATCAATCCGTATTACTGATATTTAATTTTGAATTACATAATAATAATAATAATAATAATAATAATAATAATAATAATAATAATAATAATAATAATAATAATAATAATAATAATAATAATAATAATAATAATAATAATAATAACTACAAAGAATAAGACAATCGCTACTAATCTACCAGTTCAAACTTCTAACCGGTCACTTTAAAAAAAAGACCATAATACCATATTTTAAGTACATAGGGGATTAAATGTTTTGCCGGTTGAATATAATCATCATTTTACTGGGCATCCTAATCTTTATATTTTCATGTTGTAAAAAAATGTCATAAAATTGACAGTGTTTTCCATCTTTTTCTTGACCTGGGTTGCAGTTAACAATCTGTGAAACTTGTTGCAATATTGAACTGTTTCGGGTTTTTACTTTATTGTACTTCCTAATTTTATAATTATTGGTAAATCGTTGTGGAAATCGACGTAAATTATGGTTAACAATTTACATATAAACTCTTATCAAAATGTAGGTATCGTCATTCTTTAAGTGGCACGTTAGCATTTTGGCTAGTATACATACATGTATCAGTCCCTATGAATGCCGTGACAGAGCATCTCTAGCTAAAAGGTAGCGACGCCCTGCCAGGTAAGTTATCCAGATATACTACAATCATATAAACAATCTGACTTCAACTCACCTAACATAAGTATAGGCCTAATCCAGAACAATTTGACCCATCTTTTACCAGTGGTTATTATAGTCGGTAAACCGTGAAGAGTACTCTGTGACGTCATTTCCGTCACAAATTGGCAAAAAGATTTCGATCTTGAATTAGTCGAATCGACGCTTGTACCAGACGATCCACTCGTTTCATCATCGGCTCCTTCAATTGGAACTCCAACTATTGTTTTTGCGTCATCAACATCGATAGCCTCGCGAGTGACTAATCTTGATCGAGATTCAGACTCGAGAATATCAAGCCGGTTGTTGATTTTGTCGATCTGTGTCTGCATCGGCGAATCGCTTTGTACGTCCGAAGTCATGGCTGGAACTGACCGTGTATCTAAAAAGTGAGTTTTAATAAACTTATTTTTTAAACAATTTACAAAATCATTTTTTATTTAAACAATACCATTAAAACGACGTCATGTGCAATATCTTTAAGTATAGAGTACTCTATATAAATATCTCATTTTATTTCGATAACTCAAGAAATAGCATATGTATGATAGTGTATCTATAAAGTGAATTTTAATAAACCCTTTTTTAAAATATTGCCATAAAAAACGCTGTCTTGTGTAATAACTAAAAATCATATTTTTTTTCGATAGCTCCTGAAATTTAGCCGATATAGTGCATAAAAATTAAACCGGCCAGCTTTATCTTCGTCGGCAAAGTCCTTGGTTGAGTGAAAAAAAGACAACATTGACGAATATTGGTCATAACATGTACATGCATGCAAATGTCCTGGCTTATTTCTGTCACACTAAAATGATGTTCGAATAAGGTTAACAGATAGTCATATAAATAAATGAATAAATACATAATGAAAATAAACAACTAAATAGATAACTATATAAATAAATGAAACCAAATAACTAAATAGATCTAGATAAAAATAATGAAATAAAAAAAAAAAAAAAATAAAAAAAAAAAAAAAAAAAAAATATTTTTGTCAACTCTGTATGATTTAAAACACGAGCCTCCTTCAAAAAATGAATCGTAAATACGGCAGAATTGAGAGTGAATCCTTCTTTTAATATCGACGTTTATTACGTTTAACCCATAACCAGACAGCAAATTTTAGACTTGTTCAAATTCAAAGATGCTGCAGACGCAAATTTTAAGCAAATTCATTTTTTTTGGGGGGGGGGGGGGGTAGAGAATATAATGGGAAATTAAGAAATATCTTGTCAAAACATTTTTTATTTTCCACAATGTTTTCCAAAATATTTATCTCCTAGAGTGTTAACCCTTTCCCAAACGAAAAATTTTTAGGGTGATCCACTTCAAAAACTGTCTCAAAAGACAAAAAGGATGTTATTAAGGATAGGATACGTGTAAAATATGGCACAGAAAATATTGAGACAAAAGGAGAAACTGCTGGTTATCAGCAGTTTCTTCTTTTGTTTCAATGTTTTCCCAAGCCTTTTCACTTAGGGACGTCAAAACCAGGTCTTGTTTGGGAAAGGGTTAAAAGCGTCAATGTGTGTAAATGGGTTGAAATCAGTTTAAGCGCATGCGCTCTGCGGATTTTTTACTTTTAGTTAAACGGATCTTTCCTAGAAAGTTAAACGGATTTTTCCACAAACGAAAAGATAACTGCTATACAAATTTGCCTCGCTTCAGGTAAGACATTGTGCAATAACTTTCTAATTTGTGAGTCAATGTTCATGTTATGCATGTGCTGTACGTTAACCACCTTACTGAGCTCTTTCCTCAGGTGTATGACTTCTTTGAAAATTCCAAATACTGTACCCAAACATTGATCCCAACCGACCAGAAAATTGGTCTGATATTTTTGTCGTTTTTCTATTCGGTTGGGATAATTTTTTCCAAAGCTCTAGAAAGTTGTAGGTCAGTCATACATTAGAAGTAAGGCGGGGAACATGCAACAAATCGTTTGAAAATTGACGCAGAAATAAGAATTATTGCAAAATGTCTTACCTGAAGTGAGGCAAATTTTTCCGTAGATTTACCCATCCCAGCATGCACAATCACCATCGTTGTGAATGTTACAGGAAGGGTCCCTTTAAAACAGAACTTTATTCTGGTGCCGTCACTAAATGAAGTCGTCATTTTAACCCATTTTCACACACTGAGGCCTGTTGACGCACTACAAGAAATAAGATTTCGGAAACATTGAGGAACATGGAAACAAAGACATTACTTGTGACAAGCGATCTGTTCTTTCTAAATTGTTTTCTAGCAAGCAAGGATCAATAAGCCGAGGGCTGAGAGCGATTACAATGCAACCCTTTGCCATTTTTTCATGGGTACAAAATTGTTCCTTTGAATCCCTGGGATGAGAATAAAGAATGTTTCCAAGAATTAACTCATTCCATGTATTTCCATGGTATTTAATTGTTTTATGGGATATAGCAAGAAAAGGAGTTCGAGCTCTTTTAGTTCTGGGTCTATACTAACAGTATTTGTATAAAAATGAAGCTTAGACATACTACTATATATCAATTATCATTATGCACCTTAGCTAATTTGCATATGCGTGATTTGTAAGGTAATGTTTGAATAGAATTATTGATAAAATTATCGCTGTGTTTAGTAAATTACAGGAAAATAAACTAAATTGTTTACTATTTGGTACATCAACAATTTCGTATTGAAATGATGCCTATACATTCTCAATTTAACTGATATAAATTCCCTAAATTACACAAATTCGATTTTGATAAAAATAAGGCAATGTCCTCAATATTTGAAACATGCATTGCTTTCACACTTCATATACGAGTATATACTTAATCAGCTTGTACCTATATGTTTAACTTCTTGTACAAAACAGATTTAAGCACACATCTATACTTTTTAGATTAGTTAGGCTATATACAATTAAACTTATTTGCATATTCATGATTTGAAGAATTAATTTGAATGGTCAATGGAATTATCTTCATTATTTATAGAGTTTATCTGGAAAATAAGATAAACCGACAGATCGTTTAGTTCTGTGTGTATGTTGTGAACAGTTTACAAAATTAAGCAGTTTTAAAACTGCTATTACTGAACTTTACCCAGTTTAAAAACTACTTGAGCAGTTTAAAAACTGATCAAACAGTTTTAATACTGCTAAATACACGAGTTCCGTAGGTTAAACAGAACTAGTAAAACACATATTTTTTCACTGAATTATTGATAAATAAATCAAGCAACGACCTAACAGGTCGTTTTACGTCTTAATTTCAGTTTAAAAACGACTTACGACATGAACACTAACAACATTGGTACTAAAATGAAACATAGACATTCCTTTTTAGTGCAGTTATGCAGATTTGTTAACTTGCACATGTATGATTCTGAATGTTTAACCCTTTCGTAAACAAGACCTGGTTTTGACGTTCCTGAAAGAAAAGGGTTTGGAGCATTTTAAACATTAAACGCACTTATGACGATATTTAGCCGCGATTAGGAAGTGGTATGACAGTGTTATGGCAGTGTTATGGTATAAATTCTGGCGTGGTATCTTGTCGTACGTTTTAACTGTAAACGTGGTTGAAAGTTGTAGACCGTGCTACGGTAGTGCTTCGGCAGTGGAGCTGATCCATAGCAAGACTGAAACAAAATTGACCTTAAGTTACCATGTCCAATTACGTCCAAACTATTTCAAAATTTAGACACTGTATGGATATGATGTGGACGCGATCTGTATGTAACCGAGCCTTTACAGGTTAATTTAATACGAAGTGTCGACATGTTTGTTTCTTGTCTTGCCATTATCTGGGTTCATGTTATGTCGTCGCTTTTCAACAAAACTAAGCTGCAGCTATTTTTTTTGTTGAAAAGCAGCGACGTGAGATTAAATACACCTGTAAAGGGACCATGCTAGACATTTCAGTTATAAGGACAATATGGGGACTGTCCGAGTTTGTATCGTTGCGTTTCGAATTGCTTTATCTAGAGCCCAAAAGTAAGGAATCTAAGCGTTGGTTGGTACCCAATTTTGACTATATTTTAAGGTCCATTTTTCCATAAATGCTACTTGTATAAACAGAAGGTGCTGGTAGACAAACTTGATATAGAATGACTTAATAGGCCTAACCTTCATTCAAACTTTCTTGGACAGAAAAAATCTATCCATACAAGTTGACAAATTCATACTAACCAATGCATTGATATTTAGTAATTTTGACGCCATATTGCAAAAAAAAAATAAAATAAAAAATAAAATAAAATAAAAAAAAAAAAAATAAAAAATAAAAAAATGACGAAATAATTGGGAGAACCAAAGATCTGTCAGAGGTCCCTGAAGACATTTGAGTCCAACATGATTACAGATCAGCCTGCGTACACACGCAGACTTATCAGAATCCTTGTTGTTCTTCTATATCTCCCCAGCATAGAATTGTAAAATCATAAAATAGTTTATAATTTTACCAGCGATAGCTGGCGAGTACTGATTATTCCGCGTCATAATAACGAATTGCATTTGCGTCTTGTTCAGGTGCAATTTTACTAACTATACAAGCACATGTGCGTATAATGCACAGGGAAAGGTGAGTTTGATTATTGTTTAAAGAGACATGCAAAATAATCCGCTGTTAACTTAGTAAATTAATACAGTAGCACCTGAAAGGGGCGAGTAGGAGTTATCGTTTCTATGACATTTTCTTCATACCAATCAAATGAACACTCAATGACTTTTTGAAAGCGATTAAAACTGAAAACTAGACAAAGAGAGCACCACATTGTAGTGCAGAACCGTGTGTTTGCATAAATTTTGCTTGTCATGGAAAATTATATGTAACAAGTCAATTAATTGGTTAGTATTTATATAATAGGATTCGGTTTTTTAGGGTCATAGAAGATGACCTCAAACTGGTGCCAGTCAGATGTCATTGTAAATTAACAGCGGATTCTAATCAGATTGCATACAAATAAATCCATAAATTTATGGATTCAACGAAATGGACTGCGTTGTCAAGTGGTGTAGTAAAGCTATAGATAAGGGGGGAATGAGGTCTTCTCAAAAGCCAATTGTTCATTCATTGTTCATCAAACCCTGTGATAAGGGTCCTCTTTGGAATTGTCTCATCGAAACGATTCCAATGAGTATGTACACAACATAGGGTTTTGATTTGAAATAACATGTTTAGAATGTCTTCATTCCCTCTTATATCGCTGCTTTTCTTCGAAAACATCGTATCTGCAGCTTAAAACAAGCTACAGATACGAGGTTTTCGAAGTAAAGCGACGATATGTTGCTTTGGTTTAGTCCAAATAAAGAAGGCCCAGATGAAATACGAAAATTCTGTTTGGGCCACCATGGTCTAGTGGCGGGATGTAGATAATCTGGTAAAAATATATGCACTGCTTCTGGCATTATAACATTTAATATTTGAGTAATAAAATCTTTGATATATGTGATCCTATTCTTCGTAAATAAAGCAGCAATCTATGGTGTTTATGATCAGAAAATTGCTTGGTTATAAGTTTAAAGTCTAATAGCCGTGTAATGTTGTCTGCATAGAAACTTTTTTACAAGCTATTTAATTACGTATCATCGCTTTTCAATAAAAACCTCGTAACTGCAGTTTGTTTTTAGCTTCAGTAACAAGGTATTTGTTGAAAGGCAGAGATAATTATACTAAAATCCAAAAGTTATTAAACAATTTTTGTTTGTCAATGTCTTTTTAATTTCCACCAAAATAACTCAAAACTTTGTACAATACAGTTTTACCCAATATATCAATCATAGAGTGCTGATAAATGTCACACGGAATGACTTGACTACCCATAGTCCTCACTGGTGGTGAACTCGGCCAAAGCGAGGGACGTTTTTTTCGCGAACTATGTCTTTCGTCGGCGTTGTTATAAAATCTTGTAACTACGGCTTAGATAAAGCCGTAGTTACGAGATTTTATAACAACACCGACGCTTTGTCTATACATAACGTTCAACCCGGTCTATTTTTAGACCAAATTCATTGCAATTAGAGTTAAAAAGCTCACATCTTAACGCAAAAATATATATACCTTGTTGTAGCGAAAAACGTCCCTCGCTTTGGCCGAGTTAACCACCAGTGGTCCTGCTATATGCCGATTTTCGCATTTGCGACTTACGGGGGTATCGAGTTTTACTGTTTTACATATTTTATTCCTCAGTTGTGAACCACAACGAACCGCAACATCAAATTGCATTGTACGTCATGACACGAGTCTCTGTAGCTCATCGAAAACCGAACAATACACAGCTTTTTGCATTAATTTCCATTTTGTCATGACACAGCATGATAATGCAAAACCACCAAAATATGCACATGGAATGCTGACTAAACACTTTCTGTGTGAATGTCATCCAAACTCGTAAATGTAGACGGAATTGCGTCAACGAAGATTTTTGCATATATTCCTCTTTTTCATGACGCAGCGAAATATGGGAAACATTCTCAATATGCACATGAGCAGGTGACTTGGATCATTCTGAGAAAATTTAAAGCAAATCAGTCAACAAATGTAGAAGTTTTGCAATATTTGCATTATTACACTTCCCTTTTCCATGACGCAGCATTAATCGGAGTCTTCTCTGATGTAAATACGCTCTTTGATATTTTGATTTTTCGCTCAAAATAGCGAAAAAATCAAAATATCAAAGAGCGTAGTTAGAGAAGACTCGGATTAGACGCAGCATATGGTCGCCTTTCAACGAAAACCTCGTACCTGTAACTGCAGATTGTGTTTAAGCTGCAGTTACGAGGTTTTCGTTGAAATGCAGTGATATTATGGAAAGTTTGTCCAAAATTACGTCACAGTTAACCCTTTCCCAAACGACAGAATTTCAGGGCGACCCATTTCAAAAGATGCTACAAATGACAAAATGGGTGTTAGTAAAGACAGGATTTGTGTAAAATATGGCACAGAAAATATTGAGACAAAAGGAGAAACTGCTTCTTTTGTTTCAATGTTTTCCCATGCCTTTTCTAATAGGGTCGTCAAAACCAGGTCTTGTTTGGGAAAGGGTTAACTAGATAAAATCGTTCTCTATTGGCCATTGATACTTTCCAAAATGACAAGATTTACGGTGTTCCAAATCGATAACTGTTGCAGACAAGAAGTTATATCTTATTATGCCCCCTTCGAGTAAAATCTTGTTTTGCAAGTGCCGATCGGTCTGTCCGTAGACCATGTCCGTAGCATAACTCGAAAAGGATGGGATGTAAAAAACGAAACTTCACAAGTAAAATGATCTCATTATGGAAAAGTGCTCTGTACTGCAGAAGATTCGCCACTCTGCCGATCATATTTTTGGAGTTATTGCACTTTATTGGTGTTCAAACTCAATTTCCCCCATGAGCATAAGTTAAAAACTATACTAAGCAAAACAATTGAGGGATATTCAAATTACACTATTTGTAAAAATTAACCCATTTATGCCTGAATTTTTATTTTAGGAAAAAAATCAGAGAAAACAATGAAAACCGTGTGAAAACAACAAGTTAGGCTTTAATTTTTGGAAATTTCAATGGAAAAGTATGATTTTGTGCAAAAACATTTTTGTCCACTTAAGTGGACGCTAGGCACGAATGGGTACCTGTAAGTTATCTTATATTTCCCCCTAAAACTATAGTTTCCGTCACGAAATTTGCAAATAAACAAGCACAATTTGTTAATTATACCCCCACTTACGAAGTAGAGGGGTTATATTGGTTTCACCATGTTTGGCTGTCTGTCCGTTCGTCCGTCCATCCACCCATCCACAAACTTTTTTTTGTTTCCCTGCTCTAATTCGTAAACCGTTTGACCTAGGGTAATGAAACTTTATGCAGTTGTTGCCCATGACCAAAGGATGTGTCTAACCTTTTTGGATCATGAAGGTCAAAGGTCAAGGTCACAAATGGACTTTGTTTAAAATCCGTTTTTGTGCTCTAAGTCAAGAACCTATTGACCTTGGACCATGAAACTTAACACAGTTGTTGCCTATGGCCCAAGGAGGTGCCTTTTGTTTTGGGGTCACGAAAGTCAATGGTCAAGGTCACAATTTGACTTTGTTTGAAATTCATATCCGTGCTCTAAGTCGAGAACCGGTTGACATAAGATCATAAAAATTTACTCTGTTGTTGCCCTTGACCCAAGGAGGTGCCTTTTGTTTTTGGGTCACAACGGCCAAGGTCACAATTGGGCTAATATATCTTCCTTCATCTTCAAGCATAGATACAACTATGTTTACTTTATATTTTCTGCATAAAATTTAAAATATGTTGTTACTATACAAAAAATTTACAGGCACCCTCTCAGTCCTAGCGTCCACTTTAGTGGACAAACTTAGATCTATATTCTTCTATAAAACTATGAAAACATACTATTTTTCTCTGGAAAATGTATCTGCAGTTACCCACAGATGAGGAACATTACAGAATAATAATGAAACAAGAAATATAAAAAAAAAATAAAGAAAATAAACATACTTTTCCCCCTACCCATTTTCAAGTCTCTTTTTTTCTAAGGAAAATCACCCCCTTCTCTTATATAATTTATTTTTACTGATACCTTTATCGCTAATGAGCACTTGGATCAGCATTTCCCTGCTTATCAATGGATTATCAATACAAACAAATGATGAGAACCAGAGATAAACACATACGTAAGCATCTACTTACAGATAAAGTCATGTGTCGTCTTTAGTGGACGCTAGGCACAAATGGGTTAACAAAGACATATATTCGAACAAAAATCTACAAATTGTTTCATAGTAACCTATAATCTTGAGAATCAAAAACACAATTCAGTGCAATCGTTTCCGGTTTCTCTACAATATCCGGTTAAACACTGGTACCCTACCACTGAAAAGTCACACTTCACGAATAACGGATATTTTCACACCGGAAGTCAACCAAAGCTTTACAAGTACCTCGCAAATTCATTGCATATCAAATTACTACAAGTTGTGGTACCGTATTCTATTCCCGAATACGTGCATGTTGTAATATCCCGGCTTGGTCGGTTGTTGTTGTCGGTCACGTGGACGTCTACCCAACGTGTTTCAATAATGCTCGATAGGATAAAGGTCATGTAAATGGGATGGCAAGTCCATGAATTGAATCCAAATCTGTTTAAGATGGTGTTTTACAATACCGACGTTACGTTGGCGTCAGAGAACGTGTGTTCATCTCCTTTTTCCCGTGTAAAAGTTACAGGATGTTCGTTTATCACGTTGTCAAAATATCGTTAGTCAGTCAGTGTCATTTAGCACGAACACCTTTGTCTCTAGACTACGTAAGATTCCCGTCATCTCCATAACGCTCCCGACACAATATGCATAACGTGTTGGGACATTTCACTCGGGTTATCTGTCGTTCTTATATCGAAAGAACAAGAATTCTGCTGTCAACATGCGATGACCGAAACAAACTTTGGTTGGTGATGAGCACTGTACTCCAGTGCTGTTGTTAACATCTCATATCGGTTCTGGTCCATACGTTAGTGTTGTTATGTTACAGCGTTAGCTGTCAAAGGTCTACTGGCATTAGACTCATGATTATTCAATCCGTTCATCATAGACTGAATTCTAAGGTTTACCCCTCACACATCTGTAAGACTCGTGAGTAATTTTGGAAAACATGGAGTCCTTAAACGTTACGAGTTTTTGAGAATGTAACGGTCATCAGCCATAAACGTCGTTAATTTACGTCCCCCGTCACACCGTTTCATAATTTCGACTGCATTGTAATACCTTTGATGTAATCGACTGAATACACATGGCAAAATCAAAATCTACCAGCGACGTCAACCTGACGTTCCCATACGTTCATTTGACCAACGGCCTGCCAACGCTGCAGATCTGTCAGCCATTTACGTACAATCCTTTTTAATGAATTGATTATAGGCAAGCACGTGTTAATTTACTCAATGAAGCAGCTCAGAGCATGCCTTCATGTGAAAAACAGCACGTAAAGAACACGTTAAGTTTGGTTGTTGACCCTTGTGTTGTAAATTGTCCCATTTTGGCGTGACCACTGAAGCATGACTCGATATGGCAGCATAAAATATGAGAGCGAATGTATGTTATGATAAAAAGCATAAGGGTATTATGTAATATTTTATCAAAATTTCAAAAATAGCTGTAGAATTTTAATATCCTTCAATTGTTTTGCTTAGTATATGTGAACTAGAACCATGAAACTTCGTAGATGGATAGATCGATATGTTTCGGTTGAGTCACAGTTACAGTTAAGCATTTACACTGGTGGTGAACCCGGCCAAAACGAGGGACTTTTTTCGCTACAACAAGGTACAGATATTATACGTTCAAATGTGAGTTTAAAGATCTTATTGGATAGTTTTTCTATTAACAATGAATTTGTTCTAAAAATAGACCGGATTTGCCGATATGTATTGACAAACCGTCTGTGTTGTTATAATATCTCGTAACTACGGCTTTATCGTAGCCGTAGTTACGATATTTTTTAACAACAACGACGGAATACTATGATCGCGAAAAAACGTCCCACGCTTTGGCCGAGTTCACCACCACGGATTTACAGTTACAGTTTTACGGGGTTGTCCTGGAATCAAGCTGCCGGTTTCTACCCATGGCACATTGATTTAATCCCCTTAAAGACCTGATTTTGGCGTAGAAATAATTTCGAAAAACTTAAAGAGAAAAGAAGGTGTTTCTGATAATTAGTAAGTTCTCCCTTTCTCTGAAAATTTTTCTATGCTATGGCTTGCACTAAATCTGTTTTTGATATCAAATTGCCACTTCATCGATGTCCTCCGGTATTTTTAATTATAGGGACCTTCCCCCACTTATCCTTATTTCGTTTCTTTTCTATTAAGATACTGTAAGCCTGTGCTTAGACAATATTGAACAAACTCAAGTTTTACACGAATTAAAATTTATTATGTACAGTACAGGTCATCATTCATGGACAAACGAAACACGTCTCATGATTATTATTATTATTATCATTATTAATATTAGTATTATTATTATTATTATTATTATTATTATTATTATTATTATTATTATTATTATTATTATTATTATTATTATTATTATTATTATTATTATTATTATTATTGTCCAGCAATGTTAACCAGGGACAACTGAATTTTCGTGCGCAATTTCCGTTAGTTGAGCGTCTCCGGGTTAATCTTGCTGGACATCATCATCATCATCATCATCATCATCATCATCATCATCATCATCATCATCATCATCATCATCATCATCATCATCATCATCATCATCATCATCATCATCATCATCATCATCATCATCATCATCATCATCATCATCATCATCATCATCATCATCATCATCATCATCATTATCATTATTATTATTATTGTTATTTACCCACGTTTATGTCCTTATGTAAAATAAACGATGTATGAGCAAGAAGTATGAGCGATATTTCTTACATGAATTTTAATAAGAAATAGGTCACACGATAAAGGATGTCACCATGATTAAGTGACGTCGTACTTTTAGTGGTATCAATAAACGGAGTTAACTTCTTTAGAATATAATCACTGGTGGTGAACTAAATTTTGCGTTTAATGCGAGTTTATAGATTTCTTCTTCTAATGACAATGAACTTGTTCTATAAACAGACCGGGTTTATCGTTTGGTATTGACAAACTGTCGGTGTTGTTATTAAATCTCGTAACTACGGCTTCGATAAAGCCGTAGTTACGATATTTTATAACAACACCGAATGAATACATTGATCGCGAAAAAACCCCGTCTTGATAATGTGTGCTAGAAGTGCTAGCTCTGTAAGGTTCAGAAGTATGGTTAACCCTCTCCCAAACGACAAAAATGGGTGTTGCAATTTGAAAGTTGCTAAGTACAACAAAATAACTGTTATTAAAGATAAAATCTGTGTACAATAGAGCGCAGAAAATATTGAGAGTAAAAGGGAGAAAATGCAGGTTATCAGTATTTTCTTCTTTAGCCCAAATGTTTTCGAAAGCCTTTTCTTGTAGGGACGTCAAAACAGGTCTTGTTTGGGAAAGGGATAAATTAATCATATCGTTTATATTAAAGGGAGCCAATTAAAAAACGCCAACTTTCAGCTGCGTTAAAAAAAAATTGTCACCATAAATGAAATACTATTATGAAAGTTATTATTATGCTAATGTTGTCACAGTACGTCTCCAAGTCCTTTTCTGTGATGTATGTTCTTTTTCACGTAGAAAATAATTGTCCCGATTAGTAGTTGTGGTATTTCTGCCAGTGTGAGTAACGACACACCGAGATACAGACCAAGTGTACTACCGATATCTGGTAGAAATCTGGATAGTACCATAAATGAAATGTTTTATATTTATGAAAGTTTTTCTGCCAAAGCTGTCACAGCACGTCTCAAAGTCCTTTTCTGTGGTGTATGTTCTTTTTCACAAAGAAAATAACTGTCCCGATGAGTAGTTGTGGTATTTCTGCCAATGTTAGCAATGACACCCCGAGATATAGACCAAGTGTGCCGCCGATATCTGGTAGGAATCTTGAAAGTGGATATTCTGGTGTCTGCCGGAATATTTTATTTTCTTTCGAAGGAAACTTTATCAAAAGCTCCACTGCGTTGTTCTTGACCCAGTTCCGTCTCTGTGTATGATTGTCTTTGTCCATACATTCTTGCCAATGATAACAAAATCCTGTTGTCCCCAATTTGAATTTGTCTATTTTAGTTACTATATATTTCTTCATTACACAGCGTACTCTACATTCACAACTGTTCCGTAAATTGTTGTAGCATTGTAAAGAATCGCCCGTGCAGTTAGGCCGCTTAGGCGCTCTGTCGATCCGTTTTGATATATTGTAGGACCGAAATTCGAATTCGTATATTGGAATGCATCCGCATTTAGTAAAAACTTGCAGCATCGGACATATTAATGTACACGCATCTTGAGAATAGAACATCCCCGTATCCTCGTAAAATCCTTTCTCAATGTCAGAGCACTGATCATACCTCCCATTCAAGCGAACTATTGTTTCCATTTGTAAGCGAACTATGTATTTATATCCGGGTTGAAGCTCTAAAAACGGTTCAGGTAAATCATCTGGAGATGCATATAAACCTTTTTCCCGAAGAAATGCGAAACCTTCTATTTCCCAACGATAAGGATATTCCTCCGAGTTCAAATTGATGAATAACTTGATGTCCGGTTTATTCTTTGGATGTGCGTTTTGTACAAACGTGAAGCAGTTACCAAAGAATGACGTCGGCACCAGACTATATGTCAACTCGGATGCTCTCTCTAGATCTGAAATGGGAAGATATATTGCATAACGACATCAAAAATTTGTGACAAGGTCAACGATAACAAAGTTCGTTAACCCCTTTCCACACAGCACAATTTTAGGGAGATCCACATCAAAAACTGCTACAGACGACAAAAAGTATGTTGGAAGATGGAATTTGTGTGGAAAAAAAAGGAGAAACTGCTAGTTATCATCAGTTTCTTCTTTTGCTTCAATGTTTTCCCAAGCCTTTTCTATTAGTGACGTCAAAACCAGATCATGTTTGGTAAAAGGTTAAGGTATGAAAAATTATGATACACTTAAATGAATTTTCCCGGTATGAAAAGTTGTGGAACACTTGTGAATTTCCCTGGTATAGAAATCCTAAACAACAGGAAAAATCCATATTTCGAAAGTATACAAGGTTTATTCATTAATTAATACGCACATGATATGACGATATAACGCATACACTCTATTTCCCGTCGGGTTTAAAATTAATGTGTTATCTTTTCAGGAAAAGTTCAATATTTATGGAAGTACCACGTATTTCTTAATAAACATAGTTGGCAATATTAGAAAGGAAATTCTACATGGCTGGATTTTATCTCATTAGTTTCCGTACCCTGACATGACCTTCGGTCTCGCGAGAATTTGCTCAAATATATATTTTAATCGGGTAGAAATATTTGAGTTTAGTCCATCGATTATTTCATTTTGAGAGACCCTCTTAAAATAAATACATTTACACGTTTGAAAAATCCCAACGTTTTCAACCAGCAAAACGACGAACTATCGTGTTTAAGAAATCGACCTATTTAGCCCGAATGAAAACATCAAAACAATCAGTGTCGAAATAAACAAAGATGTTGATTGGCTGACACAGAACGAGATGAATGAAATCGACGGAACAGCCAAGCTCGAACTATTGCGCTAATAGAAGACGTCCAAAATGTAGTTATGATCAGTTTCTGACTTCCGAAAATTCATATCACGGAACTGTTCGTTACTCCACGTCCTTGTACAATTTACACATCCAGTGACAAAATCCAAATATAGAATACAAATAGTACGGCTGCACGCGCCGTTACTATTTTATATAACGAGGAAAGCTACCATGAAATATTACATATTTAAATGAAATATAAACTTGATTCATGTCTTGCTTTTAATCATTTGGCAAGACAAAGTTAAAATTAGATACCCATGCCCCCTTTCGAAGAAAATGGGGGTTGTTATGTATGCACCTATAGTCTACATATTTGTCATCTTAATTTTGGAATTTCCTCTTGTATATGTTTAGAACTGGGTGTTTTTGTCAACAATTGTCTTGGTAAACAAAATGTTTATTGTTTGTTGGTATTAATTAAGAATATTATAGAAACTGGTATAACTTTAGAATGTTTATTGTTAGAGTCAGATATTTAGTAAACACATTATTTATTTACCATTTGGATTATAGAAACTTCTAGAATGATGTATTGGAAACTTTAGAACATTCTTAACTTTCTGGCATATTCTATATTATATAAAGAGAACAGTCTAGAAAAACCTAGTTCATTATTATATAAAATTATATTCTGATGTTTTCTCAAATCTTCTGGAATATTCCCTAGTAGAATATATATAGAGAGAGATGAGCAAATCACTCATGTCGTTCATTAGTTTTTGATTTGGTCACTAGCTCTCACTTATTCAGAAAAAATTGTCAGATTACAAGGGGATTACTAAATTACTATTTGTGTGTTAAAATTCTTGAAGTGGATTATTGTGCATTGCGGATTATAAACTGGATTTAACTTTAGGACTATGGACTTTACATACAAGTAAGGTAGTGCATCTTTTATCATCTTTTAAAACAAAACTTTGTAATTATTGTTAATAAATATTGTTCTTTGTTAAGTTTGTTGCTGGCTTCTTAGTTATTGTTACCCTTGGGTCGTAACAGGGTATATTGTTTTGCAAGTGTCGGTAGGTCGGTCGGTAGGTCGGTCGGTCGGTCGGTCGGTCGGTCGGTCGGTCGGTCCGTAGACCAAAGCTTGTCCGGAGCGTAACACTATAGAATCATGAAACTGCATAGGTAGATAGATCTCATTATGGAGAGCTGCATTGCACAAGAAGGATTACTCTGTCGGTCTTATTTTTGGAGTGATTCCCTTTGTTTCTATCTAAAGGGCTATTTTTAGCACATGCTATTTTTTTTTATAACAGGCTATTTTTAGCAAGGATTTACTCCCCTAGATTACTTCCCTTATAAAGGGTGGTAATTTTCCATATGAATTTGTTCATATTTTTTTTAAATTGTTTAAAGTAATTAATGTTTTTTTTTTCAAGATATCAATCATGCAATCCTTTAAAGTTAATTATGAGCTATCAAATGGTATAATCAGTATTACCTTGCATTGATTATGAATCTAGTAAGGCGCTTACAATTCATGCCGACAAAAGAAGTATGAGAGAATGGATATAAACTGTATGAATTATATGTGTTATGAAAAAGGAGAAACTACATATGTCCATAACTTCAAATGGACTTACTAACACTTTCCCAAACCAGGCTTGGGTTTGACAAATCTTCACTGGAAAGATTCAGGTAAACATTGAGGCAAAAAAATGTCGATTACCAGCATTTTCTCCTTTAGCATCAATTAAATATGTTGTATGGGTTTTTGTACACATATCTTTTCTATGCAGCTCAACTACTCATAGAATAGGATGACTATTTACTTTAGTCACTTGGCGTTGGCATAATCATAATGGTTTTGTCAAGTTTTCAAATGCAAGTTTGCCGAACCTCTATTTCTAATCATGTTATTGCTCTGAAACTCTGCATATGCCTCTGCGATCATAATATCAGCCTTTAAGCAAAGATTTATTACTCTGACATTTCATTTAATGCATTTTTTTCCTTTTCGGACTTAAAAATTCTTGGTTAAATTTTATGTGCAACTTCCATATGTATGTATCTGTGATGACCTTTTCTGTAACAGCTATTGCTTTCAAACTTTCCACATGCTTCCCTGTCCATAATATCAGACTCTAGTCAAAGATTCTTTACTCTGAAATTTAATATAATGGAATTTTTACCCTTTTTACACTTATACTTTTTCACTATCCAGCACTTGATAGAACTGACGTGCTTGGCTGTGGATCATAAAAACTTATGGATACATGTATATCATCCTTTGATAATACCTACTATCATTGGGCTGCTTCAACTGTTAGATAGATACATCAAAGTTTGGCGCTTAATGGGGCATATATGTTTATGCCCTCTTTCGAAGAAAATGGGGTATATTGTTTTGCAAATGTCGGTCGGTAGGTCGGTCGGTCGGTCGGTTGGTCGGTCGGTCCGTAGACCAAACCTTGTCCGGAGCATAACTCAAAGAGTATTAAAGGTAGAATCATGAAACTTCATATGTAGATATATCTCATTATGGAGAGGTGCAGTGCACACGAACCGTCACTCTGCCGATCAACTTTTTGGAGTTATTGCCATTTGTTAATTTTCAAACTTGATTTTTGTCCAGAACATAACTCAAAAAGTATGTAAGGTAGAATCATGAAACTTTACAGGTAGATAGATCTCATTATGGAGAGGTGCAGTGCACACGAACCGTAACTCTGCCGATCAAATTCTTGGAGTTATTGCCATTTGTTGATTTTCAAACTTGATTCTTGTCCGGAACATAACCCCAAAAGTATGTAAGGTAAAATCACGAGACTTTACAGGAGGATAGATCTCATCATGGAAAGGTGCAGTGCACACGAACCATAACTCTGCCGATCAAATTCTTGGAGTTATTGCCATTTGTTGATTTTCAAACTTGATTCTTGTCCGGAACATAACCCCAAAAGTATGTAAGGTAAAATCATGAGACTTTACAGGAGGATAGATCTCATCATGGAAAGGTGCAGTGCACAAGAACCGTAACTCTGCCGATCAAGTTCTTGGAGTTATTGCCATTTTTTGGTTTTCAAACTTGATTCTTGTCCGGAACATAACCCCAAAAGTATGTAAGGTAAAATCATGAGACTTTACAGGAGGATAGATCTCATCATGGAAAGGTGCAGTGCATAAGAACCATAACTCTGCCGATCAAATGTTTTGAGTTATTGTCCTTTGTTGATTTTTACACTTAATTCTTAACATGACCTATATCTCATGTCCTTTTACACATACAGCCTTGATATCCCACACTTGGATACCTCATATCAACATCGTTCACATTTGACCATGACCTTGTGACTTTGACCATTGAGTTTGACCCACATTAAAAAAAATAAACCGGGCCTTTAGCTCATGACCTATTACACATACAGCCTTGATATTTTACACATGGCCACCTCCTTCAAAGACCTATGACATTTGTCCATGACCTTGGAACTTTTGACCTTGACCTTAGAGTTTGACCTATTTTTTTCAAAAAAAAAAAAAAAAAAAAAAAAACACTTAAACCTTGCCGATATATCATGTCCTTTTACACATACATCCTTTATGATACATGGACACCTCCGACAAAGACCTATCACATATGACTATGATCTTGGACCTTGTGAGCTTGACCGTTGAGTTTGAGCTACTTTTTAAAAAAATAAACTGGGCCTAAATATCATATGCTATTACACAAACAGCATTGATATTTCACACATGGAAAGATCCTGCCAAACGTTTCACATTTGACCATGACCTTGGTCATTGTGACCTTGACCTCGGAGTTTGACATACTTTAAAAAAACTTTAACTTGGCCGATATGTCATGTCCTTTTACACATGCAGCCTTGATATTTGACACATGGACACCTACGACCAAGACCGTTCACATTTAACCGTGACCTTGGACCTTGACCTTGGAGTTTGATCTACTTTAAAAAACTTAAACCAGGCGTATATCTCATATCCTGTTACCCATACATTCTCGATACCCTACACACGGACACCTACCAAGATCTTCCACATTTGACCATGACCTTGGCCTGTGTGACCTTGACCTTGGAGTTTGACCTACTTTTACAAATCTTTAACCTGGCCTTTATCTTATGTCCTATTACACCTATAGCCTTGATATCTCACACATAGACACCTACCAAGTCCTTTCACATTTGACTATGACCTTGAATATTGCAACCTTGACCTTGGAGTTTGACCTACTTTAAAAAAAATCAGGAAAATATCCCGTCCTATTACACCTACAGCCTTGATATTTCACACATGGACACCTCCAATCAAGACCTTTCACATTTGACCATGACCTTGGAGTTTGTCCTATTTTTGAACAACTTTAACCTGGCCGATATATCATGTCCTTTTACACATACAGCTTTGATATTTGACACATGGACACCTACGACCAAGCTCTTTCACATTTTTTCATGACCTTGGAGCTTTTGGCCTACTTTTAAAAACTTTTACCTGGCCTATATTTCATTTCCTTTTACATATACAGCCTTTATATTTCACAAATGGACACCTCCTACCAAAACCTTTCATATTTGACCATGCCTTGGACCTTGTGACCATGACCTCTGACTTTGACCTGCATCAAATGTAGGCCCTTGAGGAGGCATATATGTTTTACAAACATCTCTTGTTTACAAACATTCTCTTGTTTTCATATAAATAAATAGATAAATAGATAAATACATAAATTGAATTTGAAAAGTCTTCTTTACGAGGGATGTTCAAATATTATCCGGATTGTGTCTATAGCATTTAAGTGGGAAATCAAATAGCAACGATACTTCTCCCATCGGAAGTTAGATTTAGTAAATGTATGCACACTTGTGTGAAATTATTTGAAAATCCGATTATGGGTATGGATTTTACAATCAGTCAAATTCGTATAGGTACTAGGGACCGACGCACGTCAATTTTCACAAGGCGACGCCGACGACGTCGTCGGAAAGTATATAAAGATAATGGTGCGTATTCTTTGTCAAAGTAATTGCGGTTATGTTCAATACAGCGTCATTTACGGCGCAACAATTTGTTGTAAATATCACCATACTATACCACCCAGACCCATATTGTCTGGTAATCAAACTTCTTTAATTTCGCAATTCTTGTAAGGATGAAAATCTTTTACCCATAAGTTGCTTTTATCTTTGGGAATATGGCGAAGTCAAATGGTGCTAAATCTAGAGAATATGATGGATACTAGAATACGGTTTCGAGTCAAAATAAAACAGATCGGGAACACCTGTCGTATGGGGCGATATGCATTGGGCCTATCCATGTGGAGTAGAAAATTCATAAGTTGGACTCGTCTAAATTGCGCCGTTTGGTAAATGGATATTACGTAAATTTTGGACAGTTTGATTAAAGTAGTAGATTGCTACTAGTTTTGAAATTAAAAATATTAAAACAAAATTACCTGCATAATTTTCAATTCGTTTATAAGAATCAAATGAATACTGCCTACATTAGATTTGCCTGACAATACCCGTATCGTTATCCTCCGATTTCTACATAGCGCATCCGCAATGGTCGTAAGTGACGTCGTCGGTATTTTTCTTTTTTCGGTCTTGTAAATCTCTAGCTTCAATGTTTTCCACTGCGTTCTAAAAACGGCTGTACCAATTAAACAGTAGGGTCCTAGAGACTGAATCTTTTCCCTTTGTTGTGGTGATCTTTTTATATGAGTGTGTCGGCGTTTCTTCGATGTATTTGCAGAATTTTATGACAGACCGAATTTCCAAACAATCAATTGACGCCACATTTAACAGTCAAAATACCGACCCACCGCTATTCAAAAGTGCATGTATCGTGCATTTATTCACCGAGTGATGTAAAATTTGGACATGATGTTATACGTAACAAATTACGTATTCTGTGAAAATTCCGCGTTGTTCTCAATTACTTTGGACAAGTTATGAACAGCAAAATGGATTCTAAAAGAATCGTACTTTGGGCTGCGCCGGGTACACGTTACCATGGTATTTCAGAACGATATTGCAAGCGCGTTTCTTTAGAGAATAACTCCAACAGGTAAAGACAGGTGTGTATTGAATTCCGATGTAAAATGGTGTAAAATTCGGTAATATTGCGTGGCAAATATCTTTTTACCGGACACAGTCCGGATAATTTTTGAACAACCCTCGTACATGGAGCGTTAGTCCTCAAAACCCTAACCCCACACGAAGGTAATCTTAGTTTTTATGCATGTAGCGTAAATACAAGCAGACAAAGAGACAAAATGGGGAAATCTAACCATGTGCATTTTTATCATTTAGTTTTTCAAAATTAGTTCTGCAGCAACTTTTATTATGTCATTCCCAGCTACTTTTCATTTGAACGCTCATAAACATTTCTCGTTTAAGAAGAAAAATGTAAATGGCAATTCTTACCATCTCTCCAAGTAATGAAATCTGTTAGGTTGTGACTAAGTTTGATTCGATCATCTAAAGAGAGACCACTGATCCAATCTTCAAATGTGTAGTTCTCATTCTCTTTACTTGCGAAGAAGGCAATATAATTTGGGTCTTTCCATATTTTCTCAAACAGAAATGGATTTCTATTACAAACGGTGACTTGTGGGAGGTCAACACCGCCGCTGAGCGTTTCAACTTTTGTCACAACAGGGGCGCGAAAATATTCAGCAACGATTTCAGTCATCTGCCAAATCGCCATTCCGAATCCAGCTAAAATATAAATAAAACAACAACAGATAAGAGGGAGTGAATGAATTCTAAATTTGTTGTTTCAAATCTAAACCCTATATTGTGGAAACTCTATCGAATCGTATACATATACTGAACAAAAGTGAAAACGCTACACCTACTTTGCTTGTCATATTGCTTCTAAATAAAACAAGTAAATAAATAAAATGAAAGAGTTTCGCATTGTTCATTGACTTGGTTGTGCCAAGGACTAAACGTTTTGTGGATATTAATTACGGGGATGAAAAACGGACCCTTTTAATGTGACAGGGGTCCATTTTGCAGGTGTACAATTTGAACGGAAATTTTACACAATTTAAACCTTCAGCAATCCAAGCAGAAGAATGCAAACCATGCAGGGCTGCACGGAATGGTAGTCTGACAAGTTACCAGTCAGGATGTAAAGAAAGTAGCATAATATTGTTTCAGCGTTTAGAAAATGGTGTTTGAAAAGCAGAATTTTCATTTGGTTCCAAAGCTTGGAAATTTTACAATGTAATCTCCATAGGAAATTGAAATAGCTATTGCATCGACATCTGGAACATTCCTAGTCGAAGAAAGAATTAAAAAATCCCCTTCAAGGCCTGCATGATGTTGCAAAAAACCCAATCGAAAACCGTGATAAATTTGTGAATACCAAATATTTTAAATTCCATATTTGTATATATGTTAAAGTGAGGTAATTCGCAAAATTGACATTTTAGACCTCTATTTTAGAGCTTGCTACAAGAGATAAGTGAGACTTTAAGTGCTTTTTGGCATCCCGGATTTGACCAATTCCAAAAAAAAAAAAAAAAAAAAATAATAAAATAAAAATAATTGAATCGTTTTCTGCGCATGCGTATATGCGACATTAGATGAAATTAGCTCTAAACGCATTTATGGCTGTAACTCTGACATTAAAGGAGACAAAGCAATGAAATTTTGTCAAAACGATTGCTGAAAGACTGGGAAATAATGAAAAAATCATATTTTATGCTATTAGTTCGATACTTTTTCGGGAATAATAAATCTTGCAGTGTGGCGTTTTCACTTTTGTTCAGTATATATACATATGCTTTGGTGAACAATTAATGAAATAATGCATTTTGAAAATCTAAATTGCCCCTTTAAAATGACATTTCACAATTATTCTTACACAAATTTTACTTGTATTCTTTCTGAAAGAACATGTATTCTAATGAAAATTCTGAAAATTTCAAGCCAAAATATTGAACCGTTTACGAGAAATATATATACTAGTCAAAACTTCTAACCGGCCACTTAAAAATCAAGGATATTTTTTTCTGTGGTGATTGGATTTTCATGAAATTTGCTATGTGCATTTTTAAGCAACTTTCCAGATGATTTTGGCGAAAAGTTTTCGTTGTTTTATTGAAATAAAAGCGCAACGTGAGAAAAGCTCAAAAAGCTCTAAATTCGCACAGAGCTCAGAATATTGTCATTGTAGTGTTTTTGGTCTCATGCATTGTTAGCTACAACATAGACTAAGAAAAAAATTGAAAATGTTTGGCAATTGTGCGCGGCATATGGCCGTAAAAGAAAATGAAAGAGGTCATGTATACAGAAAAACGGTTCTTACAGACAACATCTAAAACACGTTTTTCTTCAAAAATGCTTTAAATATAGACTGATGGTTCACGGCGAGCTACAAAATGTAGGATATGTGTAAAAAGTCAGTTTGTTGCATCATTTTTCCATACCAGACCATATTTGAGCATATTCGATTGATAAAATGTTCTGCCGGTTGAATTTAAACACCATTTTACCATGCCTCCCATTCTTTCTGCTTCTTCTGTAGTCAAACGTCACACAAAATTGACAATGTTTTCCAATTTTTTTCTTGGTCTGGGTTGCAGCTAACGATTAGTGTGTTTTGAATTGTTGAAAGTGTATTATCTCGAGCTCTTTAAAGATTTAGAGCTTTTTGAGCTTTTCCTTTATTACGCATCAGGATTTGACAATTTTTGGTAAATCATCATGAAAATCAACAGGCATTATGCTTAAAAATTTACATATCAAATTTCATTAAAGTGTAATAGCTATTAAAAAAGTTATAGTCATTTTTAAAGTGGCCGGTTAGGACTTTTGACCAGTATATATATGTATTTTTGTGCTAAAATTGGACAAATTGTTGTAGACCAAAGATTTATATAGAATTTGTCATTTTTGTCTCAACTTAAAAGGCGTATTTTTCGCTTTTAAATAACAAGTTAAAAAACTTTAAAATTATATCTTTCTATATCTGGATATTTTAGTCTATTTTAGAACTCGTGTCGCTAAAATTATTTCTATTGAATAACACATTGATTAGATTGTATGACTTATGGCGAATTTTAAAATGAACTCAACCCTCAAATTATGCCACAAATACAGAGCCCGAGTCAGAATCAAGCACATAGAGACATAGCCAGCCTACAATGACAGAGCCCCTGTAAAAACGTTCAACTTTTGATTAACCTCATTATTTCTTAGGCATGGTGACATGTAAAGGGGTTCGCCATTCGAGAGTAGCATATAACAAATTTTGGACGGAAAGAACTTTTAGCGTTGAAATGTTCACAAATCTATGGTGTAAACATGAAGAATCACACTGGATAAACTCACAAAAAAGTGAGAACCCATTCTAGTTTGAAGCCGAGAAAATTAGGACAGACAGTTAAGTTGTCGTAGGGTGGCATGACATTCACCTTTTTAACGTTTTTACGCACACAAATGAAAATAAATGAACAGCAAATCATATTTCCTCGAAATTCGTGGCCAGAGATATGGCCAGACGTGGCTCTGTCTCTGTATTTCTCGTACAGTGATATATAGTGACTGAATTATATAGGCTTAAACTTACCTAACATAAGAAAAATCCAGAACACTTTGATCCAAGTTTGACCGGTGGTTGTTATAACCGGTAAACCATGAAGAGAACTCTGTGACGTCATTTCCGCTACAAACTCACAAAATGATTTCGACCTTGAATCAGGCGAATCGACACCGGCGTCAGACGGTCCGCTCTTTTCTCTTCCGACTTCTTGAATTGGAACTTCAATTCTTGTATAATCGTTCGGAGAATTGGTGGTCTCGCAAGTGCTTAACCTTAATCTTATTTCAGTCTCGACATTTTCTAGTCGTCTGTTAATTCTCTCGATCCCTATCCGCAGCGGAGAATCATGTTCTGTCTCTGAAGCCATTGTTTGTGTCCGTGGTGTCTACAAAAGGTGTCTAAAAATCTTATTGAAAATATTTCTAATAAGGCGCCATTTGCCTACACTATGCAACGAGTAGCGTCATAGACAATGTGACAAATTTATATGCAAAAAAACAACATTGAAATGAAATAGAAACCTTTTTGTTTGGAAAGAATTCAGAAAATAGCTCTTAACGGTCCTTAAGAAGCCTCATAACTACATCTTATTCCAAGGATTATAAGCAAAGCAGCGACATCTTACCACTTATGCTGAATTAGGATGCACTTATTTCCAATTGATATGACATTTAATGAAACAGATTTATGTCATGCTGACCTTAGACAGAAAGAATAACGAGCCATGTATAAAGAGCCTTTGGGTGTGGAGAACATAAGTTTTAGTTCGAATATTTGTAAATAAGTTAAGGCAAGGCTTGCGTAATGCACTCCCTATTCGATCGTTATAATATAAATATTATTTTGAATTATTCCATGACGTTCGTAAGTCGGAGCATACACCGAACATTTCCGATAACACCCGGAAGTAGTTCCCCGCTTTTTGTAAGTACCGATCATGCAATATCGCCTGTTTCCGTAACAAGGAAAATAATTGAGCCTGCTTATGTATTGTTAACAATTTTTGTGAATATGTTTCTTAATTGTATGAAGAGTTGGCCAAAAAACAAAACAAAAAGTCAAAAATTCAATATGTTGAGAGCAATGAAAATTGCCTCGCTTTAAAATCGTCTATTCGCACCATAAAGATTTCATTCCACATCTCTTGATGCTATTCGTCGGTGTTAATGTAAAACATCGTAACTACAGCTTGATAAAAGCTGTAGAAACGATATTTTGCAATAATACCGACGTATTAAGTTTTGTGTACGATTATTTACAGCATGAGATAGCAGTATGACCAATATTTTGTATGTAAAATGGCATATAACTACTTTATTAGTAACATTTAATGTTTCTTTCACGTCTGACATCTTTAAAGGTTATTATTTTGTCAACTATATTCACTGTGGATAATCACGTCACACAATAATTTAAGAAAATCTTCAATCATTTTGTTAATACAGGATCGGTTTGATTTCAGTTTGATGCAGAGAATGTAGACAGACGTCACGCATTATATAAACATAGTTGATTTTTGAAAAATCAGCCGATAGAAAAGTTATTGAAGATTAACCAAAACTTTGGTTGATCTTCTTTAGCTTTTTTTTTCGGTAGATTTTTCAAAAGTCCATCGCGTGCATCTTATTCCTGCCACTTTCTCTCATTCTCTGATTAAAACCGAATTCAAATCGGCCTAATATAATTTACAATTATATTTATGATTTTCTGAATTTCTGAGGCACGTGATTAATCACCATGTACTTGTTTCTTCTGATTAAATGACAAAAAAAAAAAAAAAAAAAAAAAAAAAAGAAATGAATGACCCTTTAAGCTTAACATGTCTCTACCAAGGTCCATATTTTGCTCTTTGCAAGACACGGACATAATCTAATATGCGGGCTTTCTTTTCTGACAGTTGGTGTCAAATGAAAAAGTCAACAAATTGCTTTATCTCATATCAGCTTTCAATCCGAGAAATGTTAACAAATTACCACGGGATTAATTGATAGATATACTACGTCTGATTGAAAATGTCAAATCTACGGTGTTATTGCAAAAACTAGTAACTACAGCTTTAATCAAGCTGTAGTTACGAAGTTTATGCAAGAACAGCGAGGAAATACGAATTATGGGTTTTGACGTCCCATTGCTAATTAGTCTAGGAGCCAGCTTTTACAAAGGGGGTTAAATTAAAAGTTCTTGCAACCGGTGACCTATAAAAATTGGAGTGGTATTTTTCAATACGTTAGGGTCCCACGCTTTGGTTAAGGGTGGATGACATGCTGAAAAGTGGTAGGATTTTTTTAAAATCAAGGTCAAAGGTCATTCGGTGCACTTTTCATGTATACCTCCTAAAATACCCCATAACTTACTCATTTATTAAGCTAAAACAATTATTTTGGTATCAAAATAAAGCTGATAAATTGCACTTTGACTTACATGAATAATAAACAGCTTTTTGATTTTGTATTTTTGTAAATATTGATAAATATAACAAAAATTGGCTAAAAATCACCAAAATAAGTTTTGTCTACAAGTGAAAAAAAGTTTCTAAAATACAAAAAGTATGTTTATGTGGTTGAAGTCATATTTAAAAATTGCCCAGATACCTGTTCTTGAGTTATATGTATTTCTTCACAGAATTAGTCTTTAGCTAAGGCTTGTAGTCATAGCTGAAAGTGGGTGGGGTAAATTTTCCCAAAAATTACAAAATATGCAAACATTGATGTAACAAAAAATCTTACACATAAATGTGATGTTTAGTAGAAATTATGCTTTTGAAATCATATTTGCAGTGATTTGTAAAGCTTTTAATGCATATTCCTGGAAATTAGTTGGAATTTTAAGAGCCAAAATAACAATTCAATAAAACAGCATGTGAGATGAATACAACACCATAGTGTCAAAGCAATGATTCTTAAAACGAATATTTATCAAGCATCAACATTTTTTTATAAAGCAAGACTCAAATTAGCATAATCGACAGCTGAACATATTCCTCTTTCTATCTTACGGGCATATGACATTAGACCCATGCCAGATTTTCAGGAAACAGAACGACATGGGGACAGCCAGAATTTGCTTTGTTGTGTAGTGCATTGCTTTTATAGGGACAAAAGGAAAACAATTTTAGCGCTGGAACTAAATTTTTCACTATCAATTCAATTAATTTAAAAAAATTAATTGGAATTTTAAGAGCCAAAATAACAATTCAATAAAACAGCACGTGAGATGGATACAGATTATATCAACACCATAATCGTAATGTCAAAGCAATGACTCTTAAAACGAATATTCATCAAGTATCTATGTACTAGAAATCGGCAGCTGAAAATATTCCACAGACCCGTGCCAGATTTTTTAGGAATCAGAACAACATGGGACGGTCAGAGTTTGTATTGTTGGGTAGGGTAGTGCATTGCTTTCATAGAGCCAAAGGGAAAGGAATTAAGCGCTGGAACCAAATAGCTCATACACAAAATTTTGCGGTTCTATCATGTAATTTTACATATGATGAATAACACATCACTTGAAACACAGTTTACAGTTTAAGCGAGTAAAACAATATCTCTGGTATTACATACTTATTAGGGATACATATACATCTTTTTTTCAAAATCATCTTTGTGTTTTGTCAAAAATGGCCAACTAAATTCAATTTGACCCCCATAATTGTGTATATGTCGAAAATTTAATATAGATAAAAATAAGACCACAAATTAGTGATTGTGATGCCCCCTATCGATAGATCGATGGCATAATGTTTTACCGTTGTCGGTCTGTCTGTCCGTCCGTCCAGCCAGCCATTTGTCCGTCCGTCCGTCAGTTTAAAACTTAACATGAAAAGTTAACATTGGCCTTTTCTCCAAAAATATTCCACATGCAAAGCTCAAATTTGGTATGTAACCTTCTTTCAATGATATTTATCTGTTCCATGCAATATGAACTTCCTCAAGGTTATCCATTAACCCTTATCAACCCTTAACATGAAATCTTAATATCAAAACTAATTAACGTGAAAACTTAACATTGGCCTTTTCTCCAAAAGTAGGCTATTTCACATACAAAGCTCAAATTTAGTATGTAACCTTCTTTTAATAATATCTATCTGTTCCATGCAATATGACCTTCCTCAAGCTCATCCATTAACCCTTATCAACCATTTACCTAAAATGAAAACTTATCATTGGCCTTTTCAGAGGCATTCGTGCTTCACAAACACATCTTGTTTCAAGATTGGGCTGAATTATATATGAATTCTTGAGAGATAGCCGGTGATGTGCATTTTAGAAAGTAAGACCAATATAAAGAGTTTAATTTGTCAAATGATGACCGAAATGTCTTCTGCATGATAGTTGCGTAAAGCAGAAGTCGTTCATAAACTCATTGTTTTATTCATTTTATGTATCTTGTATACTTTACTAAATATAATGTTCTTATATTCAACACTATCCTCATCATCACCATCATCATCATCATCATCAACAACAACAACAACAAAACAACAAGACACTTGAAGCAATAACCAGAATTTTAATATCCATAGCTACCCTATACTAAACACTTCAATACACTTAACTCAGGCCATATATATTTATCATTATCACTGTCTAATGCACCAAGATACGCCTATTTATACACAGTTCTGACTCACAAACACATGCATCAGTGCATAAAAGATCTTCTCTTTGACCCTTACACCTTAGCGTGTGGCAGTCAGTTTAACACGAGCATTTTGTGATGTCAATCAAAGCTAGAGGTGCAGGATCTTTACGTATTCTTATAGGAACTAAATTGTTGTCGTCATTAACATTGGCATTTTCTCCAAAAGTATTCAACATGAAAAGCTCATTTGGTTTGTATGAGGGCTGTTGATAAAGCATCCGGAATTATGTCATAACTTTTTCATGTACTAACTGTTAGGATATTTTCAAAACTTAAAATTTAGGAAATTATGCTTCTGATCCAGCAACAAAATCTAAGTTTTTTGCATTAAGGTGCATTCTACAGTTGTTATGGCAACGTAGGGTCATATTGAGCGGCGCAACAAGCGGTCTTACACATCTAATAATTACATCTTTTCTATATTTTTGCCACTGCACGACATCAACATTTCCCACATATGAATCTATTTCTCAAAGAAGCGTCTGAACTGTAGTTGGGAAATTCTAAAGATAGTTTCTGGGAAACAATTGGCAAGTCATTGACGATTTCGCCGACGTCCAGATCTATTGAGGTCAGAAGCATCATGGGTAAAATCATTTATAAATGCATTATACCACTCATAAATGCTTTTTTTCTCATAGAAGTATTGCTGTACGTGTTCATAATCATACAGATCGTCTCTGATTTTAATTTTCCAATTTACACTCAAATCATTATTGAATACCATTGCCCTAGCACCATATTTGCTATATAAGCTAAGCGATGTATTCACCTGCGGTTGTTTACGGAAATTGACTCCAAATGTCAGCTGACGATGTTATGTTTGCCGAGAAAAATGTCCACTCAAAGGTAACAAGCATTTCTGACAACTGTTGAAGTGAAAAATACAAAATATGATCGCTTTAAAAGCGATTGATAAGTCATATTTTTGCAAATCATCCAAAGTTTTCCCGCTCAACTTGACCCTATGTTTCCATAGCAACTGTCGAATGCGCCCTTATCCAAACAGCAGCGTTTTTGTTGCAGGATCAAATGTATAATTCTTCAAAGCATATGTGTTTAAAATTTCAACTCGGTTGGTTTAAAAGTCAAAAAGTCATGCTACTGCAAACGACAAAATGGGTGATTTAAAAGATTTGATTTGCGTACAATATAGCCTAGAAAACATTGAGGCAAAATAATCAGAATTTTCTCCTTTTGTATTAATTTTGCCCAAGCCTTTCTCCTAGGGACGTCAAAACGAGGTCTTGTGTGGGGAAAGGTTTATGATTTCTTTGATATAGATTACATAGATACCTACAAATGATAGATGCACAATTGATTACAACAAAAGTTATTACCAGGAATAGTTTTAGCCATATAATAAGTAAAACATTGTCCAGATTTTTGTCAGGTATATTTTTGTGGGGTTAGAGCTATAACAACCGTAGGTCCGAAGATTTCCACTATTTTTACACCAAAAGTTTCTCTGTGTCTACTCAAATATGTATTAGTCACGAATCAATAAACAAAGTTATGTTATCATGATGGGATTGTGGAGGATGGATCAACAACTGTGGTATCTTTAATTTCTACTATTTACTTGTAACATAATGTCACATGCAATGAATGATTTGCATAATAAAAGATATAGGGACTATTGGGTTCAATTTCTTTTACAATTACAGCTTATTGGGTCACAAAATTAATTAAAAGACCAGATACTCTGTTGTCCCTTTTGAAGGCATGTACATAAACGAATATACGGTACTTACATGTTCATGAATACTTTTGGAGACCTTCATAACCACACATCATAACAACCAGATTCCAGACTGATGATACTGATATGTATTCACTATTCACAGTATGCAATATTCTGTTCCTAATTACATTTTATGTATACATGTTCGAATGTTCGCTACCAGGTGTAAGCATTGTAATGGCGGTAGTTTCGTAATTATCTTTAAAGAGACCCATGCTAGGTTGTCGAGCATACAAACATATATGAAATAATTATGTTCACGAAATAGTGTATGGAATGGTCGACCTGGATAGCTAGATCATTTCTGTCCAAGGGAATTTCAAATAAAGTTCATTTAGTTCTTCTAAATTAAGTATGTTCTTCTAAATAAAGTGTACATATTTAACTTACCCGCACTTTATATTTATAGTAACATTTATGTGTCACTGAACCTTGATAGTGAAAAATTTAGTTCCAGCGCTAAAATTGTTTTCCTTTTGGCTCTATAAAAGCAATGCACTACACAACAAAGCAAATTCTGGCTTTCCCCATGTCGTTCTGTTTCCTGAAAATCTGGCATGGGTCTAATGTCATATGCCCGTAAGATAGAAAGAGGAATATGTTCAGCTGTCGATTATGCTAATTTGAGTCTTGCTTTATAAAAAAAATTGTTGATGCTTGATAAATATTCGTTTTAAGAGTCATTGCTTTGACACTATGGTGTTGTATTCATCTCACATGCTGTTTTATTGAATTGTTATTTTGGCTCTTAAAATTCCAATTAATTTCCAGGAATATGCATTAAAAGCTTTACAAATCACTGCAAATATGATTTCAAAAGCATAATTTCTACTAAACATCACATTTATGTGTAAGATTTTTTGTTACATCAATGTTTGCATATTTTGTAATTTTTGGGAAAATTTACCCCACCCACTTTCAGCTATGACTACAAGCCTTAGCTAAAGACTAATTCTGTGAAGAAATACATATAACTCAAGAACAGGTATCTGGGCAATTTTTAAATATGACTTCAACCACATAAACATACTTTTTGTATTTTAAAAACTTTTTTTTCACTTGTAGACAAAACTTATTTTGGTGATTTTTAGCCAATTTTTGTTATATTTATCAATATTCACAAAAATACAAAATCAAAAAGCTGTTTATTATTCATGTAAGTCAAAGTGCAATTTATCAGCTTTATTTTGATACCAAAATAATTGTTTTAGCTTAATAAATGAGTAAGTTATGGGATATTTTAGGAGGTATGTATGAAAAGTGCACCGAATGACCTTTGACCTTGATCTTTAAAAAATCCTACCACTTTTAAGCATGTCATCCACCCTTAACCAAAGCGTGGGACCCTAACGTATTAAAAAATACCACTCCAATTTTTATAGGGCACCGGTTGCAAGAAAAGTTCCATACCAGGACCTGGCTCCTAGACTAAATATTACGGAGGAAAGGATTTGATATTGTTTTACGCGCAGACAACGTTCAAGCGCGTGGCCCGTGCCTTGGAAATATGGTATAATTCGACGCTTTACAACAACAACAACAACAACAACAACAACAACAACAACAACAACAACAACAACAACAAACACAACAACATAAACAACAACGACATAAACAACAACAACAACAACAACAACAACAACAACAACAACATAAACAACATAAACAACAAAAACTCGTATCTATATAGCTTTAAAAAGCTGTAGATACGACATTTGCGTTGAAAAGCAGAGATATCTTTGGTGTTCTTCTAAGTACAAAGTTATCCTAACTACTGCCTTACACAAGCCGAAGTTTCCACGGCGTAAAATCACGTGACACTACAGAGATCGTTGGTAGATCGAGGACCCAATTAACCCTTTCGCAAACAACATTTTGGGATGTTCCAATTTGAAAGTTGCTGCAGACGACAAAATAGATTACCGCTAAAGGCCAAAATGTTTATGTTTTAGCCCAGAAAAAATTGAGGCAAAAGGGGAAACTGCTGGTTATCAGCAGTTTCTTCTTTTGTCTTAATGTTTTCCCATGTCTATTATATCAGGACCTCAAAACCAGGGGTCAATATTACTAACGATCGTAGGTTTGATTTTTGTATAATTACTTGTAACAACAGCCCTGATTGGCTCAGTCGGATTTCTCGTGCAATCAGATGTCTTGTTACACAGTTTACACAAAATCTTGATCGTAAGATGTTTAGGTTATATTTGGGTAAGAGTTTAAACTTTTACCAAATTTGACAATACGGATCGTTTTTTCCCGTTTACAGTGACGTAATTTCGGACAAACAAATAATATTTCGTGTGTTGTTTTAAAATCTCGGAATTATGGCTTGATTCAAGCCGTAGAACTTTACGAGATTTAATACAACATCGTAGGTTTATCAAAATATAACAAAAATCCAGTTTATTTTTTAGCAAAATGTTTTTTTCTTTTCTTGAATAATTTAATGTTTTGGAAAAGGTTATAGGCAACTCATTAAAAACGTGAATTTTTACTATTTCAAATTGTTTTCCGACTTGTTCATTTGAATTTAAATCTATAACCTATGACAAATGGAGAAATAAAATAACGGTTATTGGCAATTGAGTAAATACGTGTAAAACTTGTTTTTATATTTTACCATTTCCCAAACAATACGCTGTATCGAATTACTTTATGAAAAAAAACTTGAGGAAATATTAAGGCAAAAGGAGAAAATGCTGATAACCAGCATTTTCTCATTTTGTGTCAATATTTTCTTAGCATTATTGTACTGAAATTTCATCTTTATCATTTGAATGAACACTTCTACTGAAACTTCCTATCATTAAGTGAAACATCATCATGTATGTAAGTTTTTGAAAGGATAATTTTAATTTTCTAATCAACCAGCATTTTCTTTCTCATTTTCCCTAGAACTTGTCTTTTCTATAATTTTACTACTTTACTTTTCAGTTCATTTAACAAAACTTCCGTCTGTAGCGGCTTTCCATTGTAATCATTGACGTAATTTCGTACAAACAATAGTATTTTCGTACGTGTTGTTATAAAATCTCATAACTACGGCTTGATTCAAACCGTAGTTACGAGATTGTACAAGCCTTAGGGCTGATCCAGGATTTTTTCCATGGGGTCCGGACACTCCGACCCCCTCTAGATCCGCCCATGTTGTATAACAACACAGACGGTTTTTCAATACATAACAGTAAACCAAGTCTATTTCTAGCAGAACAAAATTCATTGATACTGTCGTCTGTAGCGGCTTTCAATTTCGAATGGCTTATCATGTTGTCGTTTCAGAATGGATAAACCCTCTCCTAAGCAAGATCTTGTTTTAACATTCATAGAAATAGTGGTTTGGGAAAACATTGAAAGAAAAAAGAAGAAACTGTTGAATATTAGCAACTTTTCCTTTTCCAACAACATTTTTTATGCTATAGGTCACATAATTTTCACCTTTCAGTTCAATTGTTTCATCGTTGACAAGTCTTAGAGCTTTCAAGTCGGAGATGTTCATCTTTTGCCATTTGAGAAAGGGCTAAACAATATTTAAGCCATTTACCCAGAAATCTCACGTTTAGAAAAAGACTAAATTGAAAGAACTTAAATTTTTAATCTAAAATGGAAGATCTACTTTCAGTTGCATAGAGCATAATACAGCGAGAGAGTATAAGAATAGTTAAAGGTGCCTATACACATCGAGAAAAGGAGAAAATGCTGATAAGCTTGAAAATAACGCCAAGTTTATCCCATTGATGGGGTCAAAACCAAGGCATGTATGCGTTTCGTCGAAAACGATGTAAATGCAGCTTCCAACAAGCTGCAGTTACGAGGTTTATTAGAAAATCGACGTTATGTTTTACAAAAAGGTCTTGGCATTTATCACCCCAGTTCAAGCACAAAAGTTAGTCCGAGTTTTGTAATAAAAAACGCCGTTACTAAATTTTCATCGAAAACATTTTTCAAATTCGACGCTCATGAAATCACGTGACGTAAAACAACGGATTTATCAATTTTCGGAAAAATATAATTTTTGAAATTCAAATTTTTGCTTTAGGGCCAAACATTGAGGTACTTAAAAGGACTGGCGCAGTATGGGTTTTACAAATGCCAAAAGCCGTTGCTGTTTTCGGAACTTGAAAAGTGGAAACAGGTTAGTTTGATTTTTTCCTTTTCTTTAAATGTTTTTTTTTGTGCAAATTTGGTTGATTTAAAATTGATAGATCGATAATTTGATTATTTTCTCTGAAATGATCATTTTAAAACAAGGCCCGGTTTGACATTCGTAATAGAAAAAACTTTCAAGAACATTGAGAGAGAAGAACAAAATGATTATAATTAGCATTTTCACCTCTTTGTCTCTATATTTTCTTTGCTCTATTGAGCATAAGTTTCAACGTCATCAACATTCATCGTGTCCTTTGTAACAACTCTCAAATTGCAACAGTCCTACATTTTCCGGAATGGCAAAGAATTTTGTGCTAAAAATAGACTAGGTTTACCGTTATGTTTTGATAAACCGTCGGTGTTGTTGTAAAATCTCGTAACTACGGCTTGAATCAAGCCGTAGTTACGAGATTTTATAACAACACCTATGATATACTATTTTGTTTGTCCGAATTTACGTCACGATTTACTGGATAAAATCGTTCCCTATTTAAAAGTTTGTCCATGCAATCATTTAACTTACACTACGGGAAAATCGTTTAAACATACTCAAATCATTAGATATGAAGCTGTAGTTACGAGATTTTTGTTGAAAAGCGACGAAATGCTGCGCTAGAATCTTATAAAACAAAGATTGAAAACAAGTTAAAAGTCTTAAAAATCCCAACTTAATAATTCCTTCTTTATCCACCATATTTTTAAATATCCACAAACAGTGATCACAAGACTTGATATTGCACGTTTGAAAGATAAAGTTATTGTGAATTAACTCTTTTTTCCAAACAATAACGTTTTTAGATTAGTTCAAATTCAGAGCTAATGCAGACGACAAAATGGATTGATAAAATAAGATAAAATAAAATGCATGTACAATATATCACAGAAAATATTGAGGCAATTGGAGAAAATGCATTTACTTCTATTGCTTCAATATTTTCTTGTGTATTCTCTAACATTAACACTGACAAATGGGTTTGAAATCGTTAACCTAAGTGGGCGAGCAGCTGAAGGCTCGGTAAGGGTGTTGTGGTAGTACTGGCTTGAGAAACAACAGGAATACATGGGTAGGCGCTCCAGCCGCTGCGATATGACCCTGACAGTTGAACACGGAGTAAAACCCCAATATACTCAAATTCTAACATAGTCATAAAAACAATGTCTTGTTTGAGAAATGGTTAATATTATTTTTAACTTAAGGCAATTGAAAAATTAAGTCACTCTAGGTGAAAATATAGTAATGAATAGTGACGAATATATCGACCCAAATTAGCCTTTCTTACTATCGTCTTGTTAATGTGGCCAGGTATTAACACGGTGTATTATCAAGTGACTCAGAATTTCCGATAATCTGTAATATCTTTTTTAATACTTGACAAATTTGAATTCGGTTTAAGCAGAGACGGTGGGAAAATGCTAGGAATAAGCTTGACGTGTTGGATTTAAAAAAAAAAACTGATAAAAAGTTATTGAAGATATACCAAAATTCTGGTTTATCTTCAATAACTTTTTTATCAGTTGATTTTTCAAAAATCAACTATGTCCATCTAATGCGTGACATCTGCCCACATTCTCTGCTTCAAACCGATTTCACATCGGTCCAGTATTTACAAAATTATTGAAGATTTTCTGAAAATATTGTATCACGAGATTATCCACCGTGATTAATAATTGTTATAAGTCTCCTTGTGTCATGTACCCAAATTATCTTTTCCCTGATTTCTTGGAATCACTCTTTCTGAAATAATCAGTCTTTAAAAACCAACACAGCTACCAGCAATGTTTTGCCCTTCTGTATGCTGTAGTTTTTTTTCAAAACTCTCGTAACTACAGTTTTCTGTAAGGTGTAGTTACGCGATTTTAGAAGAAAATCCACGACATTATGATCTAACCAATTTCCAAAAACAGGACCTATTAGAATATGCTTGGGGAAACATTGAGGCAAAAGAAGCCTGAATATTTTTTTCCTTTATTGTACACTAATCCAATCCTTTTAAACTTATTTTGTATGGTCTGCAGCAGCTTTTTGAAATGAACAAGCCATTTTTTTGTCGTTTGGGAAAGGGTTGAAATGCCATAGGGACCCGGCCCCGGTTTCTCGAAAAAACTTAAGTACATTCTCATGCTCAAATCTGAGCACCGTGCTCAAATCGCACGAAATCCACGTGAACTTCAATCGAATACCCTTCAACGTTGGAGAGTATCCCTTTCAAGTTGAGCATGTTCTCATGAGAATATGTATATGTCGGAGGCCACATTGGAATCTAGGCCGATCCGGAATCGGCCTAGTCCAGATTGGAATTCTACTCTGGCCTAGTCCAAAGTGGTATTCTGATCTGGACTAGTCCGATCTGGAATCGGCCTAGAAAGTTTCTAGTCCAGATGAGAATTCCAATCTGGCTAGGCCAGTCCAGAATCTGCCTAGACCAGATTGGAATTTGTTATTAACATTAATATGAGGTTAATATCCTCCTCTTTTTTTAACCCATTTGAATTTTATACACTATTTGTGTTTGGAAAATAGTTGCAATAAGCCTTTTCTACTATGAGTATTAAAAATCCTAAAATATTCAACAAACAATAATAAAAATCATTCCCAAACTAGATATGGAATTACTAAAATATAAAAAAAATAATAACTATAGCTGTCCCGAAAATCTAAGAACAATTCCTCTGTTTATTTATTTTTTCTGAATTCTAAGTTTTTTTTTTATTATTGTTATCATTTATTTCTGAAATAGAGCTATAGGCCAAATTTTTTGTATCTTAATGACTGGAGAATGGTAACAACAACACAAAATACCGACTTGAATGCTGAGATTAAGCCATATATTTTCATTTCTTAATCTGTTGAGAAGGAAAATAAGTATGCAAACCAATCATCTTTTTGTCACCTTTAATCTGCAATGTTTTTATATTCAGTTCTGATAAGAAGTGATTAATTACATAAGTATATGTGTCTTTGCCCTTTGGTCATTTCTGGGCTTGCCTTCTCTACCAGAATCAGATATCTTGCATTCCAAGACAACTTAAATTGTTTTATTAAAGTAAAATGTTATCAGACAACCTGTGGTTGACCATATTATGTACTTTAAATTTTGTTTTATCTGGCCAGTGTAAGCACATATCCATGTTAAGTTTTAAATTAATGCTTTATCGCCAAAATGTTTCAAATTTCCAAAGCAGTTATAAAACTGTTTTTTTTTAATTTTGAAATAGATGTGATGGAGTTATATTGGATATAGCATGGAAAAAAGTGTAAAATGGATTTTAAACAGGGAATTAATTATGATCAGGCGATACAAGCCTTACTGTACGGTTGGACACTGAGATGTGCAGGTAAACGATTTAATCAATTTACCAAGTTACATGTACATAATATTTTCTGTCTTGTTTAACCCTTTTCCAAATGACGCAGCGTTGTGATTGTCCAAATGTAAAGTTGCTACTGATTGCAAAATTAAGCCTATCAATGAAACTGAAAACTTACAATGCAAAAGCATGAAAGCATTTAATGAAGGGAGGAAAATTCAGGTCATCATCATTTTTTCTCGCATTGTCCTAAAAAGCCTTTTATTAGAGATGCCAGAACTAGGGCTTGTTGAGAAAATGGTTAATTACTAAAACGTTTTACATTTGGGTTTTCATATAATTATGTTCTCTCTTAAGAGTAGGTTAAATAAAAATGAGAAACAAATCCAACATAAATTATATCACTGTAGAAAAACAAGAAATTGCTCTAAACTCATTTGTTCGCAGCTTACAGTTTTGTACTTTAATTCTCGCTATTTGTAATTGTTCCTTGACTTTAAAGTATGAAAACTAATTTAATATTTAGTTTATTGAATCAAACTTGTGCAATTTTGATATTTCCAAGTTTCTTTATCTTCAATTTCAATTTTTGAATGGATTCCAAACTGGTCTAGGCAGATTCTAGATCGGCCTAGCCAGATTGGAATTCCATTCTGGCCTAGACTGATCCAGAATCTTCCTAGACCAAACTAGAATTCTAATCTGGGATAGTCCAAACTAGAATTCCAGTTTGGCCTAGACCGATTCTGGATCGGCCTAGGCCGATTCCGGATCAGCCTAGATTCCAATCTGGACTCCGACATATACATAAGTTTTTTTTCGAGAAACCGGGGCTCGGTTTGATAACTCAGTACGTTTACTTTTAAGGAAACATGCCAATGAAGAAGCATTTGCAACTGCTAGTCCTGGCGACAACCACTGCCGTCTGCGCAGGAGGTCTACTGTTGCCGTTTGGGGTTTGCAAGGCCGGGGATCGATTGTTGAACCTTATCGACGACGACGAAGAAAGTGTAGACCTTAACACACCCTTCGAGTTTTTCGGAGTCTTTAAGAGTAATCTCGTGGTAAAGCCTTTTCTTCGTCAATCTGATTAAAATCCGGTGTTAACTTACAGTAACATCTGACAGGGAATGTGACCAGTAAGAGGTCGTCTTCTATGACATTTTCTTCTGACAAAATACAAACAAATGATTCACGATTTTTCGAAAGCGATTAAAACTGTTAATAATACCACGAGGACATCACATTCCAGTGCAATAACACGTGTTTGCACGTGGTTCTCATGGAAAATTACATATGATAAGAAATATAATAGCGAACAATTTTCGCGCCAATTTGTGCTAAAAATAGATTTCTGATGGGAAAACCCCCAACAACGCTTGTCGGGTACCAGTCTAATATTTTGTTTATCGGTCATGAATCGGACAATTTTTTCGTAACAGTGTTAGCGAAAAATTATCATTTTCAAGCGAGATATTAGTCGATCGTAGATAATGCAGGCGGGAACTAAAACTACGAAACATTGCGCATATTCAACATGCAACATTGATTCCAGATACGGAGACAGACCAGAAATGACAAACGTTTTTTCTTGAGGTTCCTCAGCAGCTTAACCAGAAAAAACATCGAAAAGTGTGAAAGTAAAGTAGCTATGATCATGAAACTTCGCGGGTAGATAGATCTCACCAAGGAGAAGTGCAACGTATAAGGAGCGTAACTCTACCTTGCTTATTTTGTGAGTTATTGCCCTCTGTTGTAGTGGAAGCCTGTGGGGGTATCATGACAAATCACATTCAGCGACAAATTCTAGTTTTTTCTAGATTAATCATTTCCCAAACAAGACCGGTTTTGTCGTCCCTTACAGAAAATTATTGAAAAAACATTGATGCAGAAGAAGAAAATGATGATCGATCAGATTAAAAAGACCTGCACAGCAGACAAAATGAGATTGAATAACTTCTTTGGATATTGATGATCATTTTACTTTTGCCTCGATATTTTCTCTGACATAAAACACTAAAAGTATTCACATCCGTTTTGTCGTCTGCAGACTTTTTTCAATTTGGCCCAACATGACATTTTGTCGTTTTGGAAAGGGTAAGCGAGTAGCACGAGCGACACGACGAAGCTAATGTAGGACCGTATGTGTAAACATTACTTGTCAAATGGTTATTTCATAGTTACCTATCTTAAAAAGTACACGACAGTGCAGCAACCTTCTCAACTCTGAATTATAATGTTTCTCAACAAATGATTACGGCAATCCAGCTCTTAGAACGTCATCTTCAGCAAGTTGAACGTGGAAAAACTTCGCGATGTTGACAGCCATATTTGTACGATAGAGGATTCCCAATCTATTTTTAGACCAGTGAGGCGTGACGATGACGTATTTGTTCAACGAAAAAAGCGAGTCCTATTGCTTACTTTAAACATAAGGAGTTTGGTTTTCCTATGGTTATAGAAGATAACCCCTGGCTGGTGCCCGTCAGATGTTACTGTAAGTTTACACCGTATTTTTTATCGTATTGTTTAATTCGTTCTGACAAAGCCAATTAGAATCTATATATTTTCTGGTCACGATAGTATGGCATATATTTACATTTTTTGCAAGCAACACAATATCAAAATCGAAACTAAAGCTAAATTCTTCTTCTTCTATATATTTTTGCGTCGTTCGTCAACATTGTGTGTTATGGTTTGAATTTCGCAGACGCCTCACAACCCAACTCATGCAAAGTTGCATTGGGAATTATGAAATTCTTTTACATAGAAAGGAAAATTACCTTTATAAATATCCATTTAGTCGCATGTAGCAGTTTTAAATTTGAACGAGTCAAAAAGTTTAATGTTTTGGTAAGGGTTAAAACGACGATGATTATGAAAATACATTGACTTTAATTTACACATCTTCGGAGTTTTTTATAATGGAATGATTGCACAAAGCTGGGACATTTTGGTTCGTTAAGTAGAAGACAATTAAGTCATCATATTCTCCTTTTGTCTTAACACTTAGGCTCTATTGTACACAATGAAATTATATCTTTATGAACATAAATGTTGTCGTTTGTAACAGTTTCAAAATAAGAAAGTCTAACAACCTTTTACTGTTTGAGAGAGTGAGAGTTTACAATACAGGAAACTTTAGGATTACAACCTGGCATTACCTAGAAAACATGTGCATTTCCGTGCGTCATCCGTTGCAGCTGAAATTGACGATGGTATCTCTCGTTAATTTCCGTTGCCGCGGATGACGAACATAAAATGGCGTTAATTTTCGTTGTCACGGATGATGCCCGAAGGTGCTCGAAGTGTTTGGTATCTGATGATAGGCTGTAATCCCTAAATCCCTTCTTACAGATCGGAGCCAATGGATATATTCTGTTCGATTCGGATACACTCATTCCAGCGAGTTTTTCGTCTCTCGATCCAATAACAAACTACCCGGCTGCCATTGTTCCATTTCATGATGACCTTGAAACAACAGGCTTTGGAAGTTTCTTTAGGGAAACAACTTTGGCATCGGATCTCATGGTAAGTTGGTTTTGTTGTACTAAGATATTGAAAAGTAAAGGACTCAAGACATTTCCTTGGTGTACGCCTTTTGTAACATTCATGCTTTCAGTCAAAAATCTAATATTCTGAATCAAAAAGAACGTTTCGCCAAGTTTGAATGTAGATCTATGTTTGGGTTTGTACAGTTTCACTTGACGACGGAATTTTTCGTGTGGCGTCGTCAACATTCGTTTCGTATCCGAATCTATTCGGGCGACGTCGTAAATATTCGGCGGTGGAACTTTCCATCGCCAAATGTTTATGACGTCACCTGAAAAAATCTGACGTCGCATAAATTTCATTACTTTTAAAGGTGGACTTTTTACGGTGGACTCCCTTAAGCATGTTATATTTATCATTCCAGAAAGCAGAGGGCTATGTACTCGAACTGTTTCCACAGCTGGTCAACTTTGAAGCAGCAAACCTGATAGTTATAACATACGATAGATTTCAATTCCTGTTCAACCCTAGCGTAAGTCTGCTAGTTAGTTCATTTGGATTTGTAGTAATAGTTCATTTAAGCCTTTATCTAGATACTTTTTGAGAAAAAGGTTTGTTTAATGTAGGTTCAATCTTTCAGAGTAGATTCCAGGTTTGCAAAGCAATACCTAGAGGTACCTCTAAAATGATACATGATTATTTTGCAAATTTTAAACCAAATTCGTCGATTACGCAAAGAAAAAAATCTCATTAAGTATGTCGGAACATCGTCTGAGTACATTATACAAATGCAATTATGATGTATACTGTCAAAAGTGCCATCTTGAGTCAGATTATTATTATCCGAGACAAGGAAGTTTAATGTACACGTCTATGGGGCAGAATCAACGCCAAAATTATATACATGTAATTTTGAAACATGTTCAATTGTCAATTGGTAACTTTGTAAATGTCACATTTCAACGTGTCAAATCTTAACCTGACAGATGTAGAATCAACATATGTCTATGTAACTTTTATACATTGCAGTTGTGAAATGAAATGTTTTACTTATAAAATGTACATCTCACCATGTATCTTCGAATATAATAGCACATTACAATGCAACAAGTGTACAATCGACAAATGTCCAGTTAACATCTGTTGCGTTACCAGTCTAAATCTCTATTCAGGTGTAAAGTAAAGATTACAATTCAGCAAATAACAATTGAACATTTTACATTTCAAGCCAAAAAAGTGGAATAGGTAATTAAGCTATTTATAGAAAAGGAGGCGGGGTTACGAAGTCTAGACAACCGAGCCGAACACACACGAATACTTACTCGTGTAGAGCTACACGTTTCAGTGATAAAGAAATCGTCGCTTTTCAACAAAAACTTCGTATCTGCAGCTTAAGATAAGGTGCAGTTACGCGTTTTTTTTTTTTTTTGTTGAAAAGCAGCGAAATTCTGTTTCATTGCTTATTCATGACGTCACGCGATATCTACGGGAATATTTATCGAATGACTTAGTTTGTATCTATAAACGCTTAGGCCTAATCCTTTACCAAACAAGAACACATTTAGGTCTAGATCAGTAGGAGAGAGGACCAGAAAATTTTGAAGGAAAATAGAAAATACAGATAATTCTTTTCCTACAATATTTTCTGTGTTCTAGGGTAATGTTCACAAATTTGACATTCATGTACATACATGTTGCCGTCTGAAGCTTTCAATTATGACTGGCATGGAATTTTGTTCTTTGGGAAAGGTTTGAAAAGTGTGATTCATTACACTATTAAAATTAAGGGCCATTTGTAAGCTGTGAAAAGTATCAGTCCTAGTCTGTCTCAGAGGGCTGCTCATGCTTACTAGGACTGAAATCTTTTAGGCCTACTCTTAATCTAGAACGATGGGCGGATCAAGAGGGGGTCGGTGGGTCCGGATCCCCCCCCCCCACCATGGCAATGGCCGACAATTAAATTTGGACTTTATAAATTTAGTGTTACGTTACATACATTTTAAGACATAATTTGAGCTTGAACCCCCCCCCCCCCTGGAAAAATGTGGGGCCTGGAACCCCCCCCCCCCCCGGAAAAAATCCTGGATCTGCCCATGTCTGAACGTTTATTTTATCTTACTCTATCTTAAATTGATTACTAGTAGCCAAATGTATGGTGTTTACACTTTGTATTATCGTCCACGAAAACTAGACAATCTTTATCACATGGTCAAAAGAAGCATGATAACAAAATCTTGGATACCCGATAGCTTCCAAAGATCTGGCTCCAGAAAACATGTACTAAACATAAACTGTCCAAATACAATAGGACTGTTCTAATCATTATTATAATCATCATCAGCAGCAACAGCAGCATCCCTCTAACGGCAGGTTTCACAATTCTTTTCTCCTAATGTTTTTAAGTCATTTTAGATCTACGTGTATATCAAATAGGAAAGCCCAACCAGGTCAACTATGCCTCCCACTCTCATTCATGTGACTCAATCATATTATATATTCGTCTATTTAACCCATTACCAAACGATAAAATTTTAGCGTGATCTAAATTGAAAGATCCTGCAGACGACAATTTCAAGTGAATGAAATTTCACATTTTTCGGTCTTTTTACATAGAAAACATTGTGGGAAATGAAGAAATTGCTTGTCACAAGCAATTCCTTCATTTTCCACGATGTTTTCCAAAGCATTTATCTCTTGGGGAGTCAAAAGAGTCACTGTGTGGTAATGGGTTAATGGGTCCAGATGGTGTGACGTCATGTATAACCACGAACGCTACTAATTAAAGCTCGACAACTATCGGCTTTTCCCGCTAACCACACCTACTTTTAATCATGAATATTGATTAGTAAGGTTTGTTCCAAATTGTCAACTATTGAAATGTAGGCTTGTAAAATGTCGAATTGTCAAGTTTACACATCGTAAAATATATAGTCAGCATTTTACAATACAAAAAATACAATTGACAATTGAACATGTTACAAAATTACATGTATATAATTTTGGCGTTGATTCTGCCCCATACACGTCTCTGTTGCTTTCAGAATGTAGAAAGCGTACGTTTAATTGATTTGGAAAATGGCATGAGTGTGGACTCCTGACCTGCACTTATTGAACAACCCCTACCGATTTTACGCAATTTTTGGCTCGACTTTTCGAAGAAAATGAGAGCTTATACTGTCACCCGGGCGTCGGCGTTGGCGTCGGCGTTGCAACCAAGGTTAAAGTTTTTTCAAACATCAATAACTTCTATACTATCAAAGGGATTCAACCCAAACTTGGAATACTTATTCACCATCACACCCTCTACCTTACTACCAGGGCCCATGACCATGGCTCCACTATATTTGGAGTTATGCCCCCTTTATACTAAGCAACTTAGAAAGTCGAGCGCGCTGTCTTCGGACAGCTCTTGTTTTACATAGGCGTAAAGCCGCGTAAAATTGACGCCATTCTATGCTTGTCTCAAATGCTCTTTACCACATACAGATCAGTTAATTTTACGAGTTTCTTTCTTCTTTCAGACAACTTATACCTTCCAAGTTTTGATCGTACAACAGGCAAACGGAAAATCGGTGGTGTTGTTTTTGTACAAAGAAATTATTGGGGTACCCAATCGGGATAGAGTATCGGTATGTTTGATTTTTGTTAAAAGTGTGTTAAATACAACAAAAGTCACTGCTGTTCCAAACTGGGAGGATTTTTACACGATAAAACAGACTCAGTATTCAACCCGGGTACATCTCGTCGTTGTTAATGCAAAACCTCGTATCTCGTTTTGTGGAGATTTTAACCCATTACCAAACGACAGAATTTAAGTGTGGTCCAAATTGAAAGATCCTGCAGAGGACAATTTCAAGTGAATGTAATTTTTAATTTCTAGGTCTTTTTCGATGGAAAACATTATGGGAAATGAAGAAATTGTTTGTCACAAGCAATTTCTTCATTTTCCACGATGTTTACCATGGCCATTTATTTGTGGGGATTCAAAAAGTCAAAAAGAGTCTCTGTATGGAAATGGGTTAATTTCAACCTTATTACTAGGGGTATATTGTCGCTTTTCAAGTCTCGTATCTTCGCTCTACACAAGCCATAAATACGAGGCTTTCGTTGAAAAGCAGTGATATTCAGCTGAATTTTGCTAATAAACTTGTGCATTAGACCTATACAAATTATATGACATACGTAAATTCTGTTTTATTCTGTTAGATCGGAGTAAATGCCGGAGACAACGTCAACTTTAGAACGCTTTGTGTATCTCGTACGATAGACCACGCTATCGTCGATGAGACAACACAATCTGACGTATGTAATACCGTCGGTCTTTATGGTTTCATCACAGAAATAGGTAGGTCACGTTAGTATGACGTCGCTTTCAACAAATACCTCGTAACTGCAGCTTGTTTAAAGCTGCAATTACGAGGTTTTTGTTGAAAAACAGCGTTAAACAGGGTTCTCAGCAGAATAATTTGAAGCTGTAAGACGGTTTAGTTACTTGAGCTATTTGAAAATGTTTCCCACCTTACGTTTCATTCATATACAATGATATTTTTTTGATTTACACTGAAGCCTATGTAAAGGGTCTAGGAAAGACAACTCTTTAAGGGGGAATGCTCCAATTTTTCGGAACACTCGGACTTGACTGTAGTAATTTAAATGTTTCGTACCAATATGTTTCGCTACCAGATTTTCAATAATATAACACATCATTACAATACACCCAAATACACTTCCAATTTGTTACTAAAAATAGTAACACTTTTTTATGCCAGATCGAGGCTCTGACCCAAATGTGAGTAAAGCATCCAACGTGCAATGGAAATGAACGGAGGAAAGAAGAAGTTTAAGAGGCTTCACACTCCGTTTAGTGATGATTCCTCTGTGAATCTCGACGGGATATCATTGACTGACTTCCATTTATGGCCTTTATCGGCTTTTAAGTCATTTTTGACCCTCCAAAAAAGTAGTATCCTCGGATCTTTTGAGGACCTAGCCGCAAGGTTAAACTCTCATATTCACGTAAACCCCCCTTCCCCAACAAAAAAATAGTACGAAACATGCCATTTTCAGTGTGAAGATGATTATGTCAGTACCGAAAGGTTTATGAAGAAAGATAATTCATTATGGTAGATCAAATTGATAATAAAAACATAGCTGTTAAAGCTCATTTCCCAAACGACAAATTATTTAGACTTTTCAAGTTTGACAGCGGCTTAACCCTTTCCTAAACGGCACCTGATTCAATTTGGAAGCTCTTGCAGATAACATCATGAAAGTAGGTTTTTTGTGCAAGGGCGGATCTAGAGTGGGGGGGGTCGGGATGTCCGCATCCCCCCCCCCTGGAATCAGCCGAAAATTGAATGTTGACTATATAATTAAAGCGTCAATATAGGCCTAACGTTATAAAAAATATTTTTGTAAGCGTTTCAATAATAAATCACATTCATTTACAAAACATGAAAAATGGTTTAACGAAGAATGTAAAAATAGAAAATTACAATACGAAGAAGCTTTGAGAAATTATAATTCTAATAAAAATCCAGAAAATAGATCGGAATTTCTAAAAAGGAAAAAGGATTATAAAAAATATTGTAAAAAAGAAAAGCGTAAATATAATCAGAAAATTGCCGAAAACTTGCACGAGTTGAAAAATAAGAGTCCAAAAGAATTTTGGAAAACTTTTAAAAAACAAAAAAATGCCGAACCTTCTGATGATATCAGTATAGAATCTTTTTTCACGCATTTTAAAAATTTAGCCAATCAAAATAATGAAAATAATAGCACAGAATATGAAGAATTATTGGAAAACTATGACCAAGCTTCAGACAATAATTTGAAATACGAGGAATTAGATGAGCATATTACACAGAGTGAGATCAGAAAAGCTTGTAATTCTTTGAAAAGAAATAAAGCTTCTTCGTTGGATAACATTTTCTATGAATATTTTATTGAATGCATTGATGTTATTTTAGAGCCATTACAATTAATGTTTAACTATATTTTAGACTCACAGTGCTTTCCTTCGTCATGGTCGAAGGGTTTAATTATACCGATACACAAAAAGGGTGATAGCTCTGACCCAAACAATTACAGAGGAATTACTTTAACGAGTTGTTTCGCAAAATTATTTATGTCTATTATTAATGAACGCTTGAAATCATGGTCTTTGAAAAATGACATAATTACAGACGCGCAATTCGGTTTCAAACAGGATTTTAGTACTTTAGATGCTATTTTCATTTTAAATTCTTTTATCGAGCAAAAGTTTGCTTGTAAACAAAAATTATATTGTTGTTTTGTAGACTTTGAAAAGTGTTTCGATAAAATAGACAGGAATGCACTGTGGGTAAAACTTATTCGAAATGGTATTAAAGGTAAAATATTCAATATACTCAAATCTATGTACAATGAGATAAAGTTATGTGTAAAACATTTAAATTCGCTTTCAGCATTCTTCGACAGCCATCTTGGATTATTGCAAGGGGAGATAAATTCACCATTTCTATTTTCATTATTCGTGAATGATATTGAATTGTTCCTCCAGGACGAACACAACAGTGCCCTAACGCTTGATGAACTAGTTATTTGTCTGTTACTTTTTGCAGACGATTCTGTCCTCCTTTCGGAATCGGCAGAAGGGCTGCAAAAATTAATTGACAAGTTTGAAATATATTGTCGTAAATGGAGTTTAACAGTAAATGTCGATAAGACAAAAGTAACAGTGTTTAAAAAGGGGGGGTACCCGAAACCCAGTTGAACATTTCACCTACGACGGTAGACCATTAGAAGTTGTTAATGATAGTTTATGCTTGCATAAAATGCTTTATGAACGAAGGCCGCATTATTCCACAGAGCGATGTCATTACTAGCGGGCGTGTTTGTTTACCAAGGTCGGTAGTACTTATCAAGTTGGCTAATTAAATATTACTGGGAAACGTCCAATCGCCTGGCAGTTCTGCGATCACGTGACGATTCAGGCCAATCGCAGACTTGCCAGGCATTCGTCAGACATTTTATCGACAGTACACATCATTGCAAGTTAAAAATTAAAATATATCGATTTATTACAATAACTACATCATTTGGATACTTTGACGGTACGAGTTTATTACAAACCACTTTAGGGGGTCGACATTATTGTGTTTATTACTTTGGACTACTGGGTTACTCTAGTGTAGCGTGATTTTAAACGCTAAGTGGATCCGACTTCGACCTCTTTGTTATCTTTCATGACCGTCATGTTTCCCTCGCGTGATCGGGGCGTGTAACCACATTTGCCGTGACGTCACCACACAAAATGGCTGTGCCTTGTAAAATACATTTGTTCGGGCATTCCTTTGTGTCTCGGCTGAAGTTATTTATTTCGGAGGAAAGTTCGCTTTCTTTTAATCTGGGTTTACATGGACGACCTTTGATACAGTATTCCGGATTCCCAGGAGCAACAGCCGCCCGTTTAAAGAGACATTTGGACATAGTGCAGGACTTTTGCCCCGATGTTTTGATTTTAATTATTGGAACTAACGATGTGTTCAACGAACATTTGTCTGTACATGGAATTTGTGCACACATTTTAGACATTGTGGACAATGCTGTCAATGTTATTGGTGTTTCAAAGGTGGTGGTTTTCTCAGTTTTCCATCGATGTCCCCACCAAATACCCATTCGATACCCGGTCAACCTACCATGGTTCAATGACAGAGTTGACGAAGTGAATGTGCTGTTATCATCTAAGTTGGCAGATACATTTGGACCCAGGGCCTGCTTATGGCGAGCGAAAGGCTTTTGGTCAGAGGAGTCAAAGAAGAGGAATTTCTGTCAGGACGGCTGCCACCTCAGCAGAGATGGACAATTCAAATTGCTGTCCAACATTAGAGCTGCAGCTGTAGCTGCCCTTCGATCCACGACACGTTAAAAGTTATGTTACATTACTTTGCTCCATTTGGATATTAGTCCTAACAATAGTCACGATTATCAATTGCTTGAGCCTCTGCCAACATATTTAGACACTACTGGATGTATAGCAATTTTATAGTGGGCTCTCATACCAAATTACATGGTTACATTCGTCATCTTGCGTGACGCTACTTTTATCAGTTCACTTCTATATCGACCCATATGTTGATGTCTTGTTTATTAGTGTTTGAGGTCGAAGTTCTGTATTTAGGCCCGGCATGCAACCATACTATTTAGAGTCATGATGAAATGCATTATAACAAGGGTCGATACTGTCTTTTTGACCTTTTACTTGTCTAACAGGGTTCATATTTAGGCCCTGCTGTGAACAATATATGCAGTATCGTTATACCGCTTTTAATTTAATGACTTGTGGGCCTTCAAACTTGTCAAGTGGGACTGTGATGCTGTGCATCATTATGCTGTGCATATAAATTTAATCTCAGGCAGTATGCCTCGTCAGTTGCGATTGGGCATGATGCAGTGCGTCAACATGCTGTGCATGTTTAGCCCTTTTTTGTAAAAAAAAAAAAAAAAAAAAAAAAAAGAAGAGTTTTGTAAATGTCACCCAGTGCTTTGGTACTGGACAATAAGTATTTCCATTCTACGCTACTGAGCCATTACTGACACAGTGTTGTATCATTGTGCTGATGCTGTGCATCTCTATTTACTGGTGTGTCACCCAGTGCTTTGGTACTGGACAACGGGTATTTCCATTACACGCAACTGAACGATTACTGACACAGTTTTGTATCATCATGCTGATGCTGTGCATCTCTATTTACTGGTCCCTGGCCCCTGTTTTGCATTCTCATTAACGTTTGATTTGCTAAAAAGTTCTTGAGTAATTCAATTAATTACTATGCTTCACACATTTGTTGCTAATTCTTAGTTTATGCCGTCATTTTAGTTCAGATTATTTTGGGAAGAAGTTTATAAAAGTGTAAAAAAAAAAAAAAAAAAAAAACAATCGCCGGTTCAGTGTATGCTAACAAATATTGTAATATTCACCTTATCTAGACAATACTTCTACGTTGTTCCAGTTCCGGCCCGTTTTGTACATAATATGGATATATCTGTTTCAACTTACTTGCTTCTTCCCAAAATAGTCACTGTAAAATCATTATATTCCATCACTGTCTTATATTATGCTTGCTCTCCTTTCAGATGAAACGCCGTCTGCCAGCAACTACTAGCAGCTGCCCTTGCTGTCCGGATGAGAACCCTCCGGTGGCAACATCATCTGATAAACACAAAAGAACCTCCAAGAAAAATGAACGATCTGGGCCAAAAAAGTCCCAGACCAACAACACCCAGGGGACAGCCAAAATACCAACAACTGCAGCAGCGACGACACCTTTAAACTCACTAGTTACAAACACTCACCATCCAATTTCTATGTCTACACCAACTCCGCCGTCAACCGCCACAATCACAAACACTCGTCTTAGAATTTCATCACCAACTCCTGTGGTGTGCATCACACACCAGGACTCGGACTCTTCGGGTGAGGAGACGGAGGAATTCCAACTTCCCTCCACCAGCCGAGGTTTAACTAGGGTAGTGGGGGCCCAAGTGTCTATTCCCCCAACAACACAGACAGTTACCAACGTTGGCGTACCGGCAGCTTCAAATTCTTCGAGTGATGAGGACAATTCCGACTTTGAATTAGATCCACCGCATCTTCATACAGCGTCCATCATAGGTAATGGTACACCCCAACATTCCGGCGATCCTATGAGCACCCCAATAACTCATCAAATCCCACGCAAACTAAAGAAAGATGTCTGGAAAAACAAATTTGTTGATCTAGCTTTGTTCTTGCCGTCTGCTCTCATGCGATCTCAAACTACCCTTTCCTTGAAAGTCGATGACAAATCCAACTTATCAGTTGTTCATACCGCTAATCCAAAACAAATCCAAAATATTGACCAATGGACAACCGCGTTTATCCGGTTCACCGCGATATATGCCGAAAAATTCCCCTCCGAAACTCCCCAGTTGATGAAATACATGGAGATGGTGCGAGACATATCAAATAGAAATCTTGGGTTAGGTTTTCTATATTACGATACCCAATTCCGTAAATTCAGAGAGACCACTTACAAGCCATGGGATAGTTGCCACACAGAATTCTGGCTCTATGCATGCACTCCGTTCCAGCACAAAAGTGCCTCCACTTCTTCCTTTCGAGTGCCACGGGGTCGTAAAAATTCCCAATCCAAACGATTTCTCGACCATACCTGTTGGAGTTTCAACAAGGCCCATGGTTGCTCAAACACCCGCTGCCCCCACCCACATGTGTGTGGGTACTGTCGAGGTCAACACCCCGCATTCCGTTGTCAACAATCAGTCAAGCCCTCACCTGTCTCGGCCCCAAAAGTCCCAGGCAAAACTCCCGCTGGCTCCCGCCCCTCCGGCAAACCAAGTAACAACTCCAATTAATATTGCCAAATTGTCACCATTTCTTAAAGGCTACCCACAAGCGCAATTCCTGATATCAGGTTTCACCCATGGTTTTCGGTTGGGTTACTCAGGTCCTCGTGTCAAAACATCGGCTCCAAATCTCTTATCATGTCGCGAGAACCCTTCCCTAGTCCGGGCCAAACTTCAAAAAGAATTGGCTCTTGGTCGCATCAAGGGACCTTTTCGAACACAGCCCTTTCCCAATCTCCATATCAGCCCAATTGGCCTAGTTCCCAAAAAAGATCCTAATCAGTTCAGGTTAATTCATCATCTTAGCTACCCCATGGGCTCTTCCGTTAATGACTTCATCGATAAGCAATTTTCCTCTGTATCATATGCTTCATTTGATGATGCTGTTCATAAAGTACGGCTTCTGGGCAAAGGTGCTCTCCTAAGCAAAACTGATATTGATTCAGCTTTTCGAATCATACCAGTCCACCCTTCCGACCATGATTTGTTGGGCTTTAAGTTTGAAGACGAATTTTATTATGATTCTTGCCTTCCCATGGGAAGTTCTTCAGCGCCAGCTATATTTGAATGTTTCAGTTCCGGCCTCCACTTCATTGCCACGAAGCGTTTGGGCATAGACCACATGGTTCACATTTTGGACGACTTCCTTATCCTGGGTCCCCCCAGGTCCCCCGTCTGCCAAAACAATTTAAATGCCTTTTTAAATTTTTGTAATAGTGTGGGCATACCCATTAAAAAAGATAAAACTGAAAATGCACGCTGCGTTATAACTTTTATGGGTCTAGAGCTTGACACAATTGCCATGGAGGCCCGCCTTCCCAGAGAAAAACTAGATAAGCTTCGCTCTTCTCTATCGTCAGTAAAAAGGACCATAACGCTAAAGCAGCTCCAATCTTTGTTAGGCTATCTTAATTTCTGTTGCCAAGTTGTCCTTCCAGGTCGGGCCTTTCTCCGCCGTCTTACTGACCTAACTAAAAAGGTAGACAACCCCAGCCATTACATTACGCTTAACAAAGAACATAGACGTGATTTAGCAGCTTGGTCTTTATTTGCTTCTAGTTTCAATGGCAAAGCTTTGCTCTTAGATCACCGCTGGGTTGCAGACAACCACCTGCACCTTCATACTGATGCCGCGGGGGCTCACGGGTACGGGGCTATCTTTAAATCTCATTGGTTCTATGGTGCGTGGCCGACACACTTGCTCTCCGAAGGCATAACTTTTAAGGAGCTTTTTCCCATTGTATTGTCGTTAGAAATTTGGGGTCCCCTCTTGCAAAACAAATGCATAATACTCCATACAGATAATATGGCGGTAACCCATATCATTAACAAGCAAACAGCTCGGATTCCCTCAGTAATGTGTTTAGTCCGGCGTCTAGTACTCGCATGTATGAGATTCAATATTTTGGTCAAAGCTCAGCACATTCCCGGCAAGCATAATGTTTTACCTGACCTTCTTTCTCGTCTACAGGTCACCAAGTTCAAACAAGTGGCGTCACACATGGACGAACAACCCACTCCTGTGCCAGAGCAACTCGACAGCGTTCTTTGAACACACACGTTCTCCATCTACTAAACAACTCCCTAACTCCAGCCACGCAATCCAGCTATCGAAATGCTTGGAAACGATTTCAGCAATTTTTCAAAATCTACTATCCAAAAGCAAATGCTCCGCCTGTGTCAGTTCGCCAACTTTCGCAATTCATTGCCTATTGTAAAGGTCAGAGCTTAAGCCCGTCATCCATTACGTCATATGTATCAGCCATAAGCTATGTACACAACATCCTAGAACTACCAAATCCCTCATCATCCTTTGTGATAAAGAAAATGCTCTATGGTCTGCGTAAGAAATCTCCTGCTGATAAACGTCTACCCTTCACAATCCCTCATATTGAAGCAATGGTTCGATTTCTACCTCAGATTTGCAGTTCTCGATTCTACTGTATTCTATACAAAGCAATGATTATTATAGCCTTTTTCGGTCTTCTACGTGTAGGTGAAATTTCCTATTCCAAGGGTGCTAAAAACAATGTGTTAAAACGTAATGCCGTTCGTTTTGAAAAAGCCTATGGAAAAATCAAGGGAGTTCATTTGGCTATGTCTTCCTATAAGCACGCTTCTGGCTCAATCGCGTATGTCCCATTAACACGTCAGCCGTCAAAATTCATCTGCCCAGTAAGAGCTCTTTTGCGCTACTTCAAACACTCTAACCATACAGGCAGCTTTCTATTTCATCATCCTTGCGGCCGCCCAATTTCTGCCAACGAATTCCGCAAAATTTTGTCTAAATGTGTGTTAGGCTGCGGGTTAAACCCTGCCCGATACACTAGCCATTCCCTCCGGATAGGGGGTGCTACGCATGCTCATTCAACAAACATGCCAGTTTCACAAATTCAACAACTTGGTCGTTGGCGTTCCAGCGCTTTTAAAAAATATATCAGGGCTACTCCGCTGGCAATTTTGGCGTGAATTTACTTCACTTTCTCCGGTTTTACTTGTTCGATACTAGTTCACATAATTCCCATTAATTAACTGACCCTTTCCAGGTTTACTGTGACAAAGCACAATCTTGGAAAGGCTGTGACATCTATAAAATCGTTTATTAATGATACTTTCCGTCTTCATACATTTAGTACAACGATTTCAACAAATGAATTCTCGGAATCCCTCAAGGGGTGTACCATTTCCCATTGTGTATTATACTTTGTTAATTTTTATCACTTGAGCAGTTGTTTCCTCCTTGGCCTACGGTGACTAAGCAGGGGCCTGGGAGGTGACAGCTGCCAGATTTGCTTATCCTTTTGTTGTTACATTGTATTGCTTGCCAGCCCATTCCCGGAAGCTTCATGGAACAAGCATCGGTTGGTCCTCCCCTCGCCTACGGTGATTAAGCAGGGGCTAGGGATGGAGCAGCATATGATTGTTTCATCATAAGATGTTCGTTTACTTGTAAATTTGACCCTTTTTACATCCTGTTGTCTGGTAACAATTCATGTTATATTACGTTATCAACTGTTCTCAAACCGGTAGTATTGAGTAATCGGCGCGAAAGCGAGATCCCTCATTACTTCTATCGTCTAATTGTTGCAAACATTAGCTATAACCCGCCAGTTTGGGCATGGCAAGCGTCCCTCCGCTACCTCTGTATCCCTTTCATGTTATTACCTGTAAATTTGTATATGTACATGTTCCGCTACCTTATCATATTACATGTTTGTTAACATTAACCATTCTCTCCGCCGATTGCATATTGGTATCTGCGCTAAAGCGAAGATCCCTCACTGCTTTTGTGCCCTGGCCTCTAGCGGAACGATAAAAATTCAGTCCATTTTCTATTTTCCTAAGCCAGCACTTCAGGCTATTGGACAACTTCATATCAAAAGCCAGTCTACAATTTCGTACTTGATAATTTGCACCCGCAAGCCTAATAAATTCACTAACCATTTGGGTTGTTGGATAGATGCTTCATGTAAGCATTTCTTCTTTTGCCATAATGCTTTTAACCACACTATTCCATCATTCTGTTTGACGTCGCATTTCACGGTGACCAGTCTAACCACCACCTATGCAATTTGAGTATATGTACATTTCGTTTTATATAACTGTAGATTTATTATCATTGAATTTATATTGCATTTCATTAGTATTTAGAAGTCGATCTGTCATTGTTGGGGTATCAAATTAGTCATTCTTTTTCGCATTTCAATCGAATTATCATCCTTATTCTGCTCACAAATATTGGAGAGGGTTATCCTACTGTGATAAAGCAGGGGATCCTACCTCCGCAGGTATTGCGTTAAGCAATATGCTCTATCTCTCATGTGGTTTACGGCCTTCGGCTATCGCGGATCGGCTAGATTGCCTATCGTTCCGCTTACACCCCATTTCATACTTATTACTTCGTTAAGCAACCCTTCAATGACATTTCGCCTTCGCCTCCGGGGTTAGTATGTACGCGCTCTCCGTCCCTACTGTGACAAAGCAGAGGCCTTCTGATAGCGCTGTACCGGAGCCCCAATTTTCCATTCATTCTACATTTTAAGTTGCATTTGTTTGTTTATATTGTCGGTTTCGTGCAACCTGGGTTGGCTCGGCTGGGCGTCGGGCGTCGTTCCACTCATGGCGGTTTCTTTCAAGGCCGCCCATCCATGTTTTTGGATATCACAATTGTTGACTTAACATTCATGTTTAAATGTTTATGGTTGCGACATTTCCATTAAAATGTCCTCTTCAGTCAACACTGTCTTGCTGAATTACTTGCGGACCCAACCCTTGTTGCGTGAGGCCGAGTCTCATAAATGATAGTTTATGCTTGCATAAAATGCTTTATGAACGAAGGCCGCATTATTCCACAGAGCGATGTCATTACTAGCGGGCGTGTTTGTTTACCAAGGTCGGTAGTACTTATCAAGTTGGCTAATTAAATATTACTGGGAAACGTCCAATCGCCTGGCAGTTCTGCGATCACGTGACGATTCAGGCCAATCGCAGACTTGCCAGGCATTCGTCAGACATTTTATCGACAGTACACATCATTGCAAGTTAAAAATTAACCTCCACCAACCCCAACCACCAATTCCGTCGTAAGCTTTCAATTCACTGTATCACAATTCCAACTTGCTCTGTGGGTTCGTGCGGTCTTCTCGTTTTTAATTAGCATATTTTTCAATTTCCTTCACTTTCAATTTTCTTCACTTTCTACTATGTTAATATGGGACGGGCGGTTTCTTTCAAGGCCGCCCATCCATGTTTTTGGATATCACAATTGTTGACTTAACATTCATGTTTAAATGTTTATGGTTGCGACATTTCCATTAAAATGTCCTCTTCAGTCTGGAGGATCATTCAATAATGCCATTAACACTTTGGTGGGAAAAGGTCTCAAGTCGCTAAATGCGCTTTTTTCTATAACTAGCGGTAAAGAAATACCAATTAGAATTATGTTAGATCTTTTTGATACGTTCGTTTCTTCAGTCCTTTTATATGCATGCGAGGTGTGGGCATTTTCTCCGCTAGAAGCGATCGAAAAAGTCCATAGAAAGTTTATGAAAAGATTATTAGGGGTGAATCAACGGACGTGTAACGTAGCAATATATGGTGAGTTGGGCAGATATCCATTGCACATCACGATTAAGTCTAGAGTTATTATATACTTTTTAAAACTTTTTACCACCAAGAATAGAAATTGTATTTTGTCTTCAGTGATAGGAAATCAATGTAGTGAAGTCACAAGAAACACTTCAGTAAAAAATTGGTCAAATAAAGTTAAAAAGTTATTGCAAAGTATAGGATTATTTGAAATCTGGCTTTTCCCGTCATCGGTAAATATTAATCAATTTAAACCTGTTTTACGTAATAGACTTAGAGACATTTATATTACAGATTGGTTTGCAGAAATGAATGTAAAAAGCTCAATGACATTGTATAGATGTATCAAGACAGAATTCGAAATATCAGAATATTTGGTTCGAATCCCTAATATAAAATATAGACACATTTTGGCCAAGATAAGAACATCATCACATCAGCTTGAAATTGAGGTCGGTCGTCATAGAAACATTGAACGAAAAGATCGAATTTGTCCCCTCTGTGATTCTAGCGAAGTGGAGGATGAGTACCATTTTGTAATGGTCTGCTCAGCCTTCACTTCGCTCAGGAAAAAATATATCAACAAGCATTATTACAAAAAGCCTAGTATGTATAAATTCAAAGCACTTTTGACAAATAGTAATTCAAAACACCTAAACAGCCTCGCACAATTTTGCATTTTAGCTTTCGATCATAGAAAATCTATTACTGATAACACTTAGAAATACTGATAAATATCCTTCCGCATTTAGACGTTTTAGACATTTCGGAATTATTTGTATTTTGTATGTCATGTTTTTTTCGCATGTATTTGTAATTTTGTTTGACGGTGATGGACGGTTGTGTCCAAACCTTATTTGTAATAAACTCTTGTTCTTGTTATATAATTTGACACATTTAAGTCATCATTTGGGCGTGGACCCCCCCCCCCCCCCCCGCCCTGGCAATTGGTCTTGGACCCCCATGAAAAATATAGTAATATAGTAACGAAAACCTTGAGGCAAAAGGAGAAAATGCTGATTAAAAGTATTTCATTATTTTGCCCCGTGAAATGATTTTTGAAACAATCTCTGTAAGACAGACAAAGACGGATCTAAAAGGGGGTCGGGGGTCCGGACCCCGCCTTGAATATGTCGAAAATCGAATTTTTACTACACAGCGTTAGTATGGTATCTAACATTACAAAATTCACAAATTCAAAGCCATCTTATAGGCTAGACCCCACCCCCACCCCTTGAAAAAAAATCCTGGATCCGCCCTTGACAGTCAAAACATTAAAATTTCTTGTTTGGTAAAAGTTTAAAACATTTTTCTTTTCAATTGTTTTTTTAATTTAACGCCTCTCAACAATATTTCAGCAATAAGTTAATTTATAATTGTCCACGCTCCGCGGCTGGGAATCCATCCTGTGACCTGTCCATTATTGGCTCTAATCTAGAGCACAAACACATGCAAAATATTAACATTCACACTTGGACAGTACTAAGGAGCTCACTTGCTCCTGCAAAATTCTTTTTATATGGTTTTCAAAAGCAGTAGCTCATCCTGAACTTGCATGGTGGTAATGGGCGATGGAGACAGGGTACGAATGATTACAAGCCAAAAAATCTCTTTTTTTAATCAAAGTTGCAAAAATATTCCTGTAACTGAAAACTCTAATACTTAACGCAAATGACTGTATAAAATATTCTTAATACTTAGGCAGAATAAATGAAAATTGCTCGCGCGAAAATAACGACTCGCACAATGAATTATATAGTAAAAAGACCACGTGACCTTTTGTTTGCTCACTTCATGCGCAGGTCACGGTTAAAAATTTGGAAGTGTATTTGGGTGTATTTACCATTTTTCGACGGTAAAAGTGTATTTATTATGCGAAACTGATTTGCTCAAGATGGAAATCGAATATTTAGAGCAAGACAGTCGTAAGTGTGCATGAGGTTACCACTGTTTTGCGTCATTTTATTCATGTGTAGGTGATAAAAATTGCCGTAATTCACTAATATGTGCGCTGACATATACATTTTCTTTTTTTATCATTACCAGGACATGTTGCTTAATAAAATGAGGGAGTTTTGTCAAATTATATTATGTAGAACTTGAAATATTTCCAAAATATGCAAATTTTGACATAAAACACTCCAGCTTCGTTGATCTAACCGAACACGTGAACATGCTGTTTTATACATTTACGCATTTATAATAGCACATATTTTGGGTTTTCTGTTCGTAATAAATGTAAGACGTTACTTTAAATCCGTTTTCGGGACTAAACGATGAATATACAGCTTTTTATTAGCATTTTAGTGACCTTGGACAGGTGCAAGAAATTGTGCATTTTTTCGATGCAGGGTTATGTGATACGAATGCCGATAAAATTCAAACAAGATCGCTGACCACCCAATTTATTTTATTTCTCAATTGGTAATAACATGTTATTTCAACATACAAACTATGAATAAATTCTATTATTGGGAAAAAATTTAGGAAACTGGAGCATTCCCCCTTAAATGTGCTTGTGACTATATACCAAACATAAGTAGATTTTACATGAATGCAACAACCCATCATTAGCACAAAAGGGCCAGAGACGAAATTTGAAAAGTGCCAATAATTCCTAAACTTTGTTATATCTCCCTACCAAATACATTTTAAAAGGCTTAGAACTTTGAATTGATGCATACTTATGGAAATATTTGACAAAAATGTTCAAAATTACCTCCCTTGCATATGAACATAGAGTAAAATAATATTTGTAAATTGTTTTCTTCTTGAAGCATAATCTTTAAATCCGACATGGTGAATCAACTTATGTTAAGATAATTTACAAGTGCGTGTAATTTGATGCGTTTAGTATGGCAAGAAAGTGGTGTTTTTAATGATGTGCTGTATACCATAAATTAACAGATCCTGGCTTATTTTCAGGTAATTTCATAGAAGATTTCAAAAACGATACGTTGACTTCTCAATCCATATTCTTATAAAGACGAGTTCCTTATTTTTAAACGATTATTTTTTTATATTCAAATTGATACGCTCGTACATGTATTTCAGGTGAACCAACGACTTGCATTGTTTCTTTGGATCCAAGCCCTTGCCCTGGTAAGTAATTACTAATGGTATTCTAGCTGTAAAGTCGCCATTCTGAGATCCATAAGACGTCGGAAAATGTGACGTTTCCAACGTATATCGACACGTTATGAATACGAAAACAAACTGCACTTCCCAACGCTGAATGTACACGACGTCGCCCATAAAAGTATGACGTCTTGACGTCTTGTGAATCTCAGAATATCCACATTACGGATAGACTACTTCATTTCAACGCAATTTACCATGTGATTGAAACCTCAATTTCAATGATACCCAACTACGTCATAGAAAGCCTATATTTTTGTACTCTTTTCTAAAGACAGTTAAACTGTCAGTTGACGTATTTTTATCTCGACATGTCCGTAATTCGACTCAATCGACTTTTGATTAGCTTTGACCATAGTGATAATTCTGTTCCTCTTTAGTTACCTGTATGGGACCCTATCCGAACTCAACAAATCCATTTTTTTTACCAAATTGTCAGACTCAGCACAGCTTAACCAGATCCCGTATGCGAAAAATGAACATAATTATTTTTATATGAAGATAAAAATGAAGATAGGGAAAACATTCCGGATTTAGAGAATTACATAAAAGTGAAAAGTGTCGGCCTTAGTCTGGCTGTGCGGACTGCGCAGACTAACTAGGGAGGATATTTTTCACACTTCCTATAAGGTCCCTTTTAGCGTGACGAGTCACAAGAACTTGCTTCTTGCGAAACGACCAACTTCTTAACCATTCCTGCTACTTTTGTGCATGCGTATTTCAATTACCATTGACGAGATTTGGACCAGATATTCAGTTCGAATTCGACTTAACCGACATGGGTATAACGAGAGTCAACTGTATCGCTATTATGATTCACATCTCCCTTCCTAAGCCCTGTCTTTTAACCAATTACCACACAATGACTCCTTTTGATTCCCAAAGATAATGGCTTTGGATACATTTGTAACATCGTGTTACAAGCAATTTCTTCATTTCCCGCAATGTTTGCTACCCAAAACGACAACAGAATTTGAAATATCATTCACTTGAAATTGCCGTCTGCAACTTCTTTCAATTTGGACCACCCTAAAATTTTGTCGTTTGGTAATGGTTTAATGTACCCATTTATACTTTATAACTTATATTTCATTTTTTTTTTACTTTTTCCTGTTAGATACACCTCCACTCGGTGAGTAGCCTAAAACTACTTTAATCAACTATTTTTGTGAAATTAATGATGCTGACATATCAGAACTAATTTGATAATGTTTTAGACTATTTTTAAAATCCTATTTTATATTAAATCCTGGATCTGCCCATGCGAAAACAGTTTGAGAACTTATTTAAGTTCTAGACCTGTTATAGAACGTTCTGGAACGTTAAATGGCAGTTCGATCTAGACCAGTTCTAGAACAGTTCTAGAACTCTCACTTTACGTTCAAAACGTTCAAGAACAGTTCTAGAACTAAAAAATTCTTGAACTGTTTTTGCTGGGACGGTGCCGTATTCACCATTATTTCTAAATAGATTATCTAAAGCGAAAAAAAATAACAACAACAAAAAACATAACAATTAATCTGATTGGACGAGACGTATGTCTCAGCCATTCGGATGGATTGTTGTTAAAAATTAAAATATGTTTTCAAAATAATGTTAGTCATAGTTTTTTGTTTCATTATCGTTGAAAATCTTTTCACTTCGACATACCAATAATTTGATTTAAGAAATGTGAACTGTCTCTGAGATATTCTGAGTCAACTTATTACTGGTCATGTAAGGAAATGTCGTAAGTACAGATTTGATATAATGTAGTTACGACGTTGTATTTAAAACAGAATTGACGTTTTGTTGTTGTATAATTTATCATGTGAATAAATGAAGTAGGCTCTAGTTCAAATATGAATGCTTTTTTAATTCATCTTGGCTGACCGGTTGTAAACAGTTGATCGTAAGTACATGTATCCTATATACTTCATTTTTAATTGTTTCATGACATCGTAGAATTTTATTTTCAAATTTTTTTGATATACAGAATGTCCCCCCCCCCAAAAAAAAAAAAAAAACAACAACACGGAACCCTAATTCAAAGTCAATTATTTTAAAGCGTAAGCAAAGAATCTAATTTTTAGCGGGGCGGGACTCTATGTCCGGGGAGCTAATGTCACGGCCCTAGTGTCGGCGTCGGCGTCGCGTACCGTCCCGTCCCGTCCCATCGCGTCTTCACTTGAAAAACTTTAACCTGGTCTATATCTGAGATACAGCCTTGATATTTCATACATGAATACATCTCGACAAGACCTTTCATTTGGGACCATGACCTTTGACCTAGTGACCTTGGAGTTTGACCTACTTTTGAAAAACTGTAACCTGGCCTATATCTCATGCACTAGTATTGATAGAGCCTTGATATTTCACACATGGATACCTCCTGCCAAGACCTTTCAATTGGGACCATGACCCTTGACCTTGTGACCTTGACCTTGGAGTTTGACCTACTTTTAAAAATTAGCTGTTTTTGTGACAAGCTCCCGTAGCCTATAGGCAAGCTACGCTGTCCACGGACAACTCTTGTTGAATTTAGAGTACTGAAGATACATTATTTTTGCATTTGTGTGTCAAATTTCACTTAAAAATATGCGTCGGTTCAAAAGTTATAAGCAAATTAATAATGGCACTAAAAGCCGATCTGACATGATATTGGTTTTTGCGTCTTGTTTGTTCGTAAAGGCGCACTAACAGTCAGTTGTTGAAGACTGTAACGTTGTACATGTATGTACCGATTTTCTTAATATGTACACGAACTGCATATTCAAATTGAGTCCATAGAGTGGTTGTTTGAATTAATTTCAAATTATTATGTGATGCATTTCACATGGCGCAGTTTTAACTTTTATTTTCATAAATTACAAGCTTGATATGTTTCCTAAAATTAGTCCAGTCTTAATTTTCTTGCATAGTTTACATTTCAGTGGACTATGATTTAATTCTTTTTTTGTGAATTTTGTGTTATTTGTCATGTACGAACATGTTTTGCATAAAGGTCAGTGTCAGGTCAAATGAAACCTGTAGTAGTTTTCAATTGAGCGGTGACCGGCATGTTGATCAGAAATAAGATAAGTGCCTATGATTATTATTCATGAGACTGTGAAGCACTTGGATATTTTGTTTGTATTCATTTTAGTTACATCGTAGCTCTTCTTTACCAGTTTATTTATTAGCAAACAAGATAAATGAAAATACACTATTGTGAATACAATGTTTCAAAATCACTTTTGTATTGTATTGAATTATATTAACCTGATTGTGAAGCGTCAATTTATTAAATGAGTGTAGGCACGCTGCAAAACTAAAAGGTCGATATCGTGTTAAAATTGTTTACGGGTATATGCATATTCATTTAAATGCCAATATTTTCAAAACATATTATTATCTTTCAACCAAATTTTCACTGCTAATAGAAAACTGTCGTTGCTATTGCATATGTAAATTTGGTGGAGAAATATTACTTGATACATGAGAAATGTACTTTCAAAAATAAATTCCGTTTTTTGGGACACCCTGTATACTATTTCGATGGTTTTTTGCATAAATATAAGAATAGAGAAAAGTCATTAGAGTAAAATTATCTATATCAATAAGCATGATCTACAATATCTCCTTCTCTTTCCAAAATTTCACAATCGGAACACCTCGGTGTAATTAGGCTCTCTACGGAATCAGTCGTAGATTTCGACAAATGGAATGTTTCATTGATTTATGCGTTTGAAACAGTTCGTGTGATTAAATAGTTGACATATGTCTCTTTTGTAGACCCACAGGGAGGATCAGGATCAGGATTGGGTTAGTATTTTTTTCTTTTTTCCCATATGTATCTATGTACAGATAAGAGGGGGTAACGACATTCTAAAATTGTTAGATCTTATTTCAAAACCAAACCCTATGGTGTTGATACTCGTTGGAACCGTCTCGACGAGACGATTCCAATGAGTACCCGCAACATATAGTTTGATCAACATTATCATATTTGCCTATTTTAAAAGACCCAACGTCCTGTTATCTGTAGCCCTGTTTATCATTATAAATGCTTACTTTGTAAAGGTAGCTCAACTCTTTTAAAAATAATAATCGAGAAAACAATAGACTTGTTCTAATCTAGAATGAGTGTATTAATTCTTTCGCAACCGTCAAATCATAGACTGATTCAAATTGAAAGTTTAATTTAGTTAAAGACTAGCCAAACTATAAACAGTACTATTAATTAAAGAGGAATACAAAATTATAGCATAGAAATCATTTGAAAGACGGGAGAATAACAAAATGATTACAGGAGATTTGAGTCCTCTTATCTAAACCTCGGTGACATAATGTGTAACTGATATCCGTCCGTCCGTCTGTCTGTCTGCACATGAAAATTATTTTTTATAATTATTTTATCGAGTACTTAGTATACGAAGCTAATAACATAATGTCTGGTATATCACGAGCTTTAATCTTTTTTTCGCAAATTATTTCTTTGATAAAAGCAGTATTTTTCTTTATTCAGGCTCGGGTAGAGCGGGTAAGTTACTTTTCTGAGTTAATTATCTTATAGATATACAGGTGTCTGCAAATAGACGTCTTTAATAAGTGTTACGTTTTTGCCATCCCCTTTCATATCGTCACAAACTTCTTCGTAAAATTTCTTAAAATGAAAATGCTTTTTTGATAATAAGGACGAAGATTATGTTATGAATAAGTGAGCGATCATATTTCAAGTGTGCGTTTGTCTTTAATATTTCTGTCGACAGGCGAATCCAAGGAAAAGCGAGGGTAACAAGCTGAAAAAGTAACAAAGAAATAAAGAGAGTGTCGTTTGATAATAGTGGAACGAATCGAATACATCTAAAAAAGCTTTCAGACTATAAGGTCCGTTCACATACACCGTACCACGACACATCACTGTCGAATCACGTCCAAACAACAAGACATGTGCAACATAAAATTATTTTTGAACGTGATGTGGACGCGATGTTACGGTGGATAATCATGTTACTTAGAATTTCAGAATATCTTCAATAATTTTGTTATTACGGGGCCGATTTTAATTCTGTTTGATGCAGAGAAGGTGGACAGACGTCACGCATTAGATGGACGTGATGGATTTTCGATAAATCAGCTGATAAAAAATAATTGGAGATAAACCAAAATTTTGGTTTATCTTCAATAACGTTTTCGTCAGTTGATTTTTCAAAAATCAACTACGTCCAGGTTATTCCTGACACTTTTCCACATTCTCTGCTTCAAATCGAATTCAAATTGATCAAGTATTGACAAAGTTATTGAAGATTGTCGGAAATTCTAAGTCACGTGCTAAAGCACCGTTGATGTGGACATTGAGTCGAATGTGATTAAGCCTTCCAAGCTTAGTGACATACACAATTTACGGTGTATAATCACGAGACTCAGTATTTCCGATAATCTTCAATATCTTTTTTTATACTTGGCCAATTTGAATTCGGTTTGAAAAATGAAGGGAAATGCCAGGAATAAGCTGGGCGTGTTGTTTTATTTAAAAATCAACTAATAAAAAAGTTATTGAAGATAAACCAAAATTTTGGTTTATCTTCAATAACTTTTTTATCAGTTGATTTTTCAAAAATCAACCACGTCCATCTAATGCGTGACGTCTGTCCATATTCTCTGCTTTAAACCGATTTCAAATCGGTTCAGTATGTACAAAATTATTGAAGATTTTCTCAAAATATCGTATCACGTGATTATCCACCGTGCAATTCCTCGTCGACAATGGTCAGTTGTACAGCATTTTTAAAGGCCCGGTCACATACGATATCGCGGCCGTTCCGCGGCCATACCACGGCTAAAAAATGTCAAAATATTTTGGACGTGGTTGGACGCGGTAACTTTGGGTCAATTTTGTTTTAGCCGTGCTATGGACGTGGAATGGACGTGGTACGGCCGCCGGCGGCTGTTCCACTGCCGAAACACTGCCATAGCACGGCCTACAACTTCCAACCGCGTCTAGTGTCAAAACACGCGACAAGATACCGCGTCCACATCGCGTCTGAATCACTGCCATAGCACGGCCATAGCACTGCCATAGCACGGCCATAGCACTGCCATTCCACTGCCTAATCGCGGCTAAACATCACCCGACGCGTATATAGAAACATTGCAACACGACTTTTCTTTAACCCGTTCCAAAACAAGACCTAGTTTTGACGTCTCTAACAGAAAATGCTTCTGAAAACATTGAAACAAAAGAAGAAACTGCTGAAAACCAGCAGTTTCCCATTTGTCTCAATATTTTCTTTGCCACATTTTACACAAATTCTATCTTAAATATCTTCCATTTTGTCATTTGTGTCAGTTTTTGAAGTGGGTCAACCTAAATTTTGTCGTTTGGGAAAGGGTTAAAGCACTCAAAAAATTATTTATCAAACCAAGGCTGATCATGCCAAGGCAGAAGGGTTCAAGTACGACCATAGCTCTGTCATTCCACTTCCTAATCGCGGCTAAACCGCCGAAATGCATATAATGCTATTGCCCCACTGCAGATCAGATCAAATTAAACAAACCATAATTATTATGCGATCTTGAGTTCGGTCGGTATAGGTGATGGGGAGTAGATTGGGTGATCGACCTTTATCTACATCGCTAGGACCTCCAACTCAAATATTTTGACATGTCAAAAATTATCGTGTGCGATCGAGTAGGATATTGATCTGTAAACGACTGTGTATTGGTCGCTTAGAAGATGGGTCTACTCGAGAGTCAGTTGTGTCTAAAGGTAAAGTGTGATTGGATTGATAATTTCTACCCGGCCTGTACCCAACTTGCTTTCGGTCATCCCGATTTGTACTCGATTCACCCTCTCAAAACGACTGTAGATGTTATGTTTTGATTGTCTACAGATCCAGAGTCCAAGGTTCCAACTGCCGACCAGATCAACTCGATCAAGCCCAAGCAAGCGATCGAGTTCAGATCGAATTCGATCGGCATAGGTAATCGGAAATTGACTGGTAATCAAGTTTAATCGGAAACGCCACGGCTTTTATCTCGGATTTCTTAAATTGTAAACAAATTGGCGTGCGATGGAGTATAAAATCGATCGGAAAGCGACTTTGTGTTGATTTTGTGTTGATCGGGTAGAAAATCGACCCGATCAGGGAATGATAGTGTCTGGGAATCGAGTGTGGTCTGGTTAATATCTTTCACTCGACCAGCACCCAACCTAAACTAGACTACCCCGACTGATATTCGAGTGAATTCAGACACTATTGCGATTAACTCGTCCTCTGCTTCATCTGTCAATCCGATCAAATCGACTGTTGAAGTCGGATTGATCCGCTAGAGATCGAGAAAAAGTTGTTTGGTCGGGGAATTCAAGCAATCGAGTTGATTTGACCGGCAGTGGTAACTAAAATTAATTGGGGTTTTTTCGGGTGAACTTAATTCTAGAGACACTGCCGATCAGATCAACTAAGTCGAGCTTATTGGGATGCAGTTAAGGATGCTTGTTTAGTCGAGGAGATCGACTGCAGGTTTGGTGCAGATCGTGTAAAATATATCAACTCCATCGCACTCAATCTCCAGACATGAATAATTCTTGATCAGATATATCTTCTACCCGATCAAAAATCGCTTCCCGATCAATTTTCTACGCGATCGCTCACGAATATTTTGAAATGCGAAATAAGAGGATGACACCTGAGCAGTGCACGATCCATACATGATTAATTATCGATCAGCTATATCTTCTATCCGACTAAAAATCGCTTCCCGATCAATTTTTTACGCGATATCCAACGAATATTTTGATATGCAAACAACCAAGTAAGAAGCCTTAGCTTATCGACCACGCTCGACAACCCCGACCCATTCTTATTACCCATGTCGACCAAACTCGATATGTAATCGAACAATTGGTCGGGTTTCATCGAGTTAAATTGATCGGTAGAGGGAACCTCGCAAACGACACTTAGTTGATCTGGTTGCTAGTGGGGAACTAGCACCAAGGCAGTCGAACACGACTAGCCTTTACAGGTTACAGAAAACTCAGTTATCAAACAAAGCTTATCATGCTAAAACAGAAAAGTTTTCAAGCAAACTGGCAAAAAGATGTAGGGATCGTAAAGGAACATAATATTTCAATTTCATTTTTTTCAAAGTATGTCTTGGTACAAAGATTGGTTATTCAAATGAATAGAAATGTTATCAGATTTTTGAAGTTGTTATTTATTAGCGAATAATTTGCCTTTAAAGTTGAGACAGAAATGACAAACTGTTGTCCACATCAATTTGTTTAATTGCAACACAAAACTATTTATTTCTCGTAAACGGTTCAATATTTTGGCTTGAAACTTTCAAAATTTTCATAAAGAAATTTGTTCTTTCAGATAAAAATATAAGTAAAATTTACGGGAAAAAAGATCCCAAGTCAGTACAAGGAGGGGCCCATTTTCCTGTTACTGTTGCTCCCAGTTAACCCATTGCCACACAGTGACTCTTTTTGACTCCCCTAACACAAATTGCCTGGGAAAATATTGTGGAAAATGAAGAAATTGCTTGTAACAAGCAATTTCTTCATTTCCCACAAAGTTTTCTACCAAAAAGACCAAAAGATTTTAAATTTCCTTAACTTGAAATTGTCGTCTGCAACAAATTTGACGTTTGGTTATGGGTTAAGACATTTTCCCGTAAAGAGATGCGAGAGTAGCTGATTCTAGCGTATGTCAATACATTTTAACTTCCGTGTCTTACCGCGTCTGTCCGCGTCCATAGCACTGCTGGAGCACTGCTTAACGCGTCCATTCCGCGGCCATTCCACGGCCATTCCGCGTCCGCTCCACTGCCTCATCGCGTCTGTCAGCCGTGGTTTGGTCGCGGTAACATTTTTGTGCAGTTCAAAAAATTTTACCACGTCCAAAATAATTTCGATTTCATTCCGCGTCCTACCACGTCCATACCACTGCCATAGCACGGCCGTATCACTGCCGTATCGCGTCTAACAGCGTCCATTCCACGGGTAATTTATTTTAGCCGTGATACGGCCGCGGAACGGCAGTGGAATCGTATGTGACCGGGCCTTAAACTCGATGTAGATGTGATGTGGACGCGGCATCGTTTATAATCAGGCCTGTACAATCAAAATTTGTTATTACTCGTATCACATTTGATTGATATTTGAAGGCGGAAGAGGCGTGGTAGAGCGAGACAACTGTGCGAACTGTACTGTAGCCAGTGGCCTCGGGTATAATCCTGTACCGGGCGATTGTGGTACATTTTGGACGTGTGTGCTGAAGAAAGGGATCAAAGTGAGTAGGGAAAATGCTTCTGTAGTTTTCTAAATTGACAAAATACCAATACAAAGTCATGATTATTGCATTTGCGGGGGCTATTAGTCTAGATCGTATGATATAAATCTTTTCGCTATACTTGAAATTCGTCTATCTTAGTTTGATATGTCGCTGTTTTTCTTCCAAACCTTCTTAACTACGTCTTGGTTAAAGCTATAGTACCATTTTTTTCAAAAAAAGGGTACAATTATGAGATTTTCTTATAGAATCCTGAGAATGGTTGGGTATCTTACAAGCGAGGCTGTCCCTGTGATATGGTGTGGTCACAGAAGACTCTGACTTGTGTGGACTTTAGAAGCAAGTTGTCTGATTGTTCCAGGGGAGATCCCAGTCAAAGTAATGTGCATTAGATTTGTATCTGAATATTTTCACTCATATATTCGAATAGGAATGCATTTTATGCTAAAATAAACTGATTTACCAGTAAAGATGGATAAAATAATATTGTTTGTCCATAATTGCACTACGTTATAGTTCATAAGATAAATTTCTATTGAGTAACTCATGAAAAATAGACATGTTTAACAGTATACTTTAACCCTTTCCCAAACAACAAAATTTTAGGGTAACCAAATGTGAAAGCTTCTACTGATGACAAAAGAGATGTTGTTAAAGATAGTATTTCGTTATAATACAACACTGAAAATATTGAGACAAAAGAAGAAACTGCTGGTTATCAGCAGTTTCTTCTTATGTCTCAATGTTTCCCAAGCATATATCTTTTTGGGACGTCAAAAGCAGGCCTTGTTTGGGAAAGGGTTCAACAGGAAAAATGCTGATATGCTGCCGTCAACTGGTGCTAGGTTTTTCAATGCAATCAAAGGGTTACACAATTGCATTTTATGATTATGAACTTGCATCAGCTTAGCTGTGATTGTTCTACACCTTTGTCTTAGATAGAGAGACTATAAAACTATATTTACACGTTTGCGTAACGTTGACTTTAACCTATGAAAACGGGCGATATTTGCATACAACGTCAGTAAGCAACTTTTTCCGTTACCTCATATAACATCAAATAAGGTTGTTTTTCTATCTCTACAGATCCATGCGCGGGTAATCCAGCAGGTACCGTTCTACCCAGACCGAGTCCTAACAGCGTGATGAACGAAAACTTGTGTTCTGGGTATATACGCTGTGTTCAGGTGGGATGTTATTGTCATTTTTTCCTCAGTATAGCCCATGATAACTGACCTGACTGAGCATCCCTAGCTTATAGCTAGGGATGCTTTGTCATGTCATTTGTCATGATCGAGTTATACTCATTTACACCACATATTTACTTAACAAATTCATTGAGAAACGTTATTGCATCGAACTCGGATAAATTGCCTTCGAACGAAATAAATGAAATTAGAACAATATTAATTAACCCATTACTACACAGTGACGCCTTTTGACTCCCCAAAAGATAAAGGCTTTAGAAAAGATTGTGGAAAGTGAAGAAATTGCTTGTGACAAGCAATTTCTTCATTTCTCACAATGTTTTTGTACAAAATGACCAAAAATGTATTTAGTTTTATTCACTTGAATTTGTCGTCTGCAACATCTTTGAATTTGGACTAGTTTGAAATTTCGCCGTCCGGTAAAGGGTTAATCCTCTGTAAGCTATCCGTACAGGGGATTTCCTTTCTAGGCTTGTTGTTTCATAAGAAGATATGTGCTTTTAGAAGACATGTTTTATTTGTATATAGATCCAGAAGGTCGTTGACCCATATGGAACACAAACTACATAATATTTGTTTACATTATGACGGACCTGTAACAATTAATTATTCAAATATCAAAATCTAGTGCTGATAATATAATAGATATAGATCTATTTAAAATGTTGAAGGTGACAGAATACATGCATAGCTCTGAGAGAGCTCTGGTAATGATAATCTCCCTTTCACATAATGATTTCCCAAACAGGTCGGTGACCAGATTCTGCCCCGGTACCAATGTTGCCCACCAGACACGTGTTTTATTCAAGACAGCACCTTGGATGTTCCATGTTTGGAAGAATGTTGTGCAGAGGAATGTTCAGGCGTCGACGATTGTGATTACGAGTCGGAGCCACAAGTTGAAAACGGTAATACATGTAGCAATAAGTTTTGTGTTAAAAGTGGACTAGGTTTACTGTTGTGTTTCGATAAACCGTCGGTTTTGTTATAAAGTCTCGTAACTACGGCTTGAATCAAGCCGTAGTTACGAGATTTTATAACAATAACCACGAAATATAATGGCATTGTTTACTCGATAAAATCGTTCCATATTCTATTTTTTCGCAAAATGATAAATGTTTCGTCCCTGACAGCACCTTGGATGTTCCGTGTTTGGAAGAATGTTGTGCTGAGGAATGTTCAGGCGTCGACGATTGTGATTACGAGTCGGAGCCACAAGTTGAAAACGGTAATACATGTAGCAATAAGTTTTGTGCTAAAAGTGGACTAGGTTTACTGTTGTGTTTCGATAAACCGTCGGTTTTGTTATAAAGTCTCGTAACTACGGCTTGAATCAAGCCGTAGTTACGAGATTTTATAACAACAACCACGAAATTCTTTTATTTGTCCGAAATAATGACATGTTTTATTTGATAAAATCGTTTCCTATTCTATTTTATTCGCAAAATGCAAATGTTTCGTCCAAGACAGCTCGTTGGATACTCCATGTTTGGAAGAATGTTGTGCAGAGGAATGTTCAGGCGTTGACGACTGTGATTGCGAGTCCGAGCCACAAGTTGAAAACGGTAATACATGTAGCAATAAGTTTTGTGCTAAAAGTGGACTAGGTTTACTGTTGTGTTTCGATAAACCGTCAGTTTTGTTATAAAGTCTCGTAACTACGGCTTGAATCAAGCCGTAGTTACGAGATTTTATAACAATAACCACGAAATATAATTGCATTGTTTACTCGATAAAATCGTTCCATATTCTATTTATTCGCAAAATGCAAATGTTTCGTCCAAGACAGCACCCTGGATGTTCCATGTTTAGAAGAATGTTGTGCTGAGGAATGTTCAGGCGTCGACGACTGTGATTGCGAATCGGAACCAGAAGTTGAAAACGGTTAAAACAATATTTATACCGATAAATTGTATGTCTTTCTTTTTCTGTTACTGCAAAAAATAGACAACTCGACATGGTTTTTTTGGCGCGTTCCCATTGCCGACCAAATGAACTCGATCAAGTGATCGAGTACTGATCGAGCTTGGTCGACAAGAGTGATCGGGATGATCGAGCATGGTCGGCAAAATTTATCCGGACTTTATCGACAAGAAACAAAGAAGAAGTCATGTGAATACATTTGATCGAGTTTAATCGAGTTTGATCGGGGAATTTAGGCGATCGAGTTGATTTGGTCGGCAATGGGAACGCAGCTTTAGAGATAATTGGCACATGTGATTATCTTTTGGTTAGACATCTGTTTTCTGAATGTAATGTTTAATTTATTCAATTTAGATATCATCTGCTCTGCAAAACCTTAGATAACTATTATGCCTACTGTTTAGAAAAAAAAAGCGAGGGAGAAAAAGATAGATTGAAAGAAATGGAGTATTTTCTAAACGAATTTGATGTGACACTTTGTCGTTCATTTTCTCAGCGGCCTAAGACATAATGCATTATTATTTGTGTTTTCTAAATTTTCAGAGTGTGCATTCCAAGCGGTAGAAGGTGAGCCGACCATGTTTATGGGCAAGGAAGTGATGTACACATATAAATGTAGTCCGGGTACGTGCTGGGACGATGATTTGTGCACGTGCGTACGTGCAAATAATACAGGATACAGTGAGTAAATTTACGTATATAATCATAATTTGATATTGTGTTGCTTGTTCGTAGAACAGTTATCATTTGGAATGATACAAATGATAAGCCATACTGCATCATATACAACTCTTGTCAAGTCAGAGTATTATGACACATGTTTACAAAATTGTAAATATACCCATGTTAATAGCACAATAACGAGCCCAAAACTCTTCTTATTTGGCATTTTATGGTTCTAATCTTGCAGGTGTCACACCAATGTATACAACACTGTATTGAAAATTGAGAACGCTTTTCATTTTTTTTAATGATATCTTGACGTGAATGTATTTTTATGCACCCACATGCAGTATGTTTATATTCAAGCATTAATATATCACCATAATGTTAGTATTTATTTTCAATCATTGTCTTGTCACTGTAAAGTGTTATTCTCTTAATTACAATAATATTCACCATTGTTTCTTTACTTACAGAAAGCGACATTATATTATCACAAGTACGGTACAGAAAAAGCAAGGAATCTTAAAAACTTATTTTCTTGCATTTCATAATAGATGACTGTATTCCCTGGGTGTCGATGGATTTTAATGATGGTCTAATAAAGGCTGTATCTGGACTTGGTCACCAAATGTGGCTAGAATATACAGGCGTTGACGTGGTACCTAATGGCACTCTTGCTACACCATACTTCGCACGTTTTGGTGGCGATGGAGATTTCATCAACCTTATAGCACTTTCAAATGCTTATATCGGTAATCTTCCATTTTTACAAACTTATATTTATTACTATCATATTTATTACTATCCATTGAGAGTGAAAAACAATGCAAGTGTGTGACACATCCATGGTGAGTAATCATATGACGCGATAACAACAAATGTGCCAATTTTCCCTTTCGCAAGCTAATATAAGACAATATTCAATTATTGTATGAAATACATGGCGAGATATTTTGATTATTAAAATAAATGCTTTTACTAAAATCATACGTCTCAACAATTAACAATATCGAAATGGAATCTAAAGAATCTACATGATAGTTGATTATAGGTTACGATCAAAGTTCTGTACATACCTCAAGGATAGCAATCCATCATTATCTACAAAAGACGTTGTGAATCTTCGGGTGTCATCCGAAAATTGACGAAGGTATCCTATCGTCATTTATTTTCCGTTGCTACGGAGGACACCCGAAGATGCACGAAGTGTTTGGTGTCTAATTATGGGTTGTAATCCTTAGGTAATCACTATGTTCTTGGCCTTTCAGGTAACTCGTTTGTCGTACGTTTATTTTTCCGACTGGAGACAAACTATGGCGTTCCTTTGACTGGTTAGTAAGCGAAATAGAGCTCAAGAATTCTAAATCATTCTGATGTAACCTATTTATTCTTGAAAAGTTTACAGCTTTTGAATTGAAAAGACAATTAATTTCTATAATTTATTAAATATTAGTATACTTTACAAATGAACACAATTACTAGGAAAGGTTTATACATGTATTTGCCTTTCAAGAATTTTCAAGATACTATTGATTTAACTAAGAAATAATATTGCGAAAGAGAAGGATGTAGTGAAGCGTTATTTACTCAGAAAATTGAGCATACTGCATTAGCATTGTATTTTTAAAAGTTACTCAACTCGTTCACAAATAGCAAAATTTTAGGGTGGTCTTATTCAAAAAACACCCCAGAACACCACATGGATGTTGATAAAGAAAGGATTTGTGTATAACAGAGCAAGGAAAATATTGATGCAAAAGTGCATCAGCATTTTCTTCTTTTGTCTAAGTCTTTTCTCTGTTCCTTTCTTTCGGTGACATCATACGAGGTCTTGTTTGGAAAGGGTTGAAACATTTACTTTCTTTATACAGACGAAGAACAAATTAACTTAACCAACTGTTTCGATCCAAGGGGGACAACTCAGGAAGAAGCTACGATCGACGTATGTGTGTTACGCCAGGCCGGGACCGGGGCTGGTACCATGTTAAAAACAAAAATAACGTACAACAATCGTTTGTTTATGATTGGGAACTCCATGGATACAGCCATGATTGATCTTACAACGAACTTACAGGTGTATACTTTAATCTCCTTTTTCAAAACAACAACAACAACAACGACAACAACAACAACAACAACAACAACAACAACAACAACAACAACAACAACAACAACAACCACAACCGCATCTTTATGATAGGAGACTATGGAAACCGCTACAATTGATCTTACAGCGAACCTTCAGCTATCATTTTCCTTACTCTTTTTAGAAATCTTTTTGAACTGAAATAATACACAGCGACTGAATATAATACTGTACTAAATGCTAACACTGCATTGATTTATTACCCGCAACACAATGCTTGATAAGCAACGTTTAGTTACATATTTCAGGTTGACTTTTGGTATGAATACAGGTTGATTTATTGTGGTGATTACGACATCGTATTTACAGCTATACTAGAACATATAGGGCTGTACAATAATTATGCATCACTGTAACCAAAACATAATGCTCTAATAATCTCTCTTTCATTACATATTTTAGGTTGACGCTTGGTACGAATACTGGTTGGTCTATTGTGGTAACGATGAGATCGTATTTACAGCTGTAGATGAGGGTGGAACTGTATTAGATGCTAACACGGCAATCGTTGATGGTGAGAAACATAATCTTATTTTTCATCATGAGTATTAATTTTAATCTAACACTTTTTACCACAATTTCACAAATCTCTTCCATTTGGTCAAACGACAGAAAGTATAATACATGAGCGTGTCTTTTTTATATGGTCAGATATTTGTGAGCGACGTTAGAAATATTCATTTTAAATCATTTTTCTATCAAGAATATGTTAATGCGTTATTATACTAGGACAAAAAAGATACGCAACCCCAATTTTTCATAATATTTTCGACAAAATATGTTTTTAATTGCTGTTGAGTACATTTTTGATATACCTGCATGCATACGCATAAATGCAGTGCCATTTTCTTCAGATGTTGTAAATTCATCACGTGATACATGGTAAATTGTTAAAAACTGATTATCCCCTGCCGTGTTTTCTAGATGACTACCATCAAAACAAATTTTCAAAAAACACAAGCTAGAACATAGACAAAGAAGATGCCAAAGCGTACACACGCTCTTCACTACGCTACGCATAGCAAGGCTAGGCAAAAACCAGCGCCTAACTGCAGTTCAGATGTTGTTGGTGGGAAAGGTTCAAAATATTGTCGCAAGACATTGATGGGGCAAAAAATCGACACATTTTTGACTGTATACGTTGTTGGCTCTCAATTGGATCACAACCGATTGAGCACGAGGCAGACGTGCAAGAGATACGTCAAGACAGGACCGAATAATAACGTTAACCCCACCTACGGGATAGGTTTAAGACTGCAACGGAGACCGCTAATAAATCGTATGGACTTAACAACATTCAAATATCGGACAAAATTGAACGAAACAGATTGTTTTTTTCGACCTCCGTCCAATTTTTTTGTCGTATTGTGTTGACGCTCGGTTTAAACTGGGTGTTTTCTTACTAATGAAATTGACTACCAACAAGATTTTGTGAACTTTACAAGGTGAAATGTTATTGCTTTAAATGTATTAAGTTTTGTCTTAATCTGATTTGATGTCTTTGCGTAAGAAGGAATTGAAAATGAAGTTGCGTTTCTTTTTTGTTTCAGTATATAATCTAAAAGGTTTTATTTTCTACAGATTCCCAATTTGTTGTCGTTACCCAATCTGGTTTTGTCCTTGGTACATCGGTCGAAGCATCGAAAAAAGATTTCGACGGAGGAATTGACGAGGTATACAAGTTTATAAATTCATATTAGTAAGATGTAATCAAAATAGTTTTGAAGCTAAAATAAATGCATATAAATTCGTCGTTTTCATTTCTCAATTACTTGAACTAGTTTCTTTGGAAACGTTTACTGATCCAATAAGAGGCGAGTGCAGAAACCAAAATTCATATTGATTTAAAAGACCGATCTGGATCCATGTTCAGCTCAACTTCCACCATGTCTATTTTTCTAGATTCTTGCTAATATTTTTGTATAAACAGGTCCTGATGTACAGATGTAAACCAGACGGGTACGTCGACTTTGACGCCGACTTTGCGGCCATCAAGACATTCATTGGCTAGGGACACCTGCGCCCAATTACGCACAGTCACATACGGCGTAGATACGACTTTTTTGGCGTGTAAAGCGCTTGAACTAAGCAGTGATATTGACTTTGACGTCGATTTTACGTCCATCAAAACAAGACTAAGGACACCAACGCTCATGTACTTCAGTCACGTACAGCATGGTTATGACTTTTATCGATGTACATGACGTCGCTTTTCAACGAAAACCTCGTAACTGCAGCTTAATTTAAGCTGCAGTTACGATGTTTTCGTTAAAAAGTAGTGATTAGCTCTTTGTTATGTTTTTCCCTTCTACTCGACCCAGACAGGGTAATTCGGGAATCGACATAAAAAGAAATGTTTTAGATGTGTAATTACTACCTCGAATGTAAAATTTAGGCAGCATTGTTGTATCATTTTAATTATCAATTCATTTTTATAATCATTTTCTTTAACCATGAACACGCAAAGTTATGCGTGAAACCTTAACATTGTCTTTTGAGATCAGAAATAAGTGTCGGCTCAGAGAAATTGTCGCTTTTTACATTAGAAAAAAAATTGAGGTAAATCAATATTGTGAATTTTTCGAGATCTAAAATCAGGAATTGTTTGGAAAAGGACGGATATGCATCATTTACTCTTTCCTAAATAAGACGAATATGATGATATCATGATAATCGGCATTTTCTCCTGGTGCCTCTAAATTTTCTGCACCATAATAATATATACTAGTACACAAAATTCATTCTCATCAATGTCCATTTTGTCATCTGCAACAGTTTCCAATTCTTTGACGACGCTACAATGTTGGTGATTGGTAAAGGTTTAGGGGGTTTTGAACAGTTACAATTCGTTACCAAGTTATAAACTGTTTTAATTACGAGTTCACTTGACTACGAGATTACTTGTTTAGGAGTTTACTTGCTTCCCGTAATAATTATTAAACATTTGCCAAGCGACTGATAAACAACTTTGAATGTGTTTTAGATGACAACACTGTTTGATGCAGAAACAGAAAAGTTGTGTTTTATATCATACTTATTATCAAGGGTAAATAAGAAAGTGCGGGATGTCAGCATTTTCTTCTCTTGCTTCAATGTTTTAAAAAGCTTCCTGCTCAATGATATCAAAACCAGATATTTGTTCGCAGATAGTTGAGATAAAACATATTTGGAATCACTTAAGGCAACATTGTTCATGCTTAATTTAGCCGATGTTCTTATTTTGTCCATTCCATTCCTTTTTATTGTTTTCTCATATAGGCAGCACTTGTTTTATACTTTCTTATGAGAAAATGATTTTTTTGTCACAAATGTTTCATGTTTTTTAAATGTAATCATTTTTTGTTTATCTTATTGATTCATCTGTCCCATTTCGTCACCATTGAAGAGTGGAAGAAGACATATGCACGGTGGAGATAGTGTATCATGGGATGGATAACGAATACGGACAAAATAATCTCGATTCTGGTAAGATTTTTTGCAATAACTTTTTTATTTGTGCGTCAATCTTCAAAAGGTCTGTTGCATGTAACCCGCCTTTCCGAGCTCTTTCATCGGATGTATGACATAATAAATTTATTAGATAATTCATGGTACTTTTTCCGAAATATTGTCCCAACCGACCAGAAAGCGAAATGGTAACGACTACGGCCAAATTAACCACACTTCAGGTAAGAACTTGTGCAAAAACTCTCTTATTTCGGTGTCAATTTTAATGCGACTTGTTGCATGTACTCCGTCTTACTGAGCCCTTTTCTCAGATGCATTACTTATCTGAAAACTCCTTGTACTTTTCTCAAAAACCGATCCCAACCGACCAGAAAAGGGTCTGAATTTTTTGTCGTTTTTCTGGTCGGTTGGGATCAATTTTTGGAGAAAGTACTAAGATTCTAAAAACAAGTCATATATCTGAGGAAGGAGCTCAGTAATGCGGGGTACATGCAACAAACCGCTTGAAAATTGACGCAGAAATAAAAAAATATTGCACAATTTCTTACCTGAAGCGAGGTAAATTTGTCCGTATTCGTTATCCATCCCATCATGCACAATCTCCACCGTGATATGAGCCGTATTGTTTTTAGAAAATGTCTTTTTTTATTTTTTAAATCACCAACTTAAATACATCATCGGTGTTATTACAAAACCTCGTATCTCCAGCTTTTTTTAAGCTGAAGATACGAGATTTTTCCATAACACCGACTATATAAAAGATTGATTCTTCATATTATGTGGTAGCCTAACTGTAAAGCGACAGTATGGGTTTGGATCGGGCCCTGGTTTCTCGAAAAAACTTAAGTATATACTCATGAGTACATGTTCAAGTTCAATGGATTACTCTCCACCATTGAAGAGTATTCGATTGAAATTCACGTGGATTTCGTGCGATTTGAGTACGGTGCTCAGAACGTACTTAAGTTTTTTTTCGAGAAACCGGGCCTGGTTTTACTTCCGATCTGAATCTATAGTAGTCTCAAAATCTTTGGTGACGTTTTCCACATCTTGGCCCAAATCTTCGTTACATAATTATGTACATATAATACATGCATATTTGATTTTTAGTCATTTCCCAAACAAATCTGCTTTGCCGTTCCCAAAAGAAACCGTTTCGGAAACGATTGAGAGCAAAGAAGAAAATGCTGATAATAAGCACTTCCCCTTTTCTTTCATTGGTTTTATACTTAAATCTCTACATATTTTTTTTCTTTTGGCAAGAATAAATTTGTCGTTTGAACAGCTTTAGAATTGGAGCAGTCCAAAATTTGGTGTTTGGGAATGAGTTAACACTTTCTCACATTTTTTTCTGAACATTTGACCATATCTTATTTTTCAAGTTCTATCATTTTACATCTATTGTAATTTATGTGGACATTCAAAGGAAAATAAAATATTTTGAAAGAAAGCTGTTAGCATTTCAAGCCCATTTTAAATGATACCTAATTTCATGACACCGATCGACTAAGACATTTTGAAAAATCGTGGATAGCGGCTAATCCTTGCTTAAACAAGACCTTGTTTTGACGACCCTAATAAGAAAGGTTTGAGAAAACAGTGAGGCAAATGAAGAAAATGCTGATCATCAGCATTTTCTCCTTTTGTCTCGATATTTTCTGTTTTGATTTACACACAAACCTTATCTTTATCAACAATCACATAGCCAGTGTAGCATTCTTCATATTGTCATACCCTAGAATTTTGTCATTTAACCCTTTCCCAAACGACAAAATTTTAGGGTGATCCACTTCAAAAACTTCCTCAAATGACAAAATTGAAGTTATTAAAGGTAGAATTTGTGTAAAATATGGCACAGAAAATATTGAGACAAAAGGAGAAACTGCTGTTTGTCAGCAGTTTCTTCTTTAGTTTCAATGTTTTCTCAAGCCTATTCTATTGAGGGCGTCAAAACCAGGTCTTGTTTGGGAGAGGGTTAACCCATTACCACACATTGTCTCTTTTTGACTTTTCTTTAAATTAAATGCTTTAGAAAGCATTGTGCAAAATGAAGAGTTTTTTTTTTATTTTCGATAATCTTTTCTATCCCAAAAGACCAGAGAATGTTACATTTAATTTAATTCACATGTAATTGTCGTCTGCAGCATCTTTGAACTTGGACCAGTCTAAATTTTTGCCGTCTAGCAAAGGGTTAAAACGATTATAAGACTGCACCAAAGTACGGGACTGGTCTGGATCCTTTTAGGATCAACAATTTTCCACCAATCTTCAATGGAAACCAATTTTTATCAATTTTATTGATTCAAGTCGTATAATTATGTTAAAATTATTTTATAACAACACAGGCGGTGTATCATTACATAAGATTTAACCCAGTCTATTTTTAGCACGAAATCGATTGCTATTTGCTCTATTTTAAAAAGTTTTAATCGTTAGGTCAATCAAGCGTCGCTTTTCGATTCTATTTATAGAGCAATTATTGATCCTTGACTGGCGATGAATTGCACGTGCTTCACGGTAAAATCGTGAACTTCGCTCTGCGTGGTCTAGTTTTGACGCGAAACCCCAATTTATAGCAAACTTTATAGCCGGACGAACTGGCCGCTTTTGAAATAGACATGGGTATGGAATTTGCAAATGTTGTTAAAAAGTGACATTTTTGCGCATTTTGGACATGGATTTATTATCGAGCTGATTGATTTTGGACCGTGTTTATTAACGACGAATGGATATTTTTTTTCGTTCGATTTTCTGTGATTAGGGAAAATATGAATTTTGGAAATGGTAATGATTTTTGTGCTAAAAATAGACAGAGTTTACCGTTATGTTTTGATAAACCGTCGGTGTTGTTATAACATCTCGTAACTACGGCTTGAGTCAAGCCGTAGTTACGAGATTTTATAACAACACCCGCGTAATACTATTTGTTTGTCCGAAATTACGTCACTGTTTACAAAATAAAATCGTTCCCTATTCATGAAATAGAAAGGAATCAGAGGATTTGTGGGGTTGTGTCAGGTGTTAATTTCCACATATTTTTGATTTTGAATTGTCTGTTTTTGTTGGACATAAGATATATCATGAATATGTTAAATACGAATTATATTGTTGTGGCATTTTCTACAAATATGGAACTACTTGGATTAGTTTGCTTTCGATTCGACACTTTCTACCAATCGCCGAATTTTGAGTTACACGACTACAGTACTGCGAAAAGACAGTTTACATTGACGGCTTGGAGGTAGGAAATAAACAGAATTTTGTGGCAATTTCTTCTAAATTTAGGACACTGAAATTTACACCGAAATTGACACTTTCGTTGACTTGACATGTGCAGTTTCCGGTGAAATAAACATCATGACATAGGACAGTTCTACGCGAATAAAAGTGATCAAGTGCATGTTAGGATTTCGCAAAAGCGAAATAATTAAGGATGGATTTTTCGACACCAGGTGGGTTGTAGGTAGTTTCTATCGCTCTGACTTTGCTCCTGTTTCTCTTTCAAATATTCCTTTTCATGTTTTTGTATACAGTACATGTATGTGCGTACAAATAGCAATGAATGTTGTGCTAGAATTAGACCCTTATGTTTTGATTAACCGGCAGTGTTGTTATAAAATCTCGTAACTACGGCTTGAATCAAGCCGTAGTTACGAGATTTTATAACAACACATACGAAAATACTATTGTTTGTCCGAATTTACATCACGGTTAACTTGAAAAAACATTCTCTACCAGTGCTATTGACGACTCGTTCTTTTTTCATCTCTCCTTTTAATATTAAGATCGACAGATTAGTGATTTACAGGTTCGTTACCCAATGGATCTATCTTCGAAGCAAATATTCATACCTTGACCCCCTCCCCCAGTCCCCCCCCCTGCCACCCACCCAAAGACACAGGTATGATATCTCTAATTAAAGGCTTGAGGAAACATTGACACAAAAGAAAAATTGCTGACAACCAACATTTTCCTCATTCTGCAACGTTATATTCCGCAAAATTCATACCCTACAAGCATTTTGTCATCTGTAACATCTCTCACTTTGGACCACCCGGTACCTACAACAATATTTGTCGACACCAACAGCGACAAGAAGAAGAAGAAGAAGAAGAAGAAGAAGAAGAAGAAGAAGAAGAAGAAGAAGAAGAAGAAGAAGAAGAAGAAGAAGAAGAGGGAGAAGAAGAAGAAGAAGAAGAAGAAGAAGAAGAAGAAGAAGAAGAAGAAGAAGAAGAAGAAGAAGAAGAAGAAGAAGAAGAAGAAGAAGAAGAATTATGAAACCGGTTGGATAGGTGAAATGCACTACGCTATGACTTTGAAATGAAGAGACGTGATACTAATGGTTTGTAATCCTCTTGACCCTCTTCTTTCTGTCCTATCTGTAGTAGTAAGGTTTTGTGTGTGAAAACAACAAGAGATTCTCAGCTGGACCCTATAGAAGTCTCGTGAGTCGAATGTTCAATCCGAATGTAAAAGCTGGGTCTATCTGTAGGATCTTTTTCGAGAAAGGGTTACTTTTCGTTTTATCAAAGAACCGTGTGTATACAATATAGCACCGAAATGTTTGAGACTATAAATTTGAGACTATAAACCACCTTTACTTTTTACTAAAATATTGAGACAAAAGGAGAAAGGGCTAATTTTCTTCTTTAGTCTTAATGTTTTGTCAAACATCGATTCTGATCGGACATTTTGATCTAGACGGTCTGTTCAAGATCAACGCTTTTTCTTATGACAGTATTTCGCGTTTTACGTGTTTTGTTGCTTTCATATTACATACATTTTGTTCTATAAAATAGAAGGCTTTCATTTTGTTTTACTTTCTGGTTACAAGGGTTTCATTTGTTAATTAAAGCTAGACTGTTGTAAGTGAATTTATATTTACAGTCAAATTAATTTTGCTTTAGCTAGATCTAGGCCTATATATTCAAAGGATTTAACGCATCCCGTGTCTGAGAAAGAGATCTTTTACACACGGACATAGCTTTTGCATTTTCCCCGTTGTTTTTCCATTGAAGTGGAATTCGCTTTTATGTGACTGCGTTCAATCTTGTATAACAAAATGAAAGTGAATTTCGCTTCATGGACTTTTTTTCAAGTTTGGCTTTATTCATCCCGAGATATTGAGAGTTTCAAATTTTTAAGGTTACTGCATGAACATCTAGAGGAATCATGAGCTGAAGAAAATTTGGGCATTACCATACTATGGTTATTTAACCCGTTCCTATACACGGACGCTTTTGGTAGGCCACGGGATAACAGCGTTTGAAAACATCGTTGAAAATGAAGAGAGTGTTTGTGACAACACTTTCTTTATTTCCCACAATGTTTTTTTATTCAAACAGACCGAAAAATATGTTAAAAAGAAGAATTCTCTTGAATTTGTTATCTGCAAGATCTTCGAAGTTTGATAAGTCTAAAATTCTGCGGTGTGATATCATTAATTTATAGATAACATGTCATACAAGACCATAGGTCACTGTTGAAACTGACACGCGCATGCACGCAGTATGAATATATCGATACTTTTCAACGAAAACCTCGTAACTGCAGCTTGTTTTAGCTGCAGTTACGAGGTTTTCGTTGAAAAGCGAAGATATCGACGCCGATCAGTCTGTGAATCGATGAAAACACTAACCGGGAATGATATTTTTTTTACTCTTGGTCGGAAACTGGTCATTCTATATTACTGCATATTACAACGGACGAGAAATGACCTAGCAAAGTATTCCATTCGATTAGCATGGGCTGCTCTGCCAGGCCATTTCTGGTGAGGTATAACTATTGTCCATTTCCCAAACAAAAAGTTGTTTTTGGCGACCATGGAAAATAGTTAAAGGAAAATACTAAGAGAAATGGAGAAAGCTGCTGATAATCGCTTATCTCTAATTTACAATTCGTATTTTCTATGATTTCAGATAGCAATATTCTGCTCTTGGACATTAGTTAAATAGTCGTCTGCAACTACTTTTTGAATGGCGATGACATTTCGTTCTTAAAGTGACATTTCACAATTATTTGTATATAAATTTTACTTTTATTCTATCTGAAAGAGCATAATTTCTTATGAAAATTCTGAAAATTTCAAGCCAAAATATTGAGCCGTTTACGAGAAAAATATATTTTTGTACTAAAATTAAACAAATTGTTGTGGACAATAGTTCAGATTTATATAGAATTTGTCATTTATGTCTCAAATTTAAATGCGTGTTTTTCGCTTGTAAATAACAACTTCAAAAAACTAATAGCATTTGTATGCATTAGAATAAACAATCTTTGCATCAAGACATACTTTTAACAAGAATTGTCCGCGGACAATAAAGCTCGCCCAAACGAGAGCTTGTCACAAAGAAAAGTCATTTCCTAGGTCAAGGTAAAAAGGTCATGGCCCAAAATGAAATTTTGTAAAAGTAGGTCAAGCTCCATGGTCAAGGTCACAGGTCATGGTCAAATGTGAACTGTGTTGGAATGAGGTGTCCGTGTGTGAAATATCAAGGCTGTAGGTGTAAAAGGACATGAGTTATAGGCCAAGTTAAAGTTTTTTGAAAGTAGGTCAAACTCCAAGGTCAAGGTACAAGGTCACCGTCAAATGTGAACCGTGTTGGTAGGTGTCCATGTGTGAAATATCAAGGCTGTAGGTGCAAAAGGACATGAGATATAGGCCAGGTGTAAGTTTTTTAAAAGTAGGTCAAACTCCAAGGTCATGGTCATCAGGTCCAAGGTCATGGTCAAATGTGAAAAATGTTGGTAGGAGGTGTCATTGTGTGAAACATCAAGGCTGTAGGTGTAAAAGGACATGAGATAAAGGCCAAGTTAAAGTTTTTTAAAAGTAGGTCAAACTTCAAGGTCAAGGTCACCAGGTCCAAGGTCATGGTCAAATATGAAAGGTCTTGGTGGGAGGTGTCCATACGTGAAATATGAAGGCTGTAGGTGTAAAAGGACATGAACTATAGGCAAAGTTAAAGTCTTTTAAAAGTAGGTCAAACTCCAAGGTCAAGGTCACAAGGTCCATGGTCATGGTCAAATGTGAATCATATTGGTAGGAGGTGTCCATGTGTGAAATATCAAGGCTGTAGGTGTAAAAGGACATGAAATATAGGCCAGGTTAAAGTTTTTTAAAAGTAGGTCAAACTCCAAGGTCAAGGTCACAAGGTCCAAGGTCATGGTCAAATGTAAATGGTGTTGGTAGGAGGTGTCATTGTGTGAAATATCAAGGCTGTAGGTGTAAAAGGACATGAGATAAAGGCCAGGTTAAAGTTTTTTAAAAGTAGGTCAAACTTCAAGGTCAAGGTCACCAGGTCCAAGGTCATGGTCAAATGTAAATGGTGTTGGTAGGAGGTGTCCATGTGTGAAATATCAAGGCTGTAGGTGTAAAAAGACATGAGATATAGGCCAGGTTAAAGTTTTTTTTAAAAGTAGGTCAAACTCCAAGGTCAAGGTCATGAGGTCAAAGGTCATGGTCAAATGTGAATGGTGTTAGTAGGAGGTGTCCATATGTGAAATATCAAGGCTGTATGTGCAATAGGGCATAATATATAGGCCAGGTTAAAGTTTTTTTTAGTCCAGGTTAAAGTTTTTAAAAGTAGGTCAAACTCCAAGGTCAAGGTCACAAGGTCAAAGGTCATGGTCTCAAATGAAAGGTCTTGGTGAGAGGTATCCACATGTGAGATATGAAGGCTGTAGGTGTAATATGGCATGAGATATAGGCCAGGTTAAAGTTTTTTAAAACGGTCAAAAAGTGGGTCAAACTCCAAGGTCAAGGTCACAAGGTCAAAGGTCATGGTCTCAAATTAAAGGTCTTGGTTAGAGGTACCCACAGGTGAAATATGAAGGCTGTATCTCTAACAGGGCATGAGATATGGGCCAGGTTAAAGTTTTTGCGGACGCTGACGCCGACGCCGACGCTGACGCCGACGCCGACATCCGAGGGTATGACAATAGCTCTTCCGAGACTATCGTCCCGGGCGAGCTAAAAAATGAAATAAATGTGAAATGTCACTTTAAAATAGAATGGGTTTATCGTTATGTTTTGATAAACCGTCGGTGTTGAAATAAAATCTCGTAACTAAGGCTTGAATCAAACCGTAGTTACGAGTTTTTATAACAACACCTACGAAATACTATAATTGTTTGTCCGAATTTACGTCATGGTAAGTCCGATGAAATAGTTCCCTATTGGACTTGTTTAAAATTTGGCTGTGAAAGAGTGATCTTCAGGAGATGTTGACATCTACGGACTTGCGTTGGTTTTCATTTACGATGGTTAATTATGTGACTCAGAATTTCAGAAAATTGTCAATATTTTTGTCAATACTCGGCCAATTTGAATTCGGTTTAAAGCAGAGAAAGAAAGAAAATACAAAGAATGAGCTGGACGTAGTGGATTTTTGAAAATCGACTGATAAAAAAGTCATTGAAGATCAACTTTGGTTGATCTTCAATAACTTTTTTATCATTTGATTTTTCAATAATCCACCACGTCCATCTAATGCCTGACGTCTGTTCACATTCTCTGCTTCAAACCGTCTTGATATCTCGGGATACTAACTTGCATACTAACAGTGTTTTTCCCCTCATAACAGTGGGTGCGTTCAGGGTTCTCCCATCGGTAACCGAGTGTATTTACCGTCGGCTACCGATGGTACCATCGGTAGCCGATGGCACCGTCGGCAACCAACAAACTCTGAACGAAAATTGTGCCGATCGGTAAAAAAAGGTGGATAATCAATTACCATGAGCGTATTCTCCCCGCGGAGTGATCGTTCGTTTTCAAAAATAATTAATAAAAAGATATTTTCAGAAATAAATGGCTAAATAAAATAACTGCTGCTTCAACTATTACAATAAATTCTATCAAGAACGGTTAGAATGCGATTCACTTGCTATTGAAGAAAATTATATGATTAGGATTGTCGTAGTTGGATTGTTATCCGCCATCTTACTGTAATGAAAACGAGGCTACCGATGCTACCCGACTTGTCTACTCTCGGGACAATTGGTTACCAACAAAATATCCATCGGTATACCGACGGTTACCGATGGCTACCGATGGTTACCAACGGCACCAATGGCTACCGATGGGAGAACCCTGAACGCACCCAGTAACATTTATATTTTCACGGAATAAATGATGGATTTTGATTATGCTATGTTTGTAGAAGGGTTTCAGATGCAGAAATAGCTAAATCTTTTGATTTGTGTCCTATTTAAGTTTGAATTCGACTTTAGGAGAAAAATATCGGCATTTGACGGTTTTCGGAAAAAACGTTGAATTCCACTTCAGGAGAAAGATTATTTATCGGTATTTGTCGGTTTTCGGTATATCAGTTTGTAGAATGGTTGTGTTGGATTTTTTTTCTTATTTTTTCGCACTGTTAGGATGTTTTTATTGGTACTCCCTGGTTGTTTTAGTCTTTTGTGGCTTATTGGTCTTGTGAAATAGGTCCTTTTCATGCTGAATTTAATCCATTACCACACTGTGACTCTTTTTGACTCCCCACAAGAAAATGGATTTGGTAAACATTGTGGAAAATGAAGAAATTGCTTGTGACAAGCAATTTCTTCATTTTCCACAATGTTCTCCATACTCAAAAATACAAAAATGGAAAACATCATTTAAGTTTTTGAAATTAACGTCTGCATCACCTTTGCATCTGTAGGATCTAGAATTTTGTCGTTTGGTAACTTGCAGAACTAAAAACGACCAGACTGCAGCTTTGTGCAGACTACAGCTTTGTGCAGACTGGTCTTGTTCTATTCTGTCTACCACAGAGGTCAAATTTTCCAAGAGCGAACTGATAAGTGCTGATTGATCTAGAAATTTGAGCTTTTCAAATCCTCGCATTTCAACGAAAAACTCGTAACTGCAGCTAAGAACAAGCTGCAGTTACGAGGTTTCCGCTAATAAGCAGCGAAATGCTAGATGTGTCCTTCTACCAGGCTCAAGCATATTTAACAATTCCCTAAACTACAGTATTTTAAATTTAATTGGCGCTGTCTAAATTAAAAGTTGCTACAGAGTTCAAAATGGATATTGGTGAAGAGATAATCATACGACAGGAAATACAAGCACAGAAAATATCGAGAGATAAGGAGAAATGCTGGTTACAATTTCATTCGTGAAGGCTTGAACCTTCAGTATTAGGGACGAAAAGGGTTAACTCAATGATATGAGTTAGGATCTAGAATAAGGCCCCTTAAGGCTTTTGAGCCCAACATGGATTCAGACCATCCTGCGTATACATGCAGCCTGATCAGGAACCCTGTTGTTCTCCAATAGCTTCTTTATGACCTGTAGTAGACATAAAAGAGCAGCCTAGATCCTGATCAGATTCCACTTAGGCATATGTTGACCTTTTACCTGACCTCAACTCATAGTCGCTTTTCAACAAAAACCTCGTAACTGCAGCTTAAGCTAAGCTGCAGTTACGAGGTTTTCGTTTAAAAGCGATGATATATCGAGGGCTTGGTGCGAAACTATTGTAACTACATTTTGTAAAATCTTACAGGAGAGGGAAAAAACTTATTGACTTTCTCAGAGTGAAAGAGGAAAAATGTTATCAAAATTGTAAATATCATTTTAAGTATAAAGAATTTAAACCTAATATTAAAACACATGGTGTATAGCTTCCTAAAGATTCAGAAAATGCAAAAAAGTGAATTTCTGAAAAATATGTGGTTACAATAGTTTTGCACTGAGCCCTCGATATAGGCTACATAGGAATCTATATTCCATAAATGTTGTTTACACTGGATCTTGGGGAGAGGGTAGTAGCATCACTAACATTTGATAAATTATCAAGAACTATACCAAAATGATATGGACTTTTCTGTGATTCGAACAATTAAGTATTGAATAAAACAATGAACAGTTAACAAATCGCTGCTTTTCAACGAAAACCTCGTAACTACAGCTTGTTCTAAGCTGCAGTTACGAGACTTTCGTTGGATAGCGACGAAATGTCGATTTCAAGTCCACAAAATGACATTTTTAAAACCTCTTCAAGAGAAACGCGTCAACGAGATAATATTGTGGAAAATTGAAAAATGTATTTGCGGGGGGGGGGGGGGGGGATGGGTTAGGTTGGTTTTTAATCCATAATGATATAGTTTGAGGAATTGCGTCTTGTTTAAACGGGTTTTCATCGTCAGCATGTATATCTTTCCCGAGGCATGCCCGCAGCATGCCGGGTTTGAGTTTTTTGGGGTTTTACGCCGTTTTCAACTACCAGGGTCATATCGCGGCGGCTGGAGCACCTAACCGTGGGTTCCTGGTATTTCTCGCACCAGTACAACCACAATATCCAAACCGAGCCTCCAGCTGCTCTCTCACATAGATTATTTACACCCATTGGTGAGAGACAAATGACTTTTGTCAAATGTCAGAACGCAGCATGCCGGGTTTCTTGGAGATAAGTTCGTTTAAGTGAAGTCACACAATGGGGCTGCATAAATTATACATGTAAAGGGGGGGGGGTAATGGGTTTTCAAAATTCAATATTTGATTGATTGTTCATTAAAACTCTTATGTTGTTGGTACTCATTAGAATCGTTTCAACGAGACGATTCAAATGAGTACCCACAGCATTGGGTTTTATGATTTGAAATAACAAATTAAGAATGGTTTCATCCCATCCTGTCTGTTGTTCTGTTCTGATATACAGAGTGTCCCCCCAAAAAAACGGAACCCATTTTTGAAAGTACATTTCTCATGCATCAAGTAATACTTCTTGACCAAATTTACATATGCAATAGCTACGACAGTTTTCTATTAGCAGTTAAAATTTTGTTGAAAAATAATGATTGGTTTTGAAAATATTGACATTCAAATGAATATACCCGGAAAACCATTTTAACACGATATCGATTTTTTCGTTTTGCAGCGCGCGCTTACACTCATTGAATAAATTGACGCTATATAATTGGTTATAAACGATTCAAAATCTTTTACTAATGAGGGAATAGACCCATAACGGATAATAGGGGTGTCAGGAAGTATATGTGACTATTTATAGTAACAACTTATACATATTCATACCTGTCCACCCTAAAATAAACCAAAATATTTGTATCGATTCTCGTTTAACTTTAAACGTGTAATAATATATTCAATACAATACAAAAAATATTTTGAAACTTGTATTCATAATAGTGCTGTTTCTTTTCATAGTTTTTGCTAATAAATTAACTGTTAATGCTGCGAGCTGCGATGTAACTAAAATGAATACAAACAAAATATCCAAGTGCATCGACGTCGCGCACGTTATTGCGACCAGTCGTGAAAATTTCGGTTCACGAATGAAACCTGTGCTGGTTAAAGACACATATTTAATTGAGAATCGTTTTCTTGGTAGATGGTGTTTCTGTATACATGAACCTGTCTGTCTATAGTTTTACATGGATCTGAAACACCGGAAAGTCCTGAATTTCGGTTATATTTTAACGGAAAAGACACCCGTTTTAAAGCGTGACGTGTAACATAAAAAATCACACAATTTGATTACTCCGAGCAAAACTTGTATTTTCGGCTTTAAACTTTGTTTAAAGATAGTACTTAGCGTTTGTTTATTCTATCTTCTATCATTTGATACGATTGCTGTAAAATACAAGCAAAGATTAAAGTCAGAATAATGAAAAAACAAGCTCGCATTGGCGCGTGACGTGAGCCATTTTCTGGAATTTTTCATTGAAACGCGATTTTTCACTGGCTTTGAAATGAATACAGTCGTATTATTTTCATTCAAACTTCGTGCACAATCAAGTTCATCATACCGACAAAAGATGTATGAAATATGAACGATCTATTACGCCGTTTTCATGTCTTAATTTGATTTTCCCCAGGTAAAACAGAAATGTCCACCCCCTGCGTTTTTTCGCGTAAAAATGTTTTGGTGCGCCTTTTGACACGGAAATTTTTTGATTCTCCGAATTCTGAACATCGATATTTTGAATACTAGTTAGTTCATTACAATATCTTTAAAATGATATAACATGTAGATGCGTATCATCATTATAGGAGAAACGCCAGAATTCGTCCCAGGTAAAACAGAAATGTCCACCCCCTTAAATTTACGTCAAAATGGACGTTTAACGTCGACTTTAAAGCGATTGATTATTCGGGTGTTGAACAAATTATCTGAATATTTGGGAGAATCTATAACAAACGTAAATTGTGTTAATGACATCGGTTATTATCAAATGTAAAGTTGTTTGCTTTCTTTCGCACACTAAAATGATTCTAAAAGTAACAAAATTATGTTAAAGTTTCTTCGTGTGTATCTTTCAAATTACTCCCTCATGATTACACGAATCCCACTATTCTCTATACGAGAAGGCCCGTGTTGCATATATCCACTCTTAAGCATGTTTTACAAGTAGGCCTACACATTGTTTCATAACTATACAAGTTTAATTTAATTCAAGCTATAATATTTATTGTTCTTTTTTTCTCCATTTTAAACCAAAATAAACAACGGCGGGTACTAATAAGCAAATATCACACAGACAACAGAAATCACAGATATCTTTTTTATAGCTAAGACATTTTTCCTTCGTGTTGATAGTTATGATAGTGTATGTTTGTTGTGAAAAAGTAATAATTGCAAATTGTGTTTTAAAAAGTTTTTTTAACCTATGGTTAAATACCGCCAGTGTTTTAAATGTCGTGGCAATACACCCAGGTCAAACGATTATTAAAAAACAAAGTCAACTTAAAGGTATGAATTTTATTGTAAAACAAACCATAATCAAGAAATAAATTAATTCATCTATTCTCCTGTAATAGGAATGACTTATTAAACGTCGCCGGTTGACTTTTCCCTACAATATAAGGAAAATAAAACATGAATAATAAAGAAATATTCGTTACGCGCAACGTTTACGTGCAACGTTTTTCTATATTTTGACGTTACATGAATTGGTCGCAATACCGTGCGCGACGTCATCACAGACTCATGGATGATAATCATAGGCACTTATTTCATTTCTGACCAACATGCCGGTCACCGCTCAATTGAAAAGTATTACACTGACACTGACCTTTATGCAAAACACAAATAACAAATAATACAAAATTCCCCAAAAAAAGAATTAAATCATAGACCACAGAATTGTATACTATGCAAGAAAATTAAGACTTGACTAATTTTAGGAAACATGCCAAGCTTGTAATTTATGAAAATAAAAGTTAAAACTGCGCCATGTGAAATGAATCACATAATAATTTGAAATTAATTCAAACAACCACCCTATGGACTCAATTTGAACGTACACAACGTGTACATATTAGATTTTGAGAAAATCGGTACATACATGTACAACGGTACAGAATTCAACAGCTGACCGAAAGTGCGCTTTCACGAAGAAACAAGACGCAAAAATCAATATCATGTCAGATCGGTTTTTTAAGTGTCATTATTAATTTGCTTATAACTTTTGAACCGATGCATATTTTTAAGTGAAATTTGGAACACAAATGCAAAATAAATGTATCTTCAGTACTGCAAATTCAAAAATTATATTTTTTGCTTACGCTTTTAAATATTTGACTTTGAATTAGGGTTCCGTTTTTTTTGGGACACTGTAGTTGAATTATTTGCTCTATCACCATGAGGTACTCAGAATGGTCAAATAAACTAGGTGATGGTCAAACTTGGGGGTTCAGAATTTATGTATGTGCGGGTATGTGTGTGTGTTTACAAAGATAGATTTATCGCGATATTTTGACAGTCATGTTTCCTGGAAAACGGTCTTGATACACTGCTCACCGCCATTTGTGCACGACTTTGCGACCTGTGCGTTTTTTCGGTTTCTTTTCGCGTTCTTTGAATTTTTGCGACGTTTGAACAAAACCTGAACATAACAGTTAAACGAAACTGTAGTTCTGTGGTTTACAGAACTCGTTTGATGGCTATATATAGCGCGTTGTTTTCCGAAACAGCGGGGTTTTCAATCACAGAGAATTCGGCGAATTTACAGGACGTTTTTCATTGAAACGCAGCGATAATCGACGACGTCACAATTTTGTTTTCCCGATTCTTTGGACGTTTCGTTCTTCTTTGAACAACTCAAATTGGCGCATTCTTTCGTGACATTTAATCTGTTTTTGCGGACTTTCAGGTTTGTTTTTGGAATTTAGGGTAATCTACCAAAACCTCGAAACTAGAGCCTACTCAAACATAAGTTACGAGGTTTTAATTCCACAGCGACATTTATTATGCTCCCCGAAAAAAAATTCGGGGGAGCATATAGTCGCCACGCTGTCCTTCCTTCCGTCCGTCCGTTCGTCCTTCCGTCCGTTCACAGTCAGATCTCAGCAACCCTTGGACCAAATTCAATGAAACTTCACATGTGAGCTACTGGGGTCAATCCCTAGACACATATTTCTCGGTTTCCTAAATTGAGGCTGCGTCATTGAAAAATGGGCCTTAATGTAAAAATTAGTTTTTCTCTAATTTCTCTTCATCTAATGGGCAGAAGTTAATAAAATTTTGTACTTTTGTGACAAATGAGCTGTTCTAGACTATATTATATAAATAATGTGTGTATAAAAAATCTGTCATGGTAAAAAGGGGCTTAATGTATGATAGGTTTTTTTTTTGTGACAAACACTTATTCGGGGAGCATAATCCGTCTATGACGGCTCTTGTTTACATATATTGCGAGCTACAAATAACCAATCATTTTCGCAAAAGACCGCGTTTTTACATCGCAGACATATCGGTAACTTTGGTTTTACATTTCGACGCTTTGGTGAATTGCTTGCACACCGCTGGTTTTCTTCCTTAAGGTTTACGAACTGAGAATGAAATGTAGAGTCAGAGACGAAATTTGAAAAGTGCCAGTAATTCCTAAACTGTGTTTTTCCATTCCAAATACAAACATAAGCATTTTGTACGGTTTAGAATTTTGATTTGATGCATATTTATGGAAATATTTGACAAAAAAGTTCAAAATTACCTCCCTTGCATATGAAAATAGAGTAAAATAATATTTGTAAATCATTTTGTTCTTGAAGCATAATCTTGAAATCCGGCCTGGTGAATCAACTTATGTGAAGGGTATTTACAAGTGTGTGTAATTTGATGCACTTCGTATGGCTAGAAAGTGGAGTTTTCATTCTCAGTTCGTAAACCTTAAGTAAGATACAGTTACGAGGTTTTCGAAGAAATTTGTCCGACTTCTTCCTATTCTGTTTCGATAAAGTATGCAGGGCTAGCGTAAGTATCGTATGTATCGCTGCTTTTCTTCGAAAACCTCGTATCTGCAGCTGAAAAAAAGCTGCAGATACGAGGTTTTCGTAGAAAAGCGACGAAATTATTTCGGGGATATGGATTCAAACTAACTACAATTTTTGAATTACAAATAATATTATAAACTTACATTGCTTACCACTAGATGGAAAGGAATTTACTTTCAGGAAATTTGTAAGTATTTTGTTTGAGTAATGATTAACAAAACATAACTTTAATTAGAATTTTATTTTTAGAAAATATGTAAGTATATGGTTACAGTTTTTTTTCTTAACTGAAAATTCGCAATACCATTTGCGTTGTTTATATGTATGTTGTTGTTAAAACTAATATAACCAAAAGCACTAATAAATCGTCTTTTCACGGAATTTGTAAGTATATAGCTAAAGTTTTATTCTTAACTGAAAATTCGCACGACCGTTTGCATTATTTGTAGGTAATGTTGTTTTAGTTTAAACTATTCTAACCAAAAGCACTAATGAATCTTCTTTTTCATGAAATTTGTAAGTATATTGCTAGTTTGTTTTCTTAACTGAAAATTCGTACTAACATTTGCGTTATTTCTACGTATGTTGTTGTTAAAAGTATTCTAACCAAAATCACTATTAATCTTTTATTTTTTTTAGAAAATTGGTAAGTATTTCGCTTGATTAATTAATCTGCACATAATTTCACATAACATATAATAACATAATACAACAAAAAACATAACATAACGTTCTTTAAAAAAAGTCAAATAGTATTTGTCTGTTAGTGTGAGTGTTAGTGTGTACACGTCTGATTTTTTTGTCCAGGCAAAATCTCCTAAACAGTACATACAACCAATTTCAAACTTCTTCCACATTACGGATAAGTGCCATTTATTCCTGAGTTATTGCCCATTGTATTACGCCTCCGTATCGAAAGATCGGGGGAATATTGTTTTGCCCATGTTCGTCTGTTTATCCGAAAACTAAACATTGGCCATTTTGTGGGCATTTGTGTTTCACAAATACATCTTATTAAACTTTGAAATTTTGTTCAAGCAATATCCAGTGTAATACAGTCACGGTTTTTATGACCAAGCTGACCTATTGACTTACTGACTTAAGGTCTCCAAACCTTCAAAAGCACCGAAGAGCCAGAGGCGAATTTTGAAAAGGGCAAATAATTCCTGAACTGTGTTACATTTCCATTCCAAATACAAACATAAACACTTTGTATGGTTTAGAATTTTGAATTGATGCATACTTATGGAAATATTTGACATAAATGTTCAAAATTACCTCCCTTGCATATGAATATATCTAGTAAAACAATATGTGTTAATTATTTTGTTCTTGAAGCATAATCTTGACATCCGGCACGGTGAATCAATTTATTTGAAGTGCATTAAAATTTTTACAAGTGTGTGTATTTTGATGCATTTCGTATGGCTAGAAAGTGGAAATTTTTTCAGGGTCTGTAAACCTTAAATTAATATGATGACGGTATTGCTATCACGTAACCGTAATTGATTATTGGTTAAAATCGGCGAAATGTCTGCAACTAATAATAATTATACAAAAAACTGCTGACTTTGGTTAGAGGGCGTAATAAATGTTTGCGTAAGCAACATTTCGACCCGTAGGGCTTTAGTCGCGACGAATTTCCTTTGCAATATTTTCAATAATAAATTGATGTTCTAGTGATGGTATGAGACATCCATGTTTACCCTTTCCTAAACAGCAAAATGTTAGCGTGATCCACTTCAAAAACTGCTACAAGTGACAAAGTGGATGTTATTAAAGATAGGATATGTGTAAAATATGGCAAAAATATGGCTGGTTATCAGCAGTTTCTTCTTTTGTTTCAATGTTTCCCAAAGCCTTTTCTATTAGGGACGTCAAAACCAGGTCTTATTTGGGATTTGGGAAAGGGTTAAGGTCACCCAACCCTTGTGATGTGATAACAATACTTTCAACAGTGACGTTAACCCTTTCCCAAAACAAGACCTGGTTTAGACGTCCCTAAGCGAATGGACCCTTGAAAACATTGAGACAAAAGACGAAAATGATAATTACCAACATTTTCTCATTTTGCCTCAATATTTTCCTGGCTATATTTTACACAAATTCTTTAATTCTTATCATCATTTTTACACGCCCGAAGGGACGTATTATGTTATGGCCCCGGTCGTCCGTCCGTCTGTCCGTCCGTTAGAAATTTCTTGTGTGCGCAACTCCTCCTACAGTCTTTATCGGAATTTGATCAAACTTGCCACAATGAATCTCCATGAGTTGTGCACACCGCTTACGGAATTACTCTTTTCGTTCTTGAGTTATCTGCCCTTGACAAGCCCCTCACGGGCGTATATGCGCCGCTCTGCGAAGCTCTTGTTGTCTTTTGTAACAGCTTTCAAATAGCCCTAACATTTTGTCATTTGGGACAGGGTAAAACCTTATTCAACCAATCTTCAACTCACTGTCTGAGACATGATAAATCATTTACAAAATAAGTTCAAAAACCTTTGGTCTGTTTTCAGATGGCAAATTTTAGACCTGTCCAAATTCAAAGATGTTGCAGACCACAGTTGCAATACTCCCTACGCATGCAGAGTTTATAGCTCATATTGATCGATTCAAACTCTGTGGTAATGCAAGCAAAATTGAACTATTTACTATATACATCGTGACGTCAATTACTGCGTCATTGTTGTTATTTTGTAATTATCCATATATACAAGATGATGTCATCGTTCACTCATCCAAACAATAATAATCACCCAATAAGATCGAATTTTCGGCTTACGTCGATTCAATTTCTGGTCAATGATGTCAAATTTAGTTAGGCCATATCAGCCAATGAAAATTTGCATCAGATTTTGCATTGTTTTGTACTTTACAGCGAATTATTGGATAATGAGTTCTTACCATGACCCAAGATTAGACGAGATTCGCTATCATTTGAAATTGATCTGTTTAAAATTGTCTTCTCTTTGAAAATGCTAATAAAGGAAAGCGTTCACATTTTTCAAATAAATTACGGAAGTGCAGTGAAGCTAAATTGGGCAATTAAATTGCAAAATGTGCAGTAAGCGAAAATCATTATTATATCTGCTCATCGTTTAGTGTGATAATCATTTTCCGTCTTTCTGTGTAGTTATCTTGTTTATTCCGGATTTATAATTTTGTGCAATCTTAAATGACATGAACCTTTAACGAGAAATTTCATTCTCGCTTCATTTTAAAAGTATATTTCGATACGTATAACTGCTATCAGTTTTTTAATGATTACTGATAAGCCAAGAACACACGTTTAAAGATGAAACGGAATTGACAAATCCCATATGCACGTGGACTGTTGTTGACCTCAACTAATTTAATCTTACAAAAACTAATATTCCCCGTAAACGACTCGATACTTCGACTTGAAATGTCCAGAATTCTCAAAAGAAATTGTGCTATTACAGATAGAAACAAAAATACAATTTATGGGAAAATAGTTTTGGACCGTCTCTTTAAAGGGGGAATAACACTTAACATCTTACAAATTTTCAGAGAACTTCGTGCAAAAAATAAATATATATTATGAAAATATGGCCTTTAAATTGCATCTATGCCAAATCTTATCTTTCTATCTTGTGTATTGGCTAGGATGTTGACGGATTTAAAACCCCATATGTTTTATTATTATAATTTTTATCCCCCCGACAAAAAATCATGGGGTTTTAAATCCGTCGACATCTAAGCCAATACACAAGGTAGAAAGCTAAGATTTGGCATATATGCAATTTAAAGACCATATTTTAATAATATATATTTATTTTTTTGTACGAAGTTCTCGGAAAATTTGCAAGATGTTAAGTGTTATTCCCCCTTTAAGATTCTTATGCTCTCGTTTCTATTAATTGGGGTATTGTTTTCCAGTCATTCGTCGTCTGAATGTTTGTACAATTTGATGTAAAAGCTTAACATTGCCCGTGGCATAACACTTCATTTATTGTAAGTTCCAAAATTATATATGTTGTATGTAGGTGCATCTTATGAATATTTGCTACAAACAAGTACATTATCCATCAAGGTCATTGATATCTAAGAAGAAACATTTTTCTTCATTTTCTTCAATGTTTTCCAAAGCCTTTTTTCTTGATGGTCACCAAAAAAGGTCAATGTGTGGTGGTGGGTTAATCACAATGTTCGACTGTAGATATACCCTTGTATTTCTAGGCAATTTTGGAGAGATGGAGAGAAACAGAATTCTTGCATTTCTCTATTTTCTCATGGTGTTTCACGGCTGTGTCGGTGAACTATTGCTGCCGTTTGGCCTAGGTGCCGGGGACTTTGTATTCAACGTGGGTGATGATTCGTTCACACCATTCGTTTTGAGTGAGCCGTACAGATTTTACGGCACGGAGTACAACACACTTTTTGTAAGTTAGTTTGAATAAACCGTCCCTATTCTTCGAAAACAACGTATCTGCAGCTTGTTTTGACCATGACCTTTTTACTTTGGGACATTGACCTTGGAATTTTATCTTCTTTAAAAAAATCTTTAATCTGGCATTAATCTCATGCACTTTGATTGATAAAGCCTTGATATTTCACACATGGACACCTCCTGCCAAGACGTTTCATATGTGACCATGACTTTTGATTTTGTGACCTTGACCTCAAAGTTTGATATACTTTTAAAAACTTTAACATGATTGGCCTATATCTTAGGCACTATTTGAGATAGAACCTTGATATTTCACACATGGATACCCCTGCCAAGACCTTTCATTTGGGACCATGGCCTTTAACCTCATGATGACCTCGACCTGGGAGTTAAGCTGCTTCTGTGACAAGCTCCCGTTTAAGCGAGCTTCGTTGTCCGCGGACGACTCTTGTTCAATAACTCTGTTTGAAAGACAGTAGCACTTTTCTTAATGAAATGAGCAAACTTTGCTTTTAAGAAAAGAAGCATAATTAGATATGCCATATGGGTTTCGCCACTTGCAAGCGTTTTAAAAGTTTCACAAAATAGCCCTGGTTTTGAGACGGATCGGAAATGCTTAAAGAGGTGTTGAAAAAGGGAAATGCTGAAAATCAGCTTAGAATTTCCAATTTTCCATTAATTCTTTATTTTTCAATACACTAAATCACTATTGTTTCGTACTTTACAGCATCTTTGAAATTGGACCACTCGAAAGATTTGTCAAGGAGGGGGGGGGGGGGGTGAAAAATTTAAAACTTTGAATTTAAAAAAAAGATAATTTTTTCTTCGAATATAATAGGCCTATCGCTTTTCGATTTTTCAGATCAACTCAAATGGGTTCATTGTGTTCGATCCAAATATCCCGTTCATCGACTTTATTGTGTTGAATTTTATTTTTGACTACCCGCCTGTCATAGCACCCTTCCACGCTGATCTGGTCGATCGAGGATCTGGTTTAAACGTCAGGGAATCAGAGACAGAGCCAGACTTGAAGGTATAATAATCATTTTTAAGGTAGAATACCCCTAATGAGATTTGCGCGACGCCGGAGATATTCGGGCGTTGTCGAAAACATTCGGCGGTGGAACTTTCCTGTAGTTGACTGTAAGGGAGTTTCACAAAAAGAAATAATTGATGAAAAAACAACAAAAATGGTTTTGGGCTAGTTTAATTTCCGACCTAATCGAAAGGATACAGTTTGGTCAATCATTTTGGCACCGCACTACCATGTAGTCTTTTGTTTATAAGCACAGAACTAACCATGACAAGCACTATCTCCATAATCCGAGACTGTGGCAGAACGCCTAGCTATTCATAACATACACATCAATACAAAGAAGAATCCCATTTTCATTAGAGAAATATTCATCTTATATTACATCATGATTTAATTTTATGAATAACACACCAACGGGTTAGGATATTTACATACATCAGTCAGGTAGTATCTACAATGGATAGGTGCCATATTTATGGTCTATTATCTATCATTGTGACGCATTAACTCATTTATAAGCGTTCAAGAAAGTTACTGGATCTGTAAGATTGAGAATTTCGTTATCTTTATAAATATATTATTAAAGCGAGATTATTTGTGCAATTCAATAGCAAACTTTCTATATAATATTTATTATCCTTTCTCTACAGACAGCGACGCGGTATGCCCGGCAACTTTATTCAGAATTATCCGACTTTGAAGCAACATCACTCGTCATTATAACCTGGTCAAATTTTAGACTTTTCGGACAATTTGAAGCGGTAAGAATTTCGTGTGTTTGAAAGATGTGCACATAATGTAAAAGAGTGATTATCTTAAAACACCTGATGGGTAGCGTCTAAATAATAAGTGGTCTGTTTTGCGATTTCAAACAATTTCGGTTCTTTGGAAAGATACTTTATCATCCAGACATTTCGACCAATCCAGAATAAACTATGACAAAGTTTAAGTTATCGGTTAAGTTACATTCGGAGTAAAATGCTTTAAAATGTAAAGTTAGGACTTTCTGATATTTAGCTCGCCCGGGACGAAAGTCTCGGAAAGTCTCGTTCACATTTGACTTTGACCTTGGAGTTTGACATTCTTTTTAAAACTTTAAACTAATTCTGTCATGCATGTTTCCCATACTTCATTACACATTGTCGTCTACAACTGCTCCAGCAGCATGAACCAACCTAAATGTTTCTTTTTAATGAAATAGATTAATTCACAAAAGCAAGTTTTGTTTTTCAGTTTATTACATTCCAATGTATTCTAGTACGATCGGACACAGTTTCCGTGGTTATATACCTGTATGACAACATCTTGACTCCAGTGTTTATCCCATTTGCTGCGGTAAGGCTTATTTTATAAATAAGATAAATATATTGAATCTTAAATTTCCCATAAAATATTTGAAGACATTTCAGGTGCACCAATATACTATTCTTTGGTAGACTTTAAAATAGAAAATGAATAATTCATTTTTATACGCCCGGAGGGTCGTATTATGTTATGGCCATGATCGTCTGTGCGTCCGTCTGTCCCTCCGTTAGCAATTTCTTGTGTGCGGAATTTGATCAAACTTGCCACAATGAATTTCCATGGTGTCTAGTTGTGCACACTACTTACGGAATTCAGATAACTCTTTTCTTTCTTGAATTATATGCCTTTGAATAAAAAATGTCCATTTTCTTATGACCGCAACTAATACAGTTTCAACCGAAATACGACCAAATTTGCCGTAATGAGGCTCCGTGGTTTCTACTTGTGCATGCCTCAATTAAAATTCATATGACTCTTGGCATTCTTCAATTATCTGCCCTTGAATTTAAAAAAAAATGCTAATTTTACTGACAAGCCCCTCTTGGGCGTATATGTGCAACTCCGCGAAGCTATTGTATTAACCTTTTTCTCAGAATTAGTATGCCTTTAAGCATTCATAACTTTCGTTTTGATATTTACAATGGATATAGATGGGGGCACATGAAGGAAACTTGGTTGATTACAAAGAAATATGCGCATATGGAACAATCTTTGCTCAAGATCTAGACGTTACCTCGCAGGTGGAATGTAACCCGCTTGGGCTGTACGGAATCATCGTTGAGCAAGGTTCGTTAACCCATTACCAGACGACAAAATTTTGACTGCTCCAAATACAAAGATGTTGCAGACGACAATTTAAAGTGCATGAAATTTAAAATGTTTTGGTCAATTGGGGTAAACATTGCGGGAAATAAAGAAATTGCTTGTTACAAGCAATTTCTTCATTTTCCACAATGTTTTCTAAAGCCATTATCTTGTGGGGAGCCAAAAAGAGCCATTGTGTGGTAATGGGTTAAATAATTCTCCACCATCTGTCAACGTTTGCTACTTAACAATTCTTTCTGTTATTACAAATATCCCTCTCGACCTTTCTCGCAACTACAAGTCTTCGTCATCCAACCGTTGGCTGTTAATGTCATAACAAAATGAAAATAATTGAATTTGAAAGTCACGTGAAACCGATAACTAATTTCAATTATGTTATTTATTTCAGGCCGACCTAATAACGACATATGTCTAGATGTCTTCTTCGAACCAAACGACTGTCCAGGTGAGAGTTTAGCATGAATAAACTGCACATGTAACAGATGCGCGTTCTCCAGAGCGAGATTTCTTAAGATATCTGAAGATGTTTTTGATCAAAACCGAGATTTAGACGGACGTGTTCCGAATGCTCCGTGTTTTATTCAAATGACGTCATCATTACGTCATTTGTATAAAGTATGGAGCATTCAGAACTGCACCGCTTATAAATCATGAAGCATTCGGAACGACTCGGTCAAATATCTCTTAAATTGAATCTACAGACTTAGCAAAGGGGTTCCGCAATAAGAATAAGTCAATGACGCCTCCCATTTAGCGGATTGATAATGTCGCTTCAAGGGCGGATTCAGGATTTTTTTCCAGGGCGGTCAAGGCCCAAATTATGGCATTTAATAAGAAGTTATATAGTCTGAATTTAATTTTCGGCCAATTCCGGGGGGGGGGGGGTCATGTCCCCCTGACCCCACCCCTAGATCCACCCTTGCGCTTTGAAGAACGCTTCATCTTAGAAATGCTGAGAAATCTCAAGATATCTTAAAAATCTCGCTCTAAAGAACACACCTTAAGTACCAACCCCCCCAATTACAGGCAATTACGAAGGCAGACACTATCAAGAAACATATTTATCGAAAATATCAGGATGTTATTTAAGTGCATTACGCCAGACATATTTCGATACGTCTGTTTTCGTGTTAGCATGTGTCGTCATAGGTGTGATGGAACCTCTCGTTTCAATTGTTCTTATGGTTTTTCCATAAATGTAGACAACTTATGTTTGACTGCTACTGTAGGTGGCCAAATGCATGTTGATAAAGTACATGTAACACAAAAGATATTGAGGCAAATATAAAAACATATTGTTGTTTTGTACTGGTTCGGTCAGGTGCTCATGATAGGGTAGACAAAGCTTCCAAATATAACTTGATACGCAGAAGACGAGACATGAGGCTTAATTAAAAGTACACTATAAAGGGATATTTAGCATATATAATTTATTTGTATCTAGCTATCAAAGTGATTCTTTAGTTAATTAAGCATGACAGCAGTATTGTGGCCGGTTTAGGTGTAAATAAAGATGACGGAATCACCACTATTTTGTTACTATTTTAAGTACTCAATTTGATTATATTAACGACCATATCAAAAGACCTTCTTTTTAAATGACTTTCCTTTTCCATTTATTTCATATTATCTGACGAATAGAGTGCTTACCACCAGGTACGTATGTTATTAGTTATCTGATAATTCAAATTTTGTAGTACACATTTAACAATATTTTATGATAGAATCTAAGACGATTGTCTTTATAACAATAAAAAAACCAATGACTCTTTCGTGGCAAGATGATGTCTCAATTAAGTTGAGTGTGATAATAAATGCTCATTACATTTGAAAATAATAAGAATGATAAACATTCCGAGTACCATGTTTATAGTATTTTATGATTTAATTTTTGCTGTTTATATTGTTTTTTACATAGAACTCGTTATTATTTAAAAACTGATTTTATTATGAAATGCACTATTTTGGTATCACTTTTGTGGGTACTTAGACGACGATTCTCTGCAGAAATTACCAATAAAAAACAACAACATTAAGTCAGTATTTCATTTTTTTAATGTAAATACGTATATACTACAAGTCATTTTCACATCAAAGGGGTTGTAAATTTACAACCCCCTTCAAGTGATATTTGATAAATGATGAGCTGTTTCTCATATAAAAAAGCCTAATTCCATTAGTTTGGATTTTCAAATTTCATGTCATCAGGGGTTGTAAATTTACAACCCCCCTGCGAATAATATTGGATAAATGCTGTGTTGTTTCTTGTAAAAACAAGCCTTATTCCATAACTTTCGATTTTCACATTTCTGGTCATCAGGGGTTGTAAATTTACAACCCCCTGCGAACATTATCCTTCTTCTGTTTTCTTCTCTGATCACATACAATCTGTAATACATCATGAAGATTATGAATATAATTAGATCAACGAGATAGCATTTTAAATGTCCACAATCAAGTGTTGATGCAGAGTAATCAGTATTTCCTTGTTTGGCCACAATACCCTCTGTGACACTGTACTCTTAATCAGAGTCAATATTCATCGGCAACAATTTAAAGTATAGACAGGCATTTCATATTTTGCATTTATATTTTATATATTTTACGCATGTTCGTTCTTTAAAAACATCTATTTTTCGTCTACGGTAAGCTGCTTTCATACTGTATCTGTCCGGATCTGTCATTTTGGAAATGGTTAAGTTGGGAAAAGAATTTCATCAGTTGGTTTAGATATAGCTGTTCATCGTTGGTTACGTTCGAAAATGGCGTAACTACAGGTTGATCAAGGTGAAGTTACGGCGGTTTTTATAGTGAACAAAGATATGACTTTAGAAAATCTATAATTGAAATTACCATTTTCCCCGGACGAAATCTCTTTCCCAAACAACAAAATTTTGGGGTGATCCAACTTAAACCCTTTTCTTAAAAAGACCTGCTTTTGGCAACCCTAACCGATATTGATTTGGAAAACATAGAGACAAAAGACGAAAATGCTGATAATCAGCATTTTCTCCTTTTGCCTCAATATTATTTTTGCTAAATTATACATTAGTACAAACTACATACATCCATTTTGCAGTCTGCAGCAGCTTTTTAAATGTTTACACCCATCTACCATTCGTATTGGTGCATTAATATTTTTCTTATGTAGCCTAAGTATACATCTTTTTTTTTCTGAGGACTTAAAATTTGACCCTTTCCCAAAACTTAACGGCAGGATTTTAATGTGTTCTGATGCAAAAACTGTTTATGACGATAAAATTGATGCCTATATAGGCCATAAAGATTGAATTTGTGTATGAGTAATAGCTTAGAAAATATTGAGACAAAACTAAAGGAGGAAATGCTGATATTTAGCATTTTCTTCTTTTGTTTCGATGTTTAAAAAAACTTTCTTTTGTGGACACGAATATCAACTGAGTGTTTGTGGAAAAGGATTAACCCGTTACCAAACGACAAAATTCCAGACTTGTCCAAATTCAAAGATGTGGCAGACGATTATTTAAATTTAATGAAGTTTTACACTTTTCTGGTCTTTTTTATGGAAAATATTGTGGGAAATGAAGAAATTGCTTGCCACAAGCAATTTCTTCATTTTCCACAATGTTTTCCAAAGCCATCATCTTGTAGGGAGTCAAAAAGAGTCACTGTGTGGTAATGGGTTAAAACTAACAAACTTTGTGCCGTTTGTGAAAGGGTTAAACTGATTACATTAAATTACAAAGCTTATTTTTTCTCGCTGTTTTTATAAAGGAACTGTGCGCATATATCAGAGGCGGATCCAGGATTTCTTTAAGGGGGGTTCGTTTTTACAAAAAGGGGGGTTCGTTTTACAAGTATTGCACACTTTTGACTGAATTTCTGCATGAAAATGAAAGAATCAGGCTACAGAGGGGGTTCGTTTGAACCCCCCGAACCCCCCCTGGATCCGCCACTGTATATTACATGTTTTACAATTGATAGACAAATTCTAGTTAAACATGCGAAAAGGGTAAACGAACCTGTAATGGTGTGATCCGAAACCGATTTCCTAACGTCTGTGTACTGACGTCCGAAACACAAAAGACTAACCTTTTAATCTCTATTACACAGCAACAAATTTATTACATAAGAAGCATCACGTGATCGTGTGAAATCGGGTAGCCGATTGTTGCATAGCAACGATTTACTGGTCTACATCCCACCCTTTCTTCTCTTTGCTTTCCCCAAAAAAGAACTGACTTGACAGGTTTCCTGGATGGAAAAGACTTCGGAAACAATGAGGCAAAAGAAGAAAATGCTGATGATCAGCTTTTTCTCCATTCGCCTCAATATTTATTTGACTATTACATTCACAATTTGCATATCAATTCATACGAATTTTACCCTCTGCAACAACTTTAATCTAAGAAATATCATTGGTAACCGTCAACACACACCCATTATTGCAAGTTTCTGGAAAAATAGGCATACATAACGGATTTTGTAAATAAAATGCTAATTAATATATTCACAGGTAATTACGCTTTTGACGCATCGACCGCATACTGGTTTTGGAAAACTATAGAAAATGAAGATATTGCTTACAGCTGCAGATAATTCGTAATATCACACAATGTTTTCTATTGAAAAGTGAAAGACATGTAAAAAAATCCGTTTAAATTCTTATTGCAATTTTTTCATCATTGAATTTGGACAAGTCTAAATTAAAGAGGTTATGGTATCAAATCGAGGGTTAAGTTCAAAACTATTGTAACTACATATTTTCCGAAATTCTTTTATTGTATTTTCTGAATATTTGGGAAGGAATACATTATGTGTTCTGTATAATCAAAAATATATTTATGATTTAAAAAAAGAATATTTATCCCTTTAATATTTTTTCTCTCTTCTGTAAATTTCTATAAAATGTACTTACACTTATTTTTCTCTAAGCCTTCGATTGATAATATTATTTCCTTTTCTAATTCCCACATAATTACGCCTTTCGACACTAAACAAGATAAAGACAAGCAATCTCTCCATTTCCCACAATGTTAGTTTTCTACCAAGAATAACAAAAAAGCATTCTTAATCTTTATTCTCATGCTATAAAATTTTAATATTACATAAGGTCGGTTGCGTCCGAATGCGCTATATCTACAAGTTGTTTTCAAACTGGGGTAACGACGTTTTCGGGCGTAAAAGAGGATAACTCGAACCCGGCCTTACGGTAGAACGCAGAGAAAAGAAGGAAGAACATATTTTAACCCTTTATCTAAAATAGCGACGCAATTAGACGCCGTAGACAATAACAGCTTTTAACAAGCGGTTTCTTCATTTCCACATTGTTCTCTATGCCAACAGTATAACTTTTAAAATTTCTTTACATTGAAAATGTCGTCTGCAACACCTTTCAATTTGGAGCAATTCAAATTCTTGCCATTTGGGAAAGGGTTAAGCAAGAGGTTTATCCCTTTCTCTCAACATTTTCTATCCGTACCTTTGCACGGGGTTTGCACATTCTTATCCCAGGTGTGAAAAAGTATCGATTCCAATTTCTCTGCATTGAGGTATTCAATCCATAATTAGCACCAAAGAGTCAAAGGCGAAATTTGAAAACCGCCTAAACCGTGTTACATTTCCATTCCAAATACAAGCATAAGCATTTTGCATGGTTTTGCATTTTGAATTAATGCATACTTATGAAAATATTTGACAAAAATGTTCCAAATTACCCCTCTTGCAATATATCTAGTAAAAAAATATTTCGTCGTTGTAAATGCAAAACCTCGTATCACGTTTTTGAAAAATTTCAGAGGGGAGGGGAAGAGTGTAATAACTTTTTCCAAGCTGAAATGTTTTACTTGAAATTTTGAGATATTGTTCATAAATAATGTGTCATTAATACTGATTAGTAAAGATATCTCAAAACCTGCGAGAACTGTCTAAACTGGGCACACAAGTTTAATATACTTTTGAAATCGCAAGAAACGACATACGAGTTTTTGCATTTACACCGACGTTTTGTAAATTATTTTCTTCTTGAAGCATATAATCTTGAAATCTGGCACGGTGAATCAACTTGAATTTGAAGTGTATTTATAAGTGTATGTTTTTTCCCAAATGACAGATAGGCCTATCCCGTTAGAAAAGATGAAATGCAAATTATTAAAGGGATGATTTGCAGAAGGGTTACCTTGTAGAAAACAAGATCGACAAGATTGCTGTAAACTTTAACGCCTCCTACTTTTGTCACCTGGGCGTAAAGGGTTGTTCCGAATCAACATCAAGGCCGCGGCATTCCAATCAGTAGGCAAGGGGAAGACACGTGTTTCACAGCCGAATACACATTTTCTTGTGTAACTTTGATTTCAGTTAAAATGGCTACTGTATACAGACGGACGTATTTTGATGAGGTATTTATCGCTTCGTTTATTTAGATTTTTCACTCAACTCATAGCCTAAACACAATTTTGAAACAATTACATTTTCATTTTTTCAGCCTTTTTTGCTGAAATCAAACAGAAAAGAAAAACAACATAGATCTAGCCTTTAAGGGCTCCTTTCCTTCATAATTTTCAGTGAATTTTAATATTTTTATTTTTTCAAACAAGACCTAAGCGTTATCGTGCCTAATAAAACATTTGAGAAAACACAGAATGTTGATAAGCAGCTTGTTCTGCCTTTGCATTGATTTATGTGTTACTTAATATTTTTATAGTTATTAATTGTTCACGAATTCCACCTTAATTCAAATTGATGTCGTCGCCGTCATTTGTTCTTAAATTGGAATCGGACTACTTTTTCGTCAAATTTCAGTTCTATCCATGACTTAGTAGGCTATTTATGAGCGTTTACTCGAATGCAAATATGTTATATTTTTCACCGCATTAATGTTTCGTGGACGCACGAAAGGTAGAACTTTAACCCATTAGGCCTACCAGACGACAGAATTAAAAAAAAATGTTGCATAATTAAGAAAATTTAAAGTAAACGAAATTTTACATTTCTGGATCTTCTGTGTAGAAAACAATTTGGGAAATGAAGAAATTGCCTGTTATAAGCAATTTTCCGCAACGTTCATGTGAGGCGTCACTGTGCAGTAAGGCAATAGGCAAATAGGCAAAATTTCAGGGTAGTCCAATTGGAAAGGAGTTGCTGAGCCTGATGACAAAAATGGATTGTTAAAGGGCGTGAATTTGCGTAAAAAGGGGTAGGAAATATCAATGCAAAAGGAGAAAATGCATGCAAATAATCAGCCTTTTCTTCTTTTGTCTCAATATTTTCCCAAATCTAATCTATTAGGGATGTCAAAATAAAGTCTTGTTTGGGGAAAGGGTTAAATAACAGGTACAAACAAAATATCTGTCAATTTGAAATTGTGGATAAACGAAACTGTTTACCAACAGCTTCTATCAGTTAACCCTTTCCCAAACAACAAAATGCGAACGACTAGTTTATGCCAATGCTACCAGATCTGAATGCTACTTGTATACATTATAGCTCAGAAAATATTCAGACAAAAGCATAGTTTTTTTTTCTTTTTGTCTCAATGCTTTCTTAAAGCTTTTTAGTAAGGGCGTCAAAACCAGGCCTTGTTTCGGAAGAGTTTATTTTAATTCTAATGATGACAACCAAATGGCCAAAAATATGTTTTATGTCAGGAATACTAAAATAATTCCAAAAGAGGAAACGTATATTTTTCACATAATTCGAACAATGAGTCACATAACTATGGACAAAGAGTTAATCATCGTTTTCCAAACAGCAGATAATTGTATTTCAGTTAACTTTGGCATGGCATCTGTTAATGGGAAGTGTCACAACGTCGAAATTTGTGTATTGAATAGAAAATTGTCACAATTGTACGAAACGCAGTACAACATTTATCCAATATTATTCTCAGGGGGTTGTAAATTTACAACCCCTATGACTTGAAATTTTAAAATCGAAACTTCTGAAATTAGGCTTGTTTTTTATACGAAAAGCAGCACAATATTCATCCAATATTATTCGCAAGGGGGTTGTAAATTTACAACCCCTGATGACCAGAAATGTTAAAATCGAAACTTATGGAATTAGGCTTATTTCTATGCGAAGCAGGATGTCATTTATCCAATATATTTCGCAGGGGGGTTGTAAATTTACAACCCCTATGACTTGAAATTTTAAAATCGAAACTTATGAAATTAGGCTTGTATTTATTCCAGAAGCAGCACAATATTCATCCAATATTATTTGCAGGGGGGTTGTAAATTTACAACCCCTGACGACCAGAAATGTTAAAATCGAAAGGTATGGAATAAGGCTTGTTTTTACAAGAAACGGCACAACATTTATCCAATATCATTCGCAGGGGGGTTGTAAATTTACAACCCCTGATGACCTGAAATTTTAAAATCTAAACTTATGGAATTAGGCTTTTTTACATGAGAAACAGCTCATCATTTATCCAATATTATTTGAAGGGGGTTGTAAATTTACAACCCCTTTGATGTAAAACTGACTTGTAATATATATGTATTTACATTAACAAATGAAATACTGACTAAATGTTGTTGTTTTTTATTGGTCATTTCTGTAGAGAATTGTCGTCTAGCTACCCACAAAAGTGATACCAAAATAGTGCATTTCATAATAAAATCAGTTTTTAAATAATAACGAGTTAATTAGCTAAAGAATGTAGTAAAAATGGCGCTGTCATGCCTTTGCAAACTCAATCGTTTCCAAAATAATGGCCAATTAGCACGATCCAATGGAATTTAGCGAGAATGAAAGCAAGAAAATACAGATAACCAACATATTGTCTTTCTTCCTACACGTGAAATGGATCTGACAAATTGGATATGCATATACATGTATTTATTCATATGTCAATTTTTGAATTGCTTTCTTTTTCCTTTTCATGTTAAGTCAATCCGGATTCAGGTATGTTATTTATTTTTGGTGTTTTTAGTGCGACTATTTATAGAAAGGGGGCTATTTTGGTCACGCCGTCGTGGACGTCGGCGTAATTAAAGATTTTACGTGCAAATGTCACTTGTTTTTACTGATGATACATCTCTGAAACTATGCGTTATTTTTCTGTGACAGTACTATTATCCTTTACACATATTAATTTCTCTGGCATTTAACTCTGTCAAACACTTTTGGGGCTTAATAATTTTTTGTTAAGTTTAAAAATTAGGCCCAACTTCCATGTACCTACAAATATCATAATTTTGCTTCTGCTAGAGCAATTACTCTAAAATTTGCACATGTTTCTTTGGTTATACACATGTACTTTTTACCTTATGCAAAGATTGATAAGATAAGTTTCAATCGCGTGTGATTCTAACCTTTTTAGCATAAATTTCTTTCACTGTCTAGGACTTGATATTCGCTCTTTGCTGTCTTTTGACAGCTCTTCTATTATATGTTGCAAGCTTGTTTTAAGCTGCCGTTCCGATGTTTTTATTCAAAATGCGTCGAAAAATAACTTATTATTTGTTATATTCTGATTACGCTAAGCCCTTGCTATAAGTATTTCATTGCTTAGATAATTTCAGAGAATCCAGTAAAAATAGGGGACAGCTGTGCCAACTGTACTGTTGCTAATGGTAAGGGGTATAACTCCTTCCCTGGTGATTGTTCTGCATTCTGGACGTGCGTTCTAAAGAAAGCCATCAAGGTAGGTATAAAATCCTTACATTCAAAGATTGCATAACAAGTGGTGTTTTTTTTAAACTGTTCGGTTAAACCATTAAACAAATTTATGAAGGCAATTCTAATTGTGTAATTTCAAACAAAACACTATGTGATTGGTACTCATTTTAATCGAGGCAATTCACAATGACAACCACCACAAAAGATTTGGTAAATCATTGAATTTTTTTTGCATTTTAAACGACAATAAACTCTCTTATCTGTATCTGTTATATAAAGATAAATGATCAATTCTATCATTAAATGGAGAAAAAATTTGACATATAATTTGGAAAGTTGTAGCACCCTCTGTTAAACATCTTCTGTTATTTTGCTTCTATAAACTGAATTGATACTTATACTTCTTGCAAATTCGCATCCATAGTAATAGAAATTGACAATGTCATCCGTATTTTGAAAAGCGAAATTTAACGATCGAAGTGTCTTTATGGATTGAAAAAAAAGTGAATCACATTTTTATAGATTCCCGAAAGTGGCTCGGTATCTTACAAGAGAGGGTTCCATGCGACATAGTTTGGTCACAGAAAAAATCTGACGTGTGTGGACGCGAAGATCCCAGTCAAAATAAACTTCCATTTTCTAATCCTTTTTATAGAATCCTGAGAATGGATGGATATCCTACAAGCGAGGCTGCCCCTGCGACATGGTGTGGTCACAGAAGACTCTGACGTGTGTGGACTTTAGAAGCAAGTTGTCTGATTGTTCCAGAGGAGATCCCGGCTTGAGTAAAGTTCCACTTTTTACTTTTGGGATTAATTTCCAAAACAAGGGCTGGTTTTGACGATTAAAGTAAAAAAAAATTGGGAAAAGTTGAGACACAAGAAGAAAATATTGACAATTCAGGAAGCATTTTTTTCTTTTTCATAAAAAATCTACATCAATTCTGTCTTATACAGCAACTTTAAAATTCGAACTGTCCATATTTCAATATATTTATACCCCCTTTCGAAGAAAATGGGGGTATATTGATTTGCAAGTGTCGGTCGGTCGGAAGGTCGGTCGGTCGGTCGGTCGGTCGGTCGGTCGGTCCGTATGTCGGTCTGTCCGTAGACCAAACCTTGTCCGGAGCATAACTCGAAAAGTATTAAAGGTAGAATCATGAAACTTCACAGGTGGATAGATATCATCATGGAGAGGTGCAGTGCACAAGAACCGTAACTCTGCCGATCAAATTTTTGGAGTTATTGCCCTTTGTTGATTTTCAAACTTGATTCTTGTCCGGAGCATAACTCAAAAAGTATTAAAGGTAGAATCATGAAACTTCACAGGTGGATAGATATCATCATGGAGAGGTGCAGTGCGCAAGAACCGTAACTCTGCCGATCAAATTTTTGGAGTTATTGCCCTTTGTTGATTTTCAAACTTGATTCTTGTCCGGAGCATAACTCAAAAAGTATTAAAGGTAGAATCATGAAACTTCACAGGTGGATAGATATCATCATGGAGAGGTGCAGTGCGCAAGAACCGTAACTCTGCCGATCAAATTTTTGGAGTTATTGCCCTTTGTTGATTTTCAAACTTGATTCTTGTCCGGAGCATAACTCATAAAGTATGTTAGGTAGAATCATGAAACTTTACAGATGGATAGATCTCATTATGGAGAGGTGCAGTGCACAAGAACCGTAACTCTGCTGATAATATTTTTGGAGTTATTGCCCTTTGTTGATATTCAAACTTGATTCTTGTCCGGCACATAACTCAAAAAGTATGTAAGGTAGAATCATGACACTTTACAGGTGGATAGATCTCATTACGGAGAGGTGCAGTGCACAAGAACCGTAACTTTGCCGATCAAAATTTTTGAGTTATTGCCCTTTGTTGATTTTATAACTTGATTCTTGTCCAGAGCACAACTCAAAAAGTATGTAAGGTAGAATCATGAAACTTCACAGGTGGATAGATCTCATTATGGAGAGGTGCAGTGCACAAGAACCGTATCTCTGCTGATCATATTTTTGGAGTTATTGCCCTTTGTTGATTTTTAAACTTGATTCTTGTCCGGAGCATAACTCAAAAAGTATGTAAGGTAGAATCATGACACTTTACATGTGGATAGATCTCATTATGGAGAGGTGCAGTGCACAAGAACCGTAACTCTGCCGATCAAAATTTTGGAGTTATTGCCCTTTGTTGATTTTATAACTTGATTCTTGTCCAGAACACAACTTAAAAAGTATGTAAGGTAGAATCATGAAACTTTACAGGTGGATAGATCTCATTATGGAGAGGTGCAGTGCACAAGAACCATAACCTTGCCGATCAACTTCTTGGAGTTATTGGCCTTTGTTGATTTTTACACTTAATTATTAACCTTGCCTATATCTCATGTATTTTTACACATACAGACTTGATATCTCACACATAGATACCTCCTATCAACATCATTCACATTTGACCATGACCTTCGACCTTGTGACCTTGACCTTGGAGTTTGACCTACTATAAAAAAATTAAACCGGGCATATATCTCATGACCTATTACACATACAGCCTTGATATTTCACACATGGACACCTCCTACCAAGACCTTTCACAATTGATCATGACCTCGGACCTTGTGACCTTGACATTGGAGTTTGACCTACATTTTAAAAAAAATAAACTGGGTCGATATATCATGTGCTATTACACATACAGCCTTGATATTTCACACATGGACACATCCTACCAAGACCTTTCACATTTGACAATGACCCTGGACCTTGTGACCTTGTCCTTGGACTTTTACCTACTTTTATAAAATTTTAACCTAGCTGATATATCATGTCCTTTTACACATACAGCCTTGATATTTGACACATGGACACCTCCGACTAAGACCTATCACTTATGACTATGACCTTGGATCTTGTGACCCTGACCTTGGAATTTGACCTACTTTTAAAAAAAATAAACTTGGCCTATATCTCATGTGCTATTACACATACAGCCTTGATATTTCACACATGGACACATCCTACCAAGACCTTTCACATTTGACAAAGATCCTGGACCTTGTGACCTTGACCTTGGACTTTTACCTACTTTTATAAAATTTTAACCTAGCTGATATATCATGTCCTTTTACACATACAGCCTTGATATTTGACACATGGACACCTACGACCGAGACCTTTCACATTTTACCATGACTTTGGACCTTGTGACCTTGACCTTGGTAATTGACCTACTGTTATAATATATTAACATGGCCTATATTTCATGTCATTTTACACATATAGCCTTGATATTTCACACATGGTCACTTCCAACCAAGACATTTCACATTTGACCATGACCTTGGACCTTGACCTTGGAGTTTGACCTACTTATAAAAAACTTAAACTATGCATATATCTCATGTCCTGTTACCTATACAGCCTCAATATTTTACACATGGACACCTACCAAGACCTTTCACATTTGACCATGACCTTGGCTTGTGTGACCTTGACCTTTGATTTTACATACTTTTAGAAATCTTTAACCTAGCCTTTATCTTATGTCATATTACACCTACAGCCTTGATATTTCACACATAGACACCCCGTACCAAGACCTTTAACATTTGACCATGACCTTGAATATTGCAACCTTGACCTTGGAGTTTGACCTACTTTTAAAAAAACTTAAACCAGGCATATATATCATGTCCTTTTACACCTACAGCCTTGATATTTCACACATGGACACCTCCAACCAAGACCTTTCACATTTGACCATGACCTTGACCTTGGTATTTGGCCTACTTTTAAAAACTTTAATCTGGCCTATATTTCATTTTACTTTTACATATACAGCCTTGATATTTCACAGATAGACACATCCTACCAAGACCTTTCATATTTGACCATGACCTTGGACCTTGTTAACTTGACCTTGGACTTTGACCTACATCAAATGTAGGCACTTGAAGGGGGACAAACATCTCTTGTTTGAAAAGGTTTAAAATTATATCATAAAAAATTCGGAAAATAATTTTCTTGCTTTTCAACAAAATCCTCGTAACTGCAACTTAAACCAAGCTGCAATTACGAGGTTTTTGTGGAAATTCGACGACATACTGAATTTTTGTGTTTCTGTTGCATCGGTGTTTCACAAACTCCTTTTCCTTCCAGATCCATGTTTCGGGTTAGCAGCTGGATCAGTTTTACCAAGAAAAAGTCCAAACAGTGTGCTGAACGAGAATCTCTGCCAGGGATATATTCGCTGCGTACAGGTGCGTTCAATAGCAATTAATTTTGTGCTGAAATAGGCTTGGTTTACCGTTATGTATTGATAAACCGTCGATGTTGTCAAAAAAGCTCGTAACTACCGCTTGAATCAAACCGTAGTTACACATTTTTTAACAACACCCAAGAAATACCATTTGTTTGTCCTAAACTACGTCACTGTTAATTTGATAAAATTATTCCCTATTAAGTACGACTTTTCAAATTCGTACATCTTACAATGCATTCTTTAAAATTATATTTTACTTACAATCTGACCAGGACCCACCTTGTTCTCTTTTAGCTTTACCGAGATATGCAGCAAATCTAAGAGAGCACCCTGGATTCTAATCAGCGTGTACTTTGAAAAGGCTGATCTTAAACCCTGATAACCTCAAATGCTATATAGACCGTGTTTCAGATCCTGGCTTATTTTTTTCTGTACTTAAGGATTGCAACCCATTATTAAGAACAAAACACGTGCATCTTCGGGCGTCATCCGTGAAAACGTAAATTAACGAGAGAAACCCTCGCCAATTCCGGGCGTCATCTGTAGCAACAGAAATTGACGAGGGACGCCCTCGTTCATTTCCGTTGCCACGGATAACACCCGAAGTTACACGACGCATTTGTAGTAAATGATGGTTTCGCAGGTTGGTGACCAAGTATTACCGCGCCCTCAATGCTGCCCGGACGGTGAGTGTTTTATCGATGACAGTTCCTTGGAAATACCGTGTTCAGAGTTTTGTTGCGTGGACCAATGCGATGCTGTAGATGACTGTGAATGTAAAATGGAAGAGGCTCCACAGAAAGGTTATTTACTAATTTTCTTCAGATTGTTATTTTTCCCGTGGGGGTTGAGACCTCCTACATTAACTTCAAAACAGCTGGAGTTACTAGATCTTATCCCCCAACCGACGATGTGCCCTAAAGATTGCCTCTGTATCCCTCATTGGGTACACATCCTTTGGTAACTATATACACTGCCCTCCAAAAGTTCCTTCACACTCAAGTTTAATTTTACTGAAATCAATGTAATACCTCACTTGTAAAGAAGCAAATCCTCGTGTCACGTAAAATAATTTTGCAAAAACGGGTTTTCCCTGTCTATGGAGAATACTTCTGAGGTCTAGTTGTCAATGATACCCAGACTACTAAAAGATGAAATCGCAGAATAGGTCACATTTTCCGAACTTTGAAAATATGTGAAAAACACCCACTGAACGCAGTGTCATGGGAAAGTCCCATCACCAAGCAATTTTGTTTCAATTTTTGCAGATATCTGTTCAAAAATGTATTATCTAAAATGTATCAACAAAAATACAAAATAAATTTTATTTTAGTAAAGTTTATGACTGGTATGCAAAGGGAGCATTTTTGACGAATTTTCAATTTTCAGATTCTGAAGCCTCTATCAAGTTTCGGACATCCATCACAATAATTTTCAATGGATAACATAATTATGAAATTTTCTTTACAAGGACAAAGCAAAGTTTTGAAAAAATACTACATTTCAACTTAGACAACTATTTCTGAAGAAGATAGGTATTTACATGGATTATAGAACAAGAAAATATCAGTGTGAAGGAACTTTTGGAGGGCAGTGTATAATCACCACACATAAAGATTTATGTAATATCATGTTATAAGTCTGAACATGACATTGCATTTTCACTTTTAAGCTTTAAAACTATTGATTCCATACATTATCGTCATACTGTATTGTATCTTATATTTAAATGTAGGAATAAATAGTTTGGGTCAACTATAAAGGTACAGGTCACATCAAAGTATAAAAATTTTGTATAAAAACAGAACTGATACGTTGTTTATTTATTGGTGTATTTAAAGAAAATCGATACAGTTGTTTTGATACACAAAACAGCAAGGCCTATAGAGATTCTCTTTTAATTTTGAAAATTCTCTTTTAGTTTTGAACGTATAATATCTTTGTATTTGTTTCTATTTTAGCATGTCTGTTTCAAGCAGTGCCTGGTCAACTGACAAAGTTTATGGGACGCGAAACAATGCACGTGTATGATTGTGGTCCGGGCACGTGCTGGGACGATGATCTGTGCACATGTGTACAAGCAAATAACACGGGCTATGGTAAGCAGTATTTTATGTCCTTGGTCCATCAAAAATCTTAAGGTTTTTATGAAATAAATAATTAATTATTTATTTAATAAAAGCCTAAAGATCTTTTTGATGGACCAAGCTATGAATGAACCACCGAAATATATGGAAACCAAATATTTCACATTGATAAATCATGGGGGCATGTTATGCCATGATATGTACAGTACTATAGTCCCAGCCGAAAATGACAGTGACGTAGACTGATGTTTACTGCTGCAAAACCAATCAATTCGTCTGATTTGCACCGTTACAAATACGAACAGAGTTGATTGGTTGTCAAGTAGAAAACATTAGCCCACGTCACTGTCATTTCGGCCGGTACTATTGTACAATCATACTTTTAAACAGTTTTCACGACGAAACAGTTAAGGATTGGAACTAGATAATGGGGTGAAAATGTTTGACATTCAATGGAAGCCATTCAATGAGAATCGAACATTTAAAATGTACAAATAAATTGTTAATAAAAAAAATCAAAACATAAATACGTTATTGTTATTTTACAAGGTAAATATTTTCTGAAGATAATATTTTTCCAGTAATGGTTAAATTTATGCATTGCCCTTTTCATGTATCGCTCTATCAGTCTTATTATTTATTTTACATCTTCTCTTTAAATTATTCATTGAAATCAACCCTTGTGTTTAGCTTTTCAATATTGTTGCCTTTCTTCAAAATCCTCGCAACTTCAGTTTTTGAAAGAACAACAACGATAATCATGTCGCTGCTTTTCAATGAGAACCAAGTAACTGCAGCTTAAAACAAGCTGCAGTTACGAGGTTTTCTTTCAAAGGCAACGATGTCCTTTTCTCACTATATAAAGATGACTGTAACCCCTGGTTGGACCTTGATTTTGATGACGGAATGAAGCAGGCAGTATCCGGGTTAGGTCATCAACTATGGTCAGAGGTCAATGGAGTTGAAGTGGTGCCCAATGGCGCTATTGGAACACCATATTTTGGACGATTTGATGGCGATGGGGACTATATCAACTTTGTCGCTCTTTCGAACGCTTATCTTGGTATGTTCTTGTTAGGACTTCATCTTGTAAAACAAAGTTTTGATATCCTTCCTCTGCACGAGATTGTGATAAGATGGCTTTTAGAGAAAATATCGCTGCTTTTCAACGCAAACCTCGTAACTGCAGCTAAAAAAAGCTTCAGTTACGAGGTTGTCTTTGAAAAGCGACGATATATAATTTCAAGTGCGAATAAGATATGGTATTTGGTAGCATTACATGTCTAACTGATGGTTATTATATTAAAACTGGGCAGTATAATGAAAAAAAAGTTATACGATAAATTTCCTCTATCCAAGGTACATGATAGCAGCCAGTGATAAATCGTCACATGCCCTAGTTAAAAACGTACAGTTTGTTCTTGATTTTAATTTACAGGAAATACGCTTATAATTCGGTTCTTCTTTCGATTAGAAACAAATGACGGGGTTCCTAATTCAGGTATGTATTCGAGATAATAACACGTTTTGTAAACCCGGGGTAAGGATAATATAATTAACCGTTCGAATTCGATTGATTTTCTACTCTTGAAGAAAACAACAACAACAACAAAAACGAAAAAAATAATTTTACCATTTGACGTCGATTTAGCACTTACTCAAAAATAATTATGCAGTTTATAGACACTTCGGAAGTACATACCGTTTCATTTTATTGTTTGAATAGCCATACGTTCTAAGATATAACCGATTCCATGGATAAAATTGTATACATGTGCTATGAAAATGTGATTATCTAAATAATGGTTAAAGGGACATTTTATTCCAATTTCAATTTTTTAAAGTATGTCTTGATGCCAAGATAGGTTATTCTAATGAGTAAAAATACTATTAGTTTTTTTAAGTTGTTGCCAATAAGCGAGATACACGCATTTAAAGTTGAGACATAATCGATAAATTGCATATAAATCCGAACTGTTGTCCACAACAATTTGTTCAATTTTAACACAAAAAATAAATTTCTCGTAAACGGCGCAATATTTTGGCTTGAAATTTTCAGAATTTTCATAAGGAAATATGCTCTTTCAGATTAAAATAAAAGTAAAATTTATGACAAAAAATTCTGAAATGTCACTTTAACGAACCACAAAAAACTATTAACCCATTACCAAACGAAAAAAAAAAATAGGATATACATCACTGCAGACGACAATTTCAAGTGAATGGAAATTTTATTTTTTAGGTCTTTTTGGATGGATAACCTTGTCGGAATTGAAGAAATTGCTTGTCACAAGCAATCTCTTCATTATCCACGATGTTTTCAATGACCATTATTTTGTGGGGAGTCAAAGAGTTATTGTATGGTAATAGGTTAAACAACTGCGTAAATCAAACAAAATGCTCATCTGCGAATAAAATATACATACAACAATATAATTGTTCTTTATAATGTTTCAGACGAAACACAGATAATCCTAACGAACTGTTTCGATCCAAGGGGGACAACTCAAGAGGATGCAACAATCGATGTGTGTATCATGCGAGAGGGCGGTACAGGGATGGGTATAAAAACAACAACAACAATAACCTACAACAACCGCGTGTTCATGATCGGAGACTCCATGGATACTATAGAAATTGATATGGCAGAGGATCTAGCGGTAAAACATATTTGTCGTTGCTTTTCAACAAAAACCTTGTAACTTCAGCTTGTTTAAGCTGAAGTTACGAGGTTTTTGTTGACAAGCAACGACATGGTGATTTTCTTCAAGACATATACGAACTACATCCTGTTAAAATGCATAAACGAAAAGCAGAGAAATGAGACTTTGTCGATCTGGAGACAATTTTTTAAAAAGCCCATTTAACGCTTTAACTGCTGAAAGCTGGTGTATTTAAAATATTCTTGTTTATGAAAGCATATTACAATATATAACAAGAGAGAAAAATATTGTAATCAGCAATTTTAGTTCAGACTATTCGTATTTTGCTGTTCCGCTCACCCGGGCGTTGGCGTCGGCGCAAACAAGACCTGGTAATGAGGTCACTGATAGAAGAAGATATTGGAATATTGAGACAAAAGAATATAAATGCTGGTAACTCTAAATGTTCTGTGCTAGTCACAATGAGTACTCGAGCAACAAATGAAATATCATTTGCATTTCATTCTTTTTGCCACATGTCTTGTTTTGAAAGGACATAACATACTCTCGTTACAAAGCAAACTCTGATTACTTCTAATCAGTATTTGCTACTTTTCAACAAAAACCCTGTAACTTTGTTAAAAAGCGTCGATTTGAAACATCTGATAAAATGTCCTAATTTCAGCTTGACACTTGGTACGAGTACTGGTTGATTTATTGTGGGGATGATGAGATAGCTTATACTGCGGTACTGTCTGAAAATGGCGACCTCCTCGTGGCGAACTCGACCATCGTGACAAGTAAAAATACTAAATGAGCCGGGATCTGGAAAAATGTCCCTTATAGCATTTTAGACAGCAGTGTTTCCAGATCAGACAGTGCGTAGGTGCAGTCTGACTGGGATTTATGCTGTCCTCCTATGTTTGCTACAGGTCAGAAAAAAGCTATTAGAGAACAGCATGGTTCTTGATCAGACTGCGTGCACACACAGGCTGATCTGAAGCCATGTCGGGCTCAAAAGCCTTAAGGGACCTTTTTCCAGATCCTGGCTCAATTTTATTTTTATTACAATATATCGCTGCTTTTCAACAAAAATCTTGTAACTGCAGCTTGTTTTAAGCTGCATTTACGAGGATTTTGTTGAAAAGTGACATATTAGATGAAAGAAAAAGGATAACTATAATAAACATATGCGCCAGTGATGTAATTGTGGTATCCCATCCCTCATTAGATACCAAACACTTGGTGCTGAACTCCAGGGCTCAGAAAATGGGTACAATTACAAAGAAATAATATTCAAATTGATGGTGTTGCTAATTGTACATTGAGTCGATGGCCTAAATCACGAAATATTGATTTAACTTTAATAAACGTTATTGAAATTAAAAAAAATGAAGTTTTGCATTGAATTACTTGTTTTATTGTCATTGTTTAATGATTAAATCAAAGATGTTCGACTGAGGCTTTTTGAAGTGAAAGCAATAGTATATAGTATAATAATTTTTTTTCGTTTTCAAGATTCCAAATTCATACCTGCGACCCAGTCCGGCCTAGTGTTCGGTACATCGGTGGAATCCTCGAAAAGAGATTTTGATGGTGGGATTGATGAGGTAAATGACTGCTGTTTTGATTAACACGTTACTAAGCGAATTTGTTTTAGACTTTTCCAATTTGAAAAACGTAGCAGACTACCTTAACTCATTCCCAAACAAGACCTGGTTTTAACGTCTCTAATAGGAAAGGCTTTGGAAAACATTGAAACAAAAGAAGAAACTGCTGATAAGCAGCAGTTTCTCCTTTTGTCTCAATATTTTCTTTGCCATTTTTCACACAAATTTTATCTTTAATAACATCCATTTTGCCATTTGTGGCAGTTTTTGAAGTGGGCCACTCCAAATTTTGTCGTTTGGGAAAGGGTAAAGCTTCGTCTGATTGTCGCAAGTCTACATGTACCTCCTGAAGCGGTTTCTCTACAATGGCTTGGTCAAATTGAACGAAATTTTTCGTGTGCGAATAAATATGACATTGAGCCGTTTCAATCCCCCCTTATTGAGAGATCGGGGGCATATTGTTTTACCATTAGCCTTTTGTCTGTCTGTCCGTACGTCTGTCCGTCCATCCGTCTATACGTCCGTCTGAAAGTCCGAAAACTAACGTAAGAACTTAACTTTGGCTTAGTATTCCACATACAAAGCTCTAAATTAGTTTGTAACCTTCTTTAAATGATATATATCTGTCCCATGCAATATGACATTCCTTAAGGTCATCCACTAACCCTTATCAACCCTTTACATGAGAACTTGAAAGCTAAATGTAAAAACATAACGTTGGCGTTTTCTCCAACAAATAGCCATTTCGAGGGCATTTGTGTTCAACAAACACATTTCGTTTGTCACGGTTTGTGATTAAAATGATCTGATGATAACTAATATTCGTCCGACGATAAATAAAGTTGTGCATTCCATCCATACAGTCTGTGCAACTTCGGACGTCATCCGTGGCAACTGAAATTGACGAGGGTATCCCTCGTCAATTTCCGTTGCCACGTATGACACCCTGAAATCGACGAGGGTATAACGTCGTCAATTTCCGTTAATATCGTTCCAGGTGCTGTTCTACCGATGCAAACCAGAGGGAGATCCAGATTTTGATGCAGATTTCGACGCCATCAAAGCACAACTAGGCTTCTGATTATGAATGCCTATCCAGTTTGGATCAAATAAAAATGATAATTGTAAAATATGTTAATTTTCACTAAAATGTGTGATGGTTATTCTCCCATTTCAAAACTATTTACTTGTACATATAAGACAATCTGACAAAAATCCGTGGTTTATTTTTCAGTAACACCTGAGAGGCACCCGGCAGGGGTCACCTTTTGTCACCAATGGAAGATCCTTAATCGTTTGTTCCATTCCTAGACGACATAATTCTTAGCAACACAATCCAAATTAAGAAAATAGTACTGAAACTATCAGCTCACACACTATCAATGTTTAATCACTGTCGTGCAAATAGAGGATCCATGAAATCTATTTTTACTTGACAAGGACATGTGACTGAGCCTTCAATGATGTGTATTATATTTTGGTCAAATTGACACTACAGTACTTAAAAAACTACAAATCGTCGCTTTTCAACGAAACCCTCGTAACTGCAGATTGTTTCATTTCTTATGTTTTATTAAACTGTAGATACGAGGTTTTTGTTGAAAAGGCAACGAAATATAGATAGTTAAGTGAGTATAGTGTGCTAAAAGTAGATCTGTTTATACCTATGGAGATATAGTCTTATCATCGAGTTTGTCCGAATCTACGTCACTAATACTTTATTTAGTTGATACAATTGATCCCTATTTATTGTTTCCAGCACCCCTCGTTGTCTTTATCCTTACCAACAGCCCTTTAGTTTCCAGTAGTCAGAACATTATTTGCTTGGAAAGGAATAAGAAATTGTACCCATCTCGATTTGAATATCGTCATAGTTGGACTTTTGACGCTTAGTTTCATCTAATTCCGCGTATAACCCGTCTTCTCTGTTTCTAGGCGTGTGATCTTCTTTGACATGTCTTCTGAAAAAAAAAATATAGAATCTATATCGCTTCTATCATAATGCAATTGCAGTTGCCATCAAACTTTTAGTATATAGTTACATATGTACTTTTCAACAAAAAGCTCGTAACTACAGATTGTTTAAAGCTGTAGTTACGAGAGTTTTGTTGAAAAGTGGTGATTTATCCATGTAGCAATAAGAAAAAAAATATCCCCCCCCTTTGCTCTAAGCATAAATCTACTAGGTAATCCGTTGACTACTCATTTATCAAATTGCCATTCTACCAGCTCTATTTTAAAAGTCACTTTAATCAGTTGCCCTATCCAGATTTCCATATTTCACAGTCCAGTCAAGATATTATGGCACATGTTTTCAAATTTTTAGTGTATTTATACAAGGGCGGATCCAGGGATTTTTTTCAAGGGGGGGGGGTGACCAAGCCCAAGATTTTTTTCCAGGGGGGGGGGGTCCAAGCTCAAATTATGGCTTAAAATGTAATAAATGTGTAGTTACAATGTACACTAAATTTATATAGTCAAAATTTAATTTTCGGCCAATGCCAGGGGGTGCGGGGGTGGTCCCGACCCCCTGACCACCACCCCCCCCTATGTCCGCCCATGATATTGTAAAACTTTTGTCGTTTGGTGATCATATGTTGTGTCACGGAAAAAGGGGGCATTAGAGTAATTTTCCTTATTAATTCAACTTTTCTATCATTTATGAATGGATTGATTTAAACAACAACAATTATACTCATGTCAATAATGTTAATTTTCCATACACTTTTGAATGTGGTGGAAAAGAGTTTTCAAGTGGATGTCACATGCAAGATTCCAACCATCACATGCAAAATACAGCGACTTGGGGTTCGATGTTAAGTTGATTATGTAGATACATTTTTAAACGTCAGCCATGATATCGTGACTGTACAAAAGATTAACCCTTTCCCAAACGACAAAATTTTAGGAGGGTTTAATTTGAAAGTTGCTGCAGACGATAAAATAGATATAGCAGTAAATGAAGAACTTGTTCTTCTGGTTACCCAGAAAACATGAATTTGAGACAAAAGAAGAAAATGCTGGTTATCAGAATTTTTTCCTTTTGTCGCAATATTTTCAAAAGCGACATCGAAACCAGAGGCGCGTTCTTTAGAGCGAGATTTTTTAAGATTTCTTAAGATGTTTTTGATACAGCGTCTTTGAGACCGAAATTATAAGCGATGTGTTCCGAATGTTCCATATTTCATACAAATGAAGTCATGATGACGTCATTTGTATAAAGTGTGAAGAATTCGGAACTCCGCGGTTTATGAATCATGGAGCATTCGGAACAACTCGGTCAATTTTCTCCCATATAGATTCTACAGAATTTACCGAGGGATTCCGAAAGAAGTATAAAGCAATGGCGGCTCGCAGTGATCGTCTTAAAAATCTTGCTCAAAAGAGCGCTTAATCCTAAAACATCTTAAGAAATCTCAAAATATCTCAAGAAATCTCGCTCTAAAGAACGCGGCTCATGTCTTGTTTTGGGAAAGGGTTAATGACGTCAAAACTGTAATTATTGTGAATGCGTAAATATACTAGACAAAAAAGAAACGCAACTTCCTTTTCAATTCCTTCGAACGCAAAGACATCAAATCAGATTTAAACAAAATGTAATACATTTAAAGCAACAACATTTCACCTTATAAAGTTCACAAAATCTTGTTTGTAGCAAATTCCATTAATAAGAAAACATCTAGTTTACACCGGGCGTCAACACAATTTGACAAAAAAGTGTATGTAGGTCGAAAAACACATTCTGTTTCGTTCAGTTTGGTCCGATATGCGAATGTTGTGAAGTCCATGCGATTTATTAGCGGTCTCCGTTGCAGTCCTAAACCTATCCAGTAGGTTGGGTTAACCTAATGATACGGTTCTGTCGTGACGTCATATCTCTTACACGTCCACTCTGTAATCGATTGGTTGTGGTCCCATTGAGAGCCAACAGTGTTAACAGTCGAAAATGTGTCGATTTGTTGCCCCATCAATGTCTTGTGACAACATTTTGACTTTTTCAACCAAACAACATCCATTCTGCAGATTGGCGCTTGTTTTGGCGCAGCCGTGTTATGCATAGGGTGATGTGAACTGTATGAACGCTTTGGCATCTTCTTGGTCTATGTTTTAGCTTGTGTTTGAAGAAAATTTGTTTTGAAAGCAGTCATTTAGAAAACACGGCAGGGCGATAATCAGTTTTTAACAATTTACAATTTATTATATGATGAATTTACAACATCTGAAGAAAATGACACTATACTTATGCGTATGGATGCAAGTTTATTAAAAATATACTCAATATCCATTAAAAACATATTTTGTCGAAAATATTATGAAAAAATGGCGTTGCGTATCTTTTTTGTTCTAGTATATAAAAACTACAAACTTACCTTTTATGTAATTGATTGTAAAGTCGAAGTCCATCAGTCGTACCACAGAGCAAGATGAAGTCATCTTTAGAGAGTTTTGAAATGTCTCGCCCTTCCAACATGAAAAAGAATCAATTGGGAACGATTTTGTCAAATTAACATTGACGTAAATTCGGACAAAAATAGTATTTTCGTAGGTGTTGTTATACAATCTTAGAAAGTTCTACGGCTTGATTCAAGCCGTAGTTACGAGATTTTAAGAAAACGCCGATGGTTTATCAAAACATAACAGTAAACCCAGTCTATTTTAGCACAAAATTCTTTTCCTATGCCTGAGTTGGGAAACTTTTAGTTGGATACAAGTTGCCTTTCACAAAGAGATCTTATTATGACGTAGGAATAGGTTTGTAGAACATTGAGAAATGAAGAAAATGTTTATGATCAGCATGCATTTTCTTCCTTTTCTTCCATAGTGTATTCTTTGATATCAATTAAAGGGTTGTTTTCAACTTCATATTGAAATAATCTATAGTTTTGTTGCTATTTAAAGGCACTTAACTAAAACTAATCAAAACATCGGATAGTAAATCAGACTCGTTCATCACTATAAGTGCAAGCGCGTGTTTGAATTGAAATGGAAAGAAACTTTGACATACAGTGCGTTATAATTTGATTGCCAATAAATATACCCTCGCCTACGAAGTAGGGGGGTGGGTATAATGGTTTCACCATGTTTGTCTGTTTGTCCGTCCATTCGTCCATCCATCCGCATATACGCATATATCAAAAATATTAGTTTGGTGTTTATTGCGACACTGAGTATACATTGCGCTAGAAGTTTGTTATGGTGTCGATTTCCTACCATTATATCCTCGGAATATTGTCTCGTATCTTTCGATATTTACAATTTTGAGCCATCCCATCACCTCCTCTTCTGTAAATGTGCTAAAATGTCGACGCTGTTGCTGTTAAAAGATAAAAAATGGGATTACCACGAATAAGATATTAGTATAAAGCAGTTTTCAGGATAGCACGCTGTCCGTCCGTCCGTGTGTCTGTCCGTCCGTCCGTCCACAGCCATATCTCAGCAACCCTTGGACCAAATTCAATGAAACTTCACATGTGAACTCCCTGGGTCAATACCTAGGGCCCTTTTTCTCCGTTTGTAAATTTAAGGCTGCGTCATGGAAAAAGGGGCCTTAGTGTAATAATTAGTTTTTCATTGATTTCTCTTCATCTAATGGGCAGAATTTAATGAAATTTTGTGCTCATGTAATAAATAGGATGTTCTAGACCACATTCTATAAACAATGTGCGTACAAAAAAAGCTGTCATGGGAAAAGGGGGCTTAATGTATGATACTTTTTATTTTGTGACAAACACTTATTCGGGGAGCATTATCCGTCTGTGACGGCTCTTGTTCTACTTTGTTTCAGTGGTTTTATTTGTTTAATGTTTTGATGTCGAGATAACGAGTGTCCAACTGTAACATATTACTGTGTTTTACATATTACAGATTTCATTTGACCTGACACTTGCCTTTGTTTAAAGTGTGTTCATATTTCGCATACAGCGTAATATTCTTAAAAATGACCTGTATCATAGTAGCCTACACAGATATCACAGGTATACAAGAGTTGTTATTTAAAACAAGGTACAGATGTGTAATTTATTATATTGTCCACCCATATTAACCAGGGACAACTCAATTTTCGTGCGCAAAGTCCGTTAATTTGGTGTCTTAACAAAACAATGCCGAAGTGAGGTCATTACATATGCAGATATCCCGGGTTAATCTTGTTGGGCAATAATAACAGCTAAAGCTGCGCCATGTGAAATGAAATCTGAAATACCTTTGGCTGACCTGTCTCGTATGTTTGTTTGATGTCATCAGCGTGTTGAACTGTTTGATCGTGGTTAGCATTTTTCTTCCTGTTCAAGGTATGGGATTTATCAACCCTTTTCCAAACGACAACATTTTAGGGTGGTCCTATTTAAAAGCTAATGCAGACGACAAAAATGGATGTTACTCAAGTTTGGATTTGTGTACTATATAGCTCAGAAAATATTGAGACAAAAGGAAAAACTGCTGGTTATCAGCACTTTCTTCTTATGTATTAATATTTTCCCAAGCCTATTTTCTTAGGGACGTTAAAACCAGGTATTGTTTCGGAAAGGGTTTAAGTACATGAATGTATTGGTCATGACGCAGAAAACAAGAGATGCGCAATGGGCAATTTTCGTCCATCGTTTTTGTGTGTTTCAGAACTTGTCCTCTTATATGGACGTCCAAACAAATTGGTCTTAGGCAAAGGATTTACTTTTTTCCTTCAATTCAGCAACAACAACAACAACAACAACAACAACAACGACGACGACGACGACGACGAATGTCTAAATAAAAACATTATAAAAACAAAAACAAATTTAAATAATAGTTTATCGAACGAGATACATGTATGTAAATTAAGTTAACTCATTTAGAAAAAAATGAATAAAACAAAGAAAATCTTTATTCATCAAACAATTTGGACAACCATGACAAGTCCATGCCGATAAATGGATTTTGTCAATGCCAATCATAAACAAAACTGAAAGTTTCGGCATTTCTCTGTTACATATAGTTGTCCCACGATATTCAGATTCCCGCCTATCAATAAAAACGTATCTTTTTACTAATGTACTAGTTATACGGGTCAAAACGAAGCCATATCGATGATAATCAGTATTTTGGTGTTAAATATAACAAGACGATTTGCGTCTCTAAAATAACATGTTTTTATAGGTCAAAGGTTTGTTAATAAACATCAGATTAGCGTTGGACAACTGTACATACCATCGTCTAACAACTACAATAATTATTACTGCTATGCCCACCGCCACGACAAGTGGAACAATAATGAGAACAATCACGATATCTTTGACACTGGACTTTTCTTCCTCAAAAACTGAAAGAAAACGTGAACGTGTTAACTTATTATTGATCATCAATTCATTATGCCCCTTTTCGAAGAAAAAGGGGGTATATTGTTTTGCAAGTGTCGGTCGGACGGTCGGTCGGTCGGTCGGTCCGTAGACCAAATCTTGTCCGGAGCATAACTCAAAAAGTATGTAAGGTAGAATCATGACACTTTACAGGTGAATAGATCTCATTATGGAGAGGTGCAGTGCACAAGAACCATAACTCTACCGATCATTTTTTGTGGTTATTACCCTTTGTTTATCACTGTGTTGTAAGTTGTCCGTTAGATTTGTGTAGTTTGTACGGAAGTTTTGAGTGGTCAATCAAAGATGGCGTCCGTGGAAAATCGTTAGAGGTGGGTGTCTTAGTTTTTTGTCGATAATTTTCTTAAATGGCCGTATCTTGTCTTGATACTGATATCATCGTATAGGAGAAATGTATACCTATTAACGGTGCTATATAGCCAAGTACCAGTGTTGTCCTATCGTACTCAGTCGTTGTGCAAAGACAGCCAAACATGGAAAACTTAAACTTTTTTCGAAGCGAGAAAGTTGGCCTTTTAAGGATGATTACATAGTACACAGCGAACTAGGGAACAAACTATTGCTCTAACTTGGATGTTTTTAACATGCTATTTTCTATGGTTACCGTTATTGTACACAAACATGTCCAGAATGACCACAAACGCTGTGTTTACTAAATGGCCAAACAACGGTGTAGTCCCAGTGAAAATATGCAGACACAACGGTGCAGTTTCTGTGTTTTATGTACGGTGTAGTTATTATTTTCTCAACAAGTTGTGAACGGTGTAGACTTGGTATGTTGTATAGGGCGAACTAGCTCTAACCGCTAGCAGATCATCTGCACATCTGATTTATCTCCCTCAAATACTTTGGTCTTAAAAACGCAGTTCTTTCCCTTGATAAAAACGCCGACATCCTCAAAGTAAACGAAAACAAAAGTTAAGGAAATATGCCATTTTCTCTTTTTTCATTCACATAGGCCTAAAACAGTTCAATGTATGTTTAATTTGATTTTCAAAAGACATTTTTTGTTATTTGTTATTGAAAAAAAAAACCAACATCTGCCGGACATGATAATCACAAGGAATACCATCACAAAATATTAAACAAGTCATACGATAACAGTCATTTTAGAGCCATGTTTAGTGACTTACCCTAAGATGTGGGTGCAATGGCCAGTTTCTTGTTCATCCGTTCATTTGATTTGTAGATTCGAAATTTCGGTTCTGGCTTTGAACTTTTCTTTGTAACTGTTTTAATTGGTTATTACAATCAATTCTTGTAATTAATGAAATGAGTTCAACTCAAGGAGTATTATAATTATTGATCGACATGTATCTAGTTTTCAAATTGACCCCTCATTGAAAAGTCTGATTTTATCAAAAATAAAGGATTCCATCAACAAAAAATAAATTATAAATAACAAAGCATAAATTATAAATTTGTTTCATAAACATTTGGGCCTTTTTTCGTCTTGTTCGACTTAAAGTAATTAAGTCTTGGATTGACAATTTTCTGACCAAGATTTTTTGGGCCCACTCATAAAATGTAACCATTTGAAATGAAAAAGACAATATTCTATTCGCCAAAACCATTTGACTATTGGAGTAAAACGCATTGAAATACTTCCAAGAGAGTAGAACTTACATCCATAGATAAATGAAATGAAATGTTTTCCATCGATAACCGACCTTCATTGACCAAGATAAACAATTACCAAGTTGATCAACGGTTATCAATGACTTAATCACATCTGGGAACAAACTGTTCATTTCAGCCATTGTTTTCATGTCTCGTGGGGGAAAGAGAAGAGTCCTATCCGTATCATCTGTTTCAGTACGTCCAATGGAATTATCAGGAATTAAGGTCGGAGCTTTTTGAACGACTTTATGGGGTGTTGAACTTCGTAATTTTTTATGTACTGGGCTCATGCATTTAAAATCGGGGATATCATCGATAGAAAGATTGTTAACCCCAAAATCCTTTTTCTACGTTGATGAGGTCTATCTTGTGTATTCTATGCTCGCAAATGGGGATGACGTCCTATTCTGACTTCTTGATAATATTCGGAATTATACTAAAGTTCAGAGTTTTCAAACATGTTTGACCTGTCTAATCATTGATCTCCCTCCTGCGCACAGTTCACATTTTACTCTGACCTTAGACCTTGTGACATTGACCTGCGGAGCTTGACCTTAATAACTTAAATGGGGCCTATATCTCAGGGCCTATTACATACAGTCTTGATATTTCACACACGGACACCTCCTACCAAGACCTTTCACATTTGACCATGGAATTGGGCCTTGTGACCTTGACCTTGGCGTTTGACCTACTTTTAAAAACTTTTACCTGGCCTATATTCCATGTGTTTTTTACACATATAGTCTTGATATTTCACACATGGACACCTCCAACCAAGACCTTTAAGTTTTGACCATGACCTAGGACCTTGACCCTGAAGTTTGGCCTACTTTCAAACAGTTTTAACCTGGCCTATATATCATGTCCTATTACACATACAGCGTCGATACTTCACACCTGGACACCTCGTACCAAGACCTTTCACGTTTGACCACGACCTTGGACCATGTGACCCTGACTTTGGAGTTTGAACTTTCTAAAAAAACTTTAACCTGGCCTAAATCTCATGTCCTATTACACCTACATCCTTAATATTTCACACAGGGACACCTGCCACCAAGACCTTTCACATTTGACCACGAGCTTGGACCTTGTGGCGTTTACCTTGGAGTTTTTACCTACATAAAAGGTAGACACCTTTGAGGGGGCATATATGTTTTAAAAACATCTCTTGTTTTGCCAGAGTCTTCGAAGCTATTTTTGTTACATACGTTAAAGTCAGGCATTGCTTTAGAAATGGCTATTGTTCTAAAGGCTGGTATTGTAGTTACAGTCAATTTTGATTTATACGCTGGTCAAGTGGGGGGTTTTCTGCTTGCTTGCATACGCATGTACACGTTCAATCCATGCGAGATCAGGTGAAAGGGTTTTATAAATTGTAACCCGTCACGCTAAAAGGGACCTTATCCGAAATCCGATAATCCAAATTTTGACAAACTTGTCAGACTCAACCTAGGTCAACCAGATACTGTATGCAAAAAATGAACATATAGTAATATAGGGATAACATTCCGGATATAGAAAATTGCATAAAAGTGAAAAGTGTCGGCCCTAGTCTGGCTGCGCGGACTGCGCAGACTGACTAGGGTCGATATTTTTCACACACCCGATAAAGGTCCCTTTTAGCGCGACGGGTCACAATTATCTGAGTCATGAGTGTCAAAACAACGTATTATTCTATGGTGTATTTTGAGGATGTAAATTCTTACGTGTAGCACATTTTGGCGATTGTCCCGATGTTTGGTAATGTGTTGTTTTATTACAAACGCATATAGAATCAGCCATCCGACAATACGCACCGATGTCTGTACAGTTGTCTTTGTTCTTGCAATTTTCAAATAAGGCCTCACATCGGTTCACACAGTTAAACACAAGAGTCGCTGACAGGACCTGATTAAGTAAAATACAGACAAAGTTCGGTAATGATAATATGACACTTCAGTACACACAATATAGGGTTTGAATGTAAAACAATCGTTTGTATTTCTAAAATGCCATCATCATCTCACATCTGAAAAAGGTGTACAAAAAGTAAGCAAAAACTACATTTAAAGGCACTTCCAGCGTGAGCGTAACTCTTACATATTTAACGTAATTAAATAAATAATCCAGTATGTTTCATGAAATTTTCATTAAATATAAATCAATAACATTTACATGTTTTTGTAAATTTTATCTAAATCGGTTGATCCAAACATAAAGTATTTTAAGTTTTTCAAATATCAAAAGTCACAAAACGCCAGGCGATTGCAGAATTCACTAGCATCAAAGCAGCCTCAACCAATCATGCTCGTATCTCGAACTCTTGCTTCATAAGATCTGATAAAATACTTTCGCATGCGAAACAATACTAAAATTCATGTGTATCTATTTTGCTTAAGAAATAAAGTTTTGCACTTATCAGCATAAAGTGAAATCGTATGTTACCAGAGTTTAGTTTTTTGTCGTTTTGCCCCAAAAAATGTTCAACAACTGGAACAGATTATAATTAATACATTCTACTCAATATTTCTTTATGAAAATTTAAGATATTTAGCCAATATGAATGAATTAAATTTGTCGAAAATTTGATGAAAAATGGTTTATCAAATTCTAAATGTTGCGTTTGAAGTACCTTTAAACGTATATTGTTTCGATTTGTATAAAATTTCCGAAGTTATACACTTACCACATAAAGTAACGCAACACTCATTCAATATCAAATATCTTGTTTATAAATTTAAGGATATATTTGTTTTGACATCATATGTAATATTTCATCAAACAGTAAACGAAACATCACCAGAATGCTCAGACATTTACAGACAAAAAAATTACCCCGAAGACACCTGGTGTAAATTCAAAAGTCACAAACTAATTCATGGCTATAATCTTACCTTGTATTCCTAAACAAATGACATCATCGTCACATTGACACTTTTTTTAAGCAATTTGATGTTATAAAAACTTAGTTCACTCATCCTGAAGGGTTGTTCGATCGCAAAACTGGTTTGTTGGAGGATTTAAGACTACTACGTACGCTCCTTTTCAGACAGTCCCAAAAGTGTTCGATAGCAGACGTTTCCTGCAATAAGGACAGTAACCTTGTTTTGCTGCACAACCGTCGTGTGAAAGAAGCAGTGTGTGCATGAGCGCCACCCTGTTGCAATATACCATTGACTCTTCCTACATGATATGAGGGACAACAGGGCGCAACACATTGTCAACGTACATACGAGTGTCAACCTTGACATTTCAGTTGTTTGTCCAAGCCCGCCTGTCTGTGCATTAGGGTGAGTTCCATGACTTTATGCAAACACCCGAAGCACCGTACCGCATCTCTTTAACTGGATCAGACCGTCTTTGGATGGATAAATTGTCTTAAATAGCAAAAAATGTCCCAGAAGTTAGTCAATAACAGATATAAACGGTTTGCTTCTGGTTGAATAATTCATTTGCGATGGCTAATCCATGTCTGCCAAATTGAATGTTCATTTATGTGGAATTTGCTGCTATTAGGAGTCTGTTCCAATGTTCTGGTCCCTTTGGCTTATACCCTACCGACTGATTGTAAATGATCCAGTCGATGAACTGGATCGATCCTGCACACCGGCGATTGCTATAAAATGGTACAACAACCTTGAAATTGAAGAAAATTTGGACGCCAAGCTTTTTTTACCCTGCCAATTGAGTATTCCAGAACTCAAATTCAAGTGATACGGTGACGGCTGTTTTCAGGAAGTTATGACATGACGCTTAGTGCGAACATTGACAATTTTTTGTGTTTTTACCGTGTAACTGACGACAAAATATCAGTAAAACTATCTTTGAGGATTGTTTTTTAACTTGCAAGACGTTAGGACGTACGTGTTTAACGTAAAATAATAAAGGGACGTACTTCTGACATGTTCGTTGGAAATTTAGATATTTTGTTAAAAATAACTTTCAGAAAACCTTCCTTCAGAACTGTAGAAAGTATTATTATTATTCTTTAATTCCTCCATTTATGAAGATACATATACAATCATGGACATATACACAGACAAACATATTATACTTGCACATTACAACAAACATGAAACAAAAGCAGTAGATACTAGTATTCACATATGAGAGAATGGTTAGAGCCAAGATGTGATAGCAAATTTGACAAAGACAAAGAAAGAGAAAGAAAGAAAAAAAAGGAAAGAAAAAGAAGAAAGGTTACATGTAGATAAACATATTTTAACATATAGTTTGAGTTATGTCCCGTTATATCCACGTACCTTCCAGTTAAGAAAACTTGACCGAAACTAAATGAAAAGTAAACTCACAAGGCTGTGGAGTGATACATTTACAACACATAGGCCGTGTTATACTTAGAGTAAGGTAATGTATTCCATAGTCGGTACTCACTGACGTGCGTACCGGCAGTGATCTACATTACCACTCTCGATTACATGTAGTTATAATCGTTCAAAATTGTATGGAAAAAAGTAATGACTTTTGAGTAGAACTGTTCAGCGTTTCCTTGTAAAATCACAGAGAGATTTGCATCTAGCCCAACATTGTATAAGTAACAAGTTTACATGCTTTGTTTCGAATCCCAAACTCGGATAACCCGGGGTCTGCTTTGCTGTCATGTAGCGTAGCAGAACGCGGATCATTCCAGGATGTTCGAATCCCTAGACCTATTTTTTACCAACACATACTAAATAACAGTAACTGTTATTTATGTCGATTAGACAGATGTTTCGTGCAACACATGTTTCGTTCGCATTGTTTTTATTTACGATGGGATATCTGCTATTGATGTTTTTGTTTTGTTGTTGATTACGGTGTTGTTGTGTCACGTGATTTCTCGCCATTTTATTATGTGCTCCTGAACTTGACAAAATTGTTGTTTACGACTATTTTCGACTTTTTTACCCTCTAGAATCTACAAATAAAAATATTGACCAATCAAATTGAATCTTGGCCACAATGTTGGTAACCATAAGATCTCAGATGGGTTCGATTTTCAGTCTGATCTGAGCAGAAAGTCATGAGTTGTGTGCCCTTGAACTTGACAAAATTGCCGTTTCGACTGTTTTCGACCTTGTTTACACTCTAGCTTCTACAATTATTGACTTAACACGACAGAACTTGGACACGCTATTGGTGACTACGAGGGGCGTTCAATTAATTTTGGAACACGGGTTTTCTATAAGCAGTTGTAATGATGCAGTTCAATTTTAAATTTCTACAATCATTCGAAGTATTCCCCTTTGACATCCACACACGTTTGAAGTTTTGAAAACTATTACTTATATGCCAACAAAAGGACCTCTTTTAGAACACCCAGCAGCCACTGTTAAATGAAACTACTTAAGGAATACAAGGACCTCTACCGACGTCCAGAGAGTTTTTTGTCAGTGTGGGGAAGACAAAAAAGTAACCAGGGCTTAAACCATGCTTTACGGGTGAATGAAGACCCTGTGTGGCATGTTTCTCATTCAGGAAGTCTTGAACAAGAAGACACTTGCGGATAGGTCCGTTGTCTCCTGATATTTCTTCACTTTCGTCGACATACCGTGTTTGTAAAAATGGTCCGTGCTTGTGTTGCTATTGGGAACATCAATTTGAACAATATGCCCACCATACTTGAAAATACCGCGTACAAAACTTTTGGCGCGCTTTTAGTACTTTTAGCAATGATTGACATTTCCTGGCATTTTGGCAACTATTGCTTGCTATTGACATGTCGATGGTGCTCATAATAGTTGATCCATGTTTGATGATCTGTATAAAACTCAGAAAGTCAACATTAATGTAGACCGTAACATCCAACTTCAACTCGTTTTTCATTTTACGTACATTGAAATAGCCAGTGCATATGACTGAACCAACTTGAAATTTCAATAACTTTTGAAGGACTGTGCGAATTTGTCTGACATTTTGACCAAGTAAAGATAACGATTTTCCCGTTTGATAGCCACTGACTACATTTGTTCTATTGAAGCATAAGGTATTTGGACCATTATTACCACTTTTAATTGAACGTCCAACGTATAAGATCTTTATAGTTTGTTTTCGGTCTTTCAGTCACAAATATTAATTGATTCGAACAAGTCATCTTGTTTTCACTTTTACAGTCACAAATATTGATAATTCAAACAAGACCTGTAAGATCATGGGTGCAATTTTCAGCTTGATCATTATCTTCCATCTTGAATCATGTGTCCTTGAACTTGATCACATTTTGATTTTCGCGCTATCTAGGCTCAGGTGAGCGATTAGGGACCATCATGATCCTTTTGTTTAAAGTGTCCCCTGATTGGCAAAATTAAAGCCTTGTGTCGAAAAAAAAACCCACACATTTCTAATAACCAGATATCAAAGTTTCTACAATTTTCAAACATTAGAAGAGTTTTTATTTCGTCTTTTCAATTTTGGTCTTTTCTGATCTTTACCGAAGAAAAAAAACGTTTAACTTCCGATTTGAAGTTATGACGTCATGCCGGCCAAATAATGACGTCATGGAGGGAAAAACCGTGAAGTCATGGGTCATTTCCCGGAAAGCCTGAGATTTCTGACAAAGTTAAATATCCGACTTTTCTGTCATAAAGCGACTTCCCCAATCGATACTAAAAGCACGGAATTCGTCCTTAGTAAATGTTAGAAAAATTTAAAACGGTCAATGAATATGTCGTTAGTGAGTCAATAAATGTGCCTAAGAACGGTTTAAGTTTATCTGTTAGTATTACTATTACGATGGAGAAATGGACAAAAAATAAGACTCCGCTATATGACAGAAAAGTCGCACACGTTATCTTTGTCAGACACCTCATGCTCTAAATTGGGGCGGAGTCAAGTCATTGTATGACGTCAATCCGTGGCGATTTTACAGAAATTGCCGATCTTTTTTTCTCGAAATTCATCCAAGTAACGACGTAAAGAAAAGCAAACAAAACTTTTAAAACAACCGAGTTTGGCGGATCTTTTATAAAACACGTTAATTTAATGATTTTCTTCCAATATACAGTGAAATAAACTGTCTAGCTTGGTAGCCTTTGAATATGTTAGAAAAAGATTATATATATATACACACACTATTTAAAATTCGTTGTGTCGAAATCGCGAGAGTCGCCAAGATATCCGTTCCTCTGATGTTTCTTCAGTTTCGATTAAAGATATATAACATTTAAGATTTTGCTGTCAATGAACCATGATCTTTAAACGAAGTAGAAATGGGAGAAAAAATGTTATGGGCAAGTTTTCTCTCTTCCATACTATATTTCAATGATATAAATAATTAAACAATGATATTGTTTCACATTTTCAATTTGCATTAATGGAGCAAAACCGCACTTGACTTCGATATAAACAGAATTGCGAGTTATCCCATGTTGATATAACGAGTTTGAACTTTAAAACAAACCAAATAAATCATTGTTATCCGTTGTGTTTCAAAATTACTTTTAACGCACAAATTTGATCTTATACATAATGTTGGATGTAACTAAATACGCCTTTTATCTTATAACCTTTTCTCAAACAAGATCTGTTTCGTTTTCACGTCCGTAAAGGAAAAAAACTCTTAGGAAAAAATGAGACAAATGAGACAAAAACTGAAAATGCTGAATATCATTACTCCTTTCTTTATTCACAGTTTCGATATGTTTCGTAGAATATTTTACACAAATATATCTTTTTCAGCACCCTCTTTTTATCAGCACGAAACTTTCAAATTATGGCAACAGTCAGAATATTCGCCGTTTAAGAAAGGGACAAGAAGTGTAATATCTACACACGCGTGTTTCGTTTTTTTCGGAAAAAATAAGGAAAGTCACATGAAGCTTTCATTCAAATACTTTTAATTTGTGCTCTCGATAGGGATATATTCTATAGAATGCACCCAGTACTTTTACGGAAAACTGTTATCACAGGCTCGTTCTTTAGAGCGAGATATTCAAGATTTCTTGTGATCATTTAAATAAAGCGTTTTTCTCTTGCATTAACTTTGTTTTGAATAAGAACACACGTTAGGAATAAAATGTGCAATACGATACACATACATGCATATAATTATGAAACATTTAGCCACGAGGAAGTTTTAAACGCACTGAGCCGAGAGCGGTCATGTGACTTACAAATTTTGCGTTTATTCTGCTGCATCAAATGCCCTTGCTACAATTTTCATCAAATTTTAAAGCGAAACATTCCCCTTTTTTGAAAGAGAATGCCAAATGAAGTATTTTATTGTTCTTAATATAAGGACATGCCAAAAATTTTAAGATCTTTTATGTTGAAATATAGATATTTTGTCATAATTATGCTAAAATAGGGTGGGTGGGGTAAGGTAAAGTCAAATATCGTTTTTATTTGCGTAGAAAGGTGTGATTACCTTTTGTGTAAAATAGCTCTTGGTATTACCTTCAAGGTTTGTAATTTCATACGTTATTTCTGGTTCGTAATTTTTGTGCTATTTGCATTTTCGACAGCCTAGCAGGTCCCCCTTTAAAACATAAGGGTAATTTTGCGAAAATAGTCATTACTAGTCAAGGGCAGAAAACGAGTCAGGAAACTTACCCTGATTTTTTTTAATATTTTGTTCAGGAAATGTTACTTTACAACATGATATGTACAAATAAAGAAAATTCATCGGGCGGATAAAAAGTAACCCCCGAGTTCAACCTTACCTTAACACTTTTCCAAACGACAAAATTGATTCTAGTCCAAATTAATAGATGGTGCAGACGGCAATAGCAAATACTTTTTTGTGTGTTTATGTGTAGAAAAATGTGGTAAATGAAGAAATTGCTTGTCACAAGCAATGTATTCATTTTTCACAGTGTTATTCATAGTGTTTGCCAAAGAATTTGTCTTGTAGGGCGTCAGAAGGCGTCTGTGTTTGGTGATGGGTTACGCAAATACCAATTATGTATAAAAACATCAACATAACGAACAGCAGTGTAAGCTGTTATTAATGGTGCATGCGAAACAGTTCCATGATAAAAAAGCTATTCGTCAGCTGTTATTGCAAAACCTTGTATCTCTAGCTTTTAACAGCTAGAGAAACGAGGTTTTGCACTAACAGCGATGTTTAGTCTTATCTGACCCTGGTTTCTCGAAAAAATTAAGTACATACTCATGAGTACATGCTCAACTTCAATGGAATACTCTTAAGGGTGGAAGGGTATTCGATTGAAGTTCACGTTGATTTCGCTTGATTTTAGTAAGCTTAGGAGCTCATATTTGAGTCTGAGAATGAACTTAATTTTTTTCGAGAAACAGGGGCTTGACCTCCCTTCATATTAATTTTCAAAGACGGATACTTCGGGACCATCAAGTCTTATCATGTAGAGTTATGACCTTTAGCATATAGTGAACTTGACCTTGGAGTGTGACCCACTTTTAACATAAACTTTACCCTAGTCTCATAGACTATTTCAGATACAGCCTTGAATATTTGATACACGGGAACCTCCTGCCACGACTTTCATTTGGAACATATGACGTAGACCTCGGATTTTGAGCTATTTTACATATAACTTTAAACAGGTCAAAATAATAAGGTCTATTTCTGAGTAAGGATACCTTCGGTCAAGACCTTCATTTTGAACAATTGCATTTGGCCTGGTGACCTTGACCCGTATAGGCGAGCAACGTTTGGGCCATTTTATGAACCATAATCTGGCCAAAGTAAAATGTACCATTACATATAGGAAATTGATATTCAACTCATGGATATCTCTAACAAGCCATTTCATTTGGGACCATGACTTTTATCTCGTGACCTTGAAGTTTAGCCTCCTTTAAAAACTGAAACCTGGTCTATATAATCATTCACATTTACTGATAGAGCCTCGATATTTCACATAAGGACACCTCTTTACAAGACATTTCATTTTGGACCATAACCTTTGACTTTACCGTGGTAAATAAGCCCTCGTAAGTTTTTTACACATACAAATTAAAGATGTTATATCTACCAAACAACTGAATTTAAAGAAATTTTTTTTTGACCTCTTGTTGCAAACCATCCCTTGTAGATACTGCCAGAGGCTTTAAAACCATTTAGCCAGATTTGGAGCCACTCAATGGGGAACGCCATTATGCAATACTTTTTTTCGAAATCCTTTGATCAATTCCGTAGAAATGATAGGGTCATTCCGAATGACTTGTGGACGAGCGTACATGTACCTTATGCTCCGTACTTTATACAAATGAGTCAGTCATCCTGACGTTATTTGTATAAAAGTATGGAACACCTCAGTCAAAATCTCGGTCTTTATAAAATGTATCGCTCCAAAGAACGCGCCTCTGTATTGAGTCAGAACAGACTTCTTGTATTCGACGGCTCAACAAGCTTTAATCTTTGATGCAAATACCGTTCCCATGTTCAATATAAAAAAACACAATTTTAAGGTAGAATATCCGTAATGTGGCAATTTTAGGATTCATAAAACATAAAACATAGTTTTTTTCCATCGGTGTCGTAACGTAACATATTCGGGCGCGGTCGTACACATTCGGCGATGGAAAGTTCCGCCGCCGAATATTTTCGACGTCGCCCGAATAATTCCGACGTCGCTCGAATCTCATTGGGGTATTCTATCTTAATATGGTTAATTACACAATCATGATATTTCCATCAGTTTAAAGATCTGTTTTGATTCTAGTTTGATATTTTCTATCCCTACATATCCCTAGCACTATTTTCTTGGCCGCCTTAATGCGTAGTCTAAGGGACCTTGACATCCACTCAGGTTTAGGCGGTCTATGGAATAGACCTTCTTGTCGCAGATTTACACACCATAACTTCTCAAGTGTAACTTCAGTCCCAAGAAATCTAGACAATTTAGCTAAGGAATTTCCGAGGTCGGATTTTAGTTTGTCGTAGAACAAAACGAACGTTTGTCCTGGCATATTGAGCATCCAGTCTTTGTTAAAATTAAGCCATTTCTCAACGTTTCGTCCCAAAAAGGTGGAGAAATCTGGAAAATATATAAAAATGAAACTAGATCTAGAATGCGCGACCTTATACATTTGATCGGATAAGAAAAGTTCTGAGTTATCTGTCCTTGGCTAGATTAGACTTTGGTTGCACTCAAATATCTACAATCCTATCTAATCAGAACAAACTGTCTATGACTATAAGATCTGCATTTTTATGTCCTCTTTCGAAGAAGTCAATGAGGTTATATTGTTTTGCACATGTCGGCGATCAGTTGGTCCCATTGAGGAGAAGTGCAGAAGTGTCCTCGAATTTGACAAACTTGTCTTTTTCGACTTAGCTTTGACGTTAAGAACCATGCATATTTACAAATCAAGGACACACTTCGACAAAATGATTGCGGAGCAAGAATTTCATGTGTATAAATTCTGCTTGCTCGGAATCGAACCTACTTAGATAAGTGCCCTTGAATTTGACAAAACTACCGTTTTCGACCTTGTTTTCAAATAGTCACTCATATTATAGCGGACGAGAATTGACCTGGCAGAGCACTCCATTCAATTAGCATGAGCTGCTCAGCCAGGTCATTTATCGAGAGGTATACTAATAAAAACAACAACAATAACAAAAAAGAAACCTTGGACACAACGCTGGTAACCATTTGATCTGGCAGGGGTACATGTAACCATAAGGTCTAGCATGGATTCGTGATCACAATCATATCATATTCTGAATTACATCGTGAGTTAGGGGCCCTTGACTTCGACAAATTCCCCACGTTCTACTTTGCGTTAACTGTGGTAATAGCCTCACATATCGACGTATCAATACGAAACTAGGAGAAGATATTGCTTCAATTAGAACATGAATATATGTAATTTTCAGCTTAATCATAATCTAATACGTTGAATTGCATATCATTGAATTTGACACAATCGGGGTTTTCGACATTCATTTATTGTCAGAAATATTACTTGATTCAAACAAAACTGAAAAATATATTTGTGCTTATATGGTCTAAGACAAGTTTGATTATCAGTTTGTTCAGTTCAGAAAGTCCTGAGTTATCTGCTCTGTATTTGACAAAATTGCCATTTTTTCCGCACGCCATCTTCGCTAAGGTGGTCGATTAATGACCATCATTGTCCTCTTGTTTCTATTTTCACTTTTCATCGTCAAAAGTACTTTTCGCCTTGGTCGTGCTTTTTGTCGGCCCTCGAAGCTGTACTGTGGCTTTGTCTATGTAGAGTCATTCCTTACCTCAGAGCAACATATACGACGGGATGAAGACATTTTAGTCTGTTAAACCATTCCCACAATATGACTCTTTTTGACTCCTCACAAGATAATGGTCTCGGAAAACATTGTGGAAAATGAAGAAATTGCTTGTGACAATTAATTTCTTTATTCCCCACAATGTTTTCTACCTAATGTGACAATAAAATGTTGAATTCCGTTCAATTTAAAGTGTCGTCTGCATCATCTTTGAATTTGGACTGCCGCAAATATTGCCGTCTGGTAATGGGTTAAATAAATTCCAAACCCTATGCTATGGGTATTCATTTGAATCGTCTCGTTGAGACAATTCAAATGAGTACCCATCACATAGGGTTTTACAAACAGTTACAAAAATATTGCGTTTTGAAAAGCAATCACCACCGTTGCTAAATGTAAAAAATACCTGTTTTGTTGAAGTCTTCTAGCGATATAATTTTGGTTTTTGATGTTTTCCGTCGATTGTACTCTGCCAAAGTGCTCTCAAACGGGTCTCTCACAATCAGTACAGCTCGTTCAAACACACATTTCCGTGAGTTGTACCAACGTCTGTGTGTTTTTACAACAATAACTTTTTCAATTGTGTTTTCACCAAGAAAAACGTCCTTTATGTGGCGACTGTTATATAACTAGATAAAGTGCACGGAACGTGCATTTGAGAGGGCTATCCCCGTGTGTAACTCACTCTGCTCCGAATCCAGTGGTAGGGTGGTCACACTTTTTTCCAAAAGTATTCCAGCCCCTATAAAATATATACCAGCTTACAGAGAATATTGAGAGAAACATAAAACTGGTTGAATTGTGAAAATCGGACATTGCGTTATGGAATAATGCTTATTCCGATTTTTAAAAAGGGGAGATAATTCTGCCGGATTACGTTATTGTTTATTTTTCAAAGAACTTCAACAAATTGTATATCTTTTTCAAGGTCTGAGTGAGAGGAACTCAAAACTGCTTACGTTTTTAAAATCGGACATTTAATAAAATAGTTACACTCCTTTCAAGTTTTACAAAGGATGAAATTATTCTACCAAACAATTTAGTTCTTCAATTTCTACCCAACAACAATCATATAAATATTTGTTACATTATTTAAACCCTTCCCCGAACAAGACATGATTTTCACGATCATATATAAAAAGGTTTTGGAAAACATTGAGACAAAAGAAGAACATGCCGATAACCAACATTTTCTCCCTTTGCGTAAATATTTTCTGCGCTTCGTTGTGCGCATATCATTTCCGTGTCATTGCCTCCGATAAAAACAAGATTTAACAACATATAAAATAGGAATTTCAAAAAAAAAAATAATTCAAACTTTCAAGTGATCGATTATTAACATTATACCTCTGGTTCGTGAAGAAATAGGCTTTCAAAACATTGACCCAAAAGAGCACCATACATTTGAACATGTCCATTTTGCAACCTCTAAATTCAATCTAATTTTGGCTGCCTCACCCTGTCCCGAACAAGACCTGGTTTTGACGTCCTGAACGGATTTTATTAAAGGTGAAAAGATTAAGGCGAAAGAATCTTATTTTCTTTTACACTCATTCTGTCGCCTGTCACAGCTTTCGAGTTGGATGACCATAGAGTTTTACTGTTTGGGAAAGGGTTAAATGGATGTTTAGGAAGTCCATGAGAAACGCCGATTTTGTAAATCCCTTTGGACTGAGCACGAAGTGCTCAAGATGAGCTATTGTGGTCACTCACCGTCCGTCCGTCCGTCTGTTCGCCCATAATTCCTTGAAAAAAACTCCTACTCCTTAACCATTGGGCCGATTTTGACAAAACTTTACAGGAATGTTCCTTGGATGACCATATTCAATGAATATTCGCGATTTTTTCATTCGTCAAAAATATGGGCGTGGCAGGGCAAGGCTTATCGAACTTTGAGAAATCATGATATCATTCTTAACCAATCAACCAATTTCAACCAAACTTTGCAAGAAAGTTCTTTGAGTCACTGTCGTCAACATTTATGAATAAATTCAGGATGAATGAAGATTAGACAGAAATTATCGATAAATCACGGGGAATTGAAAAACACTTCCCATTGTTAAAGCCTTTGCGCTTGAATGCGCTAAGCTAAAATCACAAGATGTTTTATTATTTGAATAGATAGGATGTTGCAGAACATATATAGGCTTTTCTAGGCTTTCTGCCGCATAGTTCTTGCCATTTGAAGCCGAGTAAAATGACCTATTTTGAATACCTAATCATCGACTTATAATTCAACGGTTCATCGTATTAACATGCACGGATGAATAGATCTTTTTTCCCTCTTTAATTTGATATAAGATTTATGAAAATCCGTTCAGAAACGGCAGTGCCAAAGCAATTTTATCACACATACCCACGCGTCCTTCTAAGGTAACGACCGAGTTCAAACAAAGAAACGCAGGGTTGACCCACTTTTTCAAATAGAGATTTAAGGACAGATCCTCCAGTTGTTACTGCGCAACTTACTGCGCATATCCTAAATAACGAAATATAGCTGTTTCAGTAATTGGCCTTTTTCAGCAAATGTATTTCTTACATTTAGTTAATGTTTGGTTGATAAATGACAAGACCCTTTTCGTTTATTTCAATTTTCTCTGTTTGGTCAATTAGAGTGTAATAGTACTCGGATGGTACATTTCGCTTTCTGTTACGCGTTCAAAATGTGGCGTTACCGATCGGAAACGGAGTAACAAAAGCAACGTGGTGTCTTTATGATATAGTCCACTTCAGATGGACACAAAAGATGACACGTTTTATTATCTAAAGCTGGTAATAAGGAAGAAAATTGATAAAAGTAGTGAAACAATTTCGGACAGAGATGTAAAAAGTAAACCAAATTTTACTTATAACTAAGAAAAACGCTTGATTTGATATATTTTTCTTTTTTTGTTTTTGTAGGTATGACCAAGCACTATGTCTATAACAAAAAAGAAAAAATTCTTACCGCTGGAATATTTTTTATTACCAGAAACGTTGCGAAAAAAGAGCAATTTCAGCTACTTTTGAAAGATTGTTTTACTAAAAATTTCAAAATCCTCACTAAATTTTCCAAAATTGATACTCATTTAGACAGAATAAAACATATTGAACACAATAAAGACTTATTTATGTAATCCTAGTCATTTCGAACACCTTTTTTGTCGGTATTTAAGTGACACCTCATTTTTGCAATTTTAGACAAGAGTAGTCTCCCTTGAAATTCAATAACTTTTTAATTCGCTTGGTGACCTATAGTTTTTAAGTCATTTTTTTACTTCTCATATGTTTAAATATCAGTACAGAAAAAATAAAAAAAATCTTACCGTGATACTTTTACCATAATAAAATATAACTATTTAGCTTTAAGTTTTTACACACTTTTTTGGCAATTTAATGTGTTATTTAGGCTGAAAATGCCGTTTGTAAATTACTCGTTTTTATATAGAATCAGATAAAGGCAGTATTTTTAAAACGAGACTGTGACCACACTACCAGTGGTTTCTTCAAACATTCAAGCGAAAGTTTTTGTCGGTGAACGTGAACGCTTCCCACTTTCGTTTTGCACTTACAAATACTTTGGCTCGAAAGTTTGAAGAAACCACTGGATTTTAAGCAAGGTGAGTTAGAGCCGGGAATAGCACTCTCAAAGGTGCGTTCCGTGCACTTTATCTCATCAAAATCAATAGAGAATAAGCTGAGAATTTAACCCTTTCCCAAACAAGACCTGGTTTTGACGTCCCTAATAAAAAAGGCTTGGGAAAACATTGAAACAAAAGGAGAAACTGCTGATAACCAGCAGTTTCTCCTTTTGTCTCAATATTTTCTGTGCCATATGTTACACAAATCCTATCTTTAATAACATCCATTTGTCATCTGTGGCAGTTTTTGAAGTGGATTACCCTAAAATTTTGACGTTTGGGAAAGGGTTAAACAAAACATACCCTGAAGCGGATGTTTTTTCCTCGTGAACGCTTTCCAAAAGTCATGTGGGTTACCCATCGTGAATATATCAAATGTAGATTTTAATGAAGGATAATAATTCTAGCTGTCATAATTAACCCTTTCCCAAACAGCACTTTTTTAGGGTGGTCAATTTTGAAAGATCCTACAGACAGCAAAATGACTGTCCACAAAGATAAGATTTGTGTACAATATAGCACAGAAAATATGGAGACAAAAGGAGAAAATGCTGATCATCAGCATTTTCTTCTTTTGTCTCAATGTTTTCCCAAGCTTTCTTTTAATGACACGTCAAAACCAGGGCTTGTTTTGGAGAGGGTTAAGATACATGAAGTTATTAAAAAGGCAAACCCTGTCCCAAAATATTGGCAAAATGGACACTGCTGAGAACAGGATAGTGATAAGGTTTCCAGTCCTAGAGGGCTTAATCTACCTCATAGGTTAAAGAGCGATTGTATGTGTTTTGTGGGCAGTCCCCTACTTTCTTTGCAAATATCAAACTTTGTCTGAAGGAATTTCAGAAATGCAGAGGGAGTTAAGAAGACTAAAATGATAATATGATTGCTACTGAGGAGGGCTGGTTAGGGTACATGTACCTAGATGTTGGCTTCTAGAAATTGGGTATCAATGAATGGGAACCTAGATGGATTGGCAATGTGGAGTCGCAAAAAAATCAACGTTGTGATAAATAAAGCAGTTTAGCCTAAATCCAAATATCTGGTACTTTCTATGCGAGGCTCAAAACTTTTTGACTACCCCCTAGTACAACGTCACTCAAGATGTATGTATACATGGATACCTCCTACCACGACTTTTCATTACCTATTATCACAGTTTGACGTTAGGTAGCACCAGATTGTGTTAACCCTTTCGCAAACAAGACCTGGTTTGACGTCTATATTAAGAATGCTTTTGGAAACATTAGAACAAAAGAAGAAAATGCTGATAACCAGCATTTTCCCCTTTTGCCTCAATATTTTCTAAGCTGTATTGTACACAAATTTCATCATTCTTAACCTTCATTTTGTTGTCTGCATGAGTTTTTAAGTTGTGCATGCCTGAATTTGTTTCGTAGGTTAGCGGTAGATCGCCGGTTTTCGGACTGATGGGTCATGGGTTCAAATCCAACATACCTGTCAATTCCTCCAGCAGGTGTCTTACCCACGTGTTTCCGGAACCAGGCATACTAGCCAGAGCTGTCTGTAAGTTAAGATAGAAAAAAAACAGTTTATGATCAATTAGCATATTATATTACACCAGAAATTAAGACGCACAATTCTGCTAAAATTCCTTTCTGTTTGGTCCTAGATGATGCAATACAATGGTGTAAACCACGGTGGATAACCCACGTGACTTATGGGAAGCGTTAACACCGAAAAAATCGTCCGCTTCACGGTAAGTTTTGTTTAATATATCAGCTTATACTTTGTTGATTTTGACGAGATAAAGTGCACGGAACGCGCATTTGAAAGGGCTATCCCCGTTTGTAACTCACTCTGCTCCGAATCCCGTGGTTTCTTCAAACATTCAAGCGAAGGTCTTTTTTTCGGTGCATATGAACGCTTCCGACTTTCGTTTCGCACTTACAAAAAATTTGGCTCGAATGTTTGAAGAAACCACTGGATTTTGAGCAGAGTGAGTTAGAGCCGGGAATAGTCCTCTCAAAAGCGCGTGCACGGATTCCGTGCACTTTATCTCATCAAAATCAATAGAGTATAAGCTGAGAAATTAAACAAAACATACTTTGAAGCGGACAATTCTTCGTGTGGACGCTTTCCAAAAGTCACGCGGGTTGCCCACCGTGGGTGTAAACTATGATTGTCGGAGTGTCCCTATGTTCCAATCACTGAAATATCTAGTGTCGGTCCCTTTAAGTAGGAATGTTTTGAATTATAGTCCAGCAACACTAACGGACTTTGCAAACGAAATTATTTAGTTGTCCCCGGTTAATTTCGTGCGCAAAGTCCGTTAGTTGAGCGTCTTAACAAAACATTCCCGAAGTCGGGTCATTACATATGCAGCTGTCCCGGATTAATCTCTTGCTTGAGATAAAGCGTTCGTAGAATGTATACTGAGTCAAAAAAGAAAGTGTGCATACTTCTACTTGAAATATCTACGTAACCACTGCAATTAACTACACCAAACTTCTACACAGAGTTAAGCTATCAACGTTCTCACGTCTATTGACATGAGAAGCAACTTTGGATGATTAAATTGTATGGCAAATCGCAAAACGTTGTTAGCACCTTTTTGCACGTGGTTATCAAAACAAACGTTTCATAATAAACTTTATTGTCTAAAATCTGTATTCCAAGTGTAAAAAAGCTAAATCAAACATAAAATTTCCAAAGTCTGAATAGCAAAAGATGCTACGTCATACTAAACACAGCAGATTTTACACGTTAGCTTTGCCAGTGTCTTGAACCGACGTAAAACGTGTCGTTGTCGTTTAAATGTCATCGTTCCGAAAATATGCGTTTGCAATCATGTTTCTAAAACAAAGGATACATTTTTGAAAGGCTTCGGTCTGATATCCTGAATGCAGCAATTACTAGACCAGATCGTTACATGACGTTGACGTGCATACGTCAACGTTTCAAAACTACACAATTTATTGCAATTCAGTAAAGCAAGCATATGTGAGCAACATTTGAAATCGACGAAGGCAGATAGACGACTCATAAGAGATTTGAGACCATATGTTTGTTCCATTATCATGATGCCTTAATCTTACGTTACGCTTGCATTAGGCACATCGTCATCGGCAAGGGATACGTGAAAATTAGCCCTGAGTGTGGTGTAGGGCCGAACATCTCTACAGCCTGAGTTTCGCAAAATTTGGTGTCCAGTTAAAGAATTTGCTGGACGTGGAATACATCTTGCAATATGAACGCAATAAAATTCCAAACGATAAAAAGCAACCTTAAATTTGATCAGTAAGACCGCAGATGTTTACTGTCATTCATTTAAGACATGTCACAATAGAAATTGAAGCAGAAATCCCAAGAAAATTGCATTATTTAATCTTCTTACGTTCGTCAGTAAGTTCTGTGAATTTCGAAATTGACCCCTATCTCAAATATCTTAAGAAAACACAAGAAAAATTCAATTTCACACAATTTAAAAAGGCACCCTCTTATAGGCAATTGAATTATCTTTAATTTGATACCAGTATTATAATATCAATATTCAAAATTATGGTAGAAATTCCAGTTATTCTCTGTGCACACTTTCTTTTTTGACTCAGCATATTTGATTATTGACATGATCATTCATTTCGCAATCATTTATCTTCGACTGATTTTAGAGACAAAGGCGCACAACCCCGAATACACTTCATGATTGTCAAACTATGTTTGGAAATATTCAAATCGCTGCTTTTCAACAAAACCCTCGTAACTGCAGCTTAAAAACACCTTCAGTTACGAGATTTTTGTTGAAAAGCAATAAAATGTGTGTTTTAATACTAACCCTCTTGTACGTTTTGTTGTCTTTCAAAAATATTTTCGTCACATTGCTACAGCGTACGTTTACGAAGTTTTCCGAAATCATAAATTTGTTGACACCGATCTCACTCGTGTTTATTCGGAAACTCCCGGAACATTCCGAATGAGGCATCCATAATTCTCCCGAATCGTCAACGAATATTTTCGATTTCAACAAGGAATTATCTTCACTTTTCCATTTCCTTATTCCAAAAATATGTATTTTTCTTGGTAACGTTCCATAAATTATAATAAGAATACAGAGAATGCCTAACAATACCGGTTTAGAAAACCGTTTTGAACATTCAACCATCTTATCGCACAGAGAATACGATATTTCGTACTTATTTTTAAGGTTCATTAAACAATGTGACAGAAAATGCCGACATACAATACCTTTTATTAGTTCAAATTTACATAGACACGGTGGAGATTGTGCATTGTGGGATGGGTAAATCTACAGACGATTTTGCCTCGCTTCAGGTAAGACATTTTGCAATAACTTTCTTATTTCTGCGTCAACTTTCAAACGGTTTTTGCATGTACCCCGCTTTACTGAGCTATTTCCTCTGATGTATGCCTTGATTGAATCCTCCTTGTAGTTTTTGCAAAATTGTTCCCATCCGACCAGAAAAATAACAAAATAATCAGGTCGTTTTTCTGGTCGGTTGGGATCAATTTTTGCAAAAAAATATGGATCAGCATTTTCATTAAAGTCATACATCTAAGGAACAAGCTCAGTAAGGCAGGATACACGCAACAGACCGCTTAAAAGTTGACTCATGAATAAGATAGTAAGTGTACAGTTTCTTACCAGAAGCGTTTTCAATTAGGCCGTAGTCGTTATCATTTCATTTTCTATTCGGCTGGCATAAATTTTTGGAAACAATAATTCCACAAATATTTCATATATCCGAGGAAAGAGCTCAGTTAGTACATGTAACAAACCTTTTGAAAATTGACACAGAAATAAAAGAGTTATTGCAAAATATTTGATCAGAATCGATATTATTTTTGTCCGTAGTCGGTATCCATCCCATGATAAAGATCTACTATCTCCACCGTGATAGAGTAGTAAATTATCAACCAATACATCTAAAATTGGTAATAATTAACATGTAATTGTGCAGAACTACTACTTTGGGTATAATTTGATCGTTTGACAGACAAGTCATGCAAAACGGAAACATAACTTTTATGAGTATTTTTTTATTCTAATCTTTTCTGTGTCATGTCTGATATTGTCTAATGGATCTCATTGGATCTCCTCGTCAATTTCCAATGACACAGATGGCGCCAGGATGTTGACGAGGGTATCCAGATTTTAAAAAAATGGTTAAATGTTTGACCTGATCGACTCAAAAGCTGTTGCAGAGGACAAAACATATGTTCAAAAAGGTAGGATTTGTATACATTGTAGCCTAGAAAATATTGAGGCAAAAGGAGAAAATGCTGATCATCAGCATTTTTTTCTTTTGCTTCATTGTTTTTCCATGCTGTTTCTGTTAGAGACGTCAAAACTAGGTCTTGTTTGGGAAAGAGTTAAATCTCCGATATCCTCGTCAATATCTGTTACTATAGGCCTACATGACATCTGAAGATGTAGGCTACGAAGTGTTTTGTATCTAATGATGAATGGTATACATCAGTGTCCTCCGACATATAATAGGGAACGATTTTATCTGATAAACCGTGACGTAATTTTGGACAAACAAAAAGTAGTTCGTGGGTGATATTATAAAATCTCGCAACTACGGCTTAATTGAAGCCGTAGTTACGAGATTTTATAACAACACCGACGGTTTATCAAACATAACGTTAAACTCAGTCTATTTTTAGCAAAAAAATCATTGCCATTTAGCTCAAATCTGGAAAAAATGTCCCTTTAGACATTTAAGAATAACATGGGTATAGATCAGTACATGTAGATCTACATCAGCAGCTGCATAGTCAGATCTTTGCTTTTTAGCTCGCCAGGGACGATAGTCTCGGAAGAGCTATTGTCATACCCCCGGATGTCGGCGTCGGCGTCAGCGTCGGCGTCGGCGTCAGCGTCGGCGTCAGCGTCCGCAAAAACTTTAACCTGGCCCATATCTCATGCCCCGTTCGAGATACAGCCTTCATATTTAACCTGTAGGTACCTCTAATCAAAACCTTTAATTTGAGACCTTGACCTTTGACCTTGTGACCTTGACCTTGGAGTTTGACCCACTTTTTGACCGTTTTAAAAAACTTTAACCTGGCCTATATCTCATGCCATATTACACCTACAGCCTTCATATCTCACATGTGGATACCTCTCACCAAGACCTTTCATTTGAGACCATGACCTTTGACCTTGTGACCTTGACCTTGGAGTTTGACCTACTTTTAAAAACTCTAACCTGGCCTAAAAAACTTTAACCTGGCCTATATCTTATGCCCTATTGCACATACAGCCTTGATATTTCACATATGGACACCTCCTACCAACACCATTCACATTTGACCATGACCTTTGACCTCATGACCTTGACCTTGGAGTTTGACCTACTTTTAAAAAACTTTAACCTGGCCTATATCTCATGTCTTTTTACACCTACAGCCTTGATATTTCACATATGGACACCTCCTACCAACACCATTCACATTTGACCATGACCTTGGACCTTGTGACCTTGACCTTGGAGTTTTACCTACTTTTAAAAAACTTTTACCTAGCCTATATTTCATGTCCTTTTACACCTACAGCCTTGATATTTCACACATGGACACCTCCTACCAACATGATTCACATTTGACCATGACCATGGACCTTGTGACCTTGACCTTGGAGTTTGACCTACTTTTAAAAAACTTTCACCTGGCCTATATCTCATGTCTTTTTTACCTAGAGCCTCGATATTTCACACATGGACACCTACCAACATGGTTCACATTTGACGGTGACCTTGTACCTTGACCTTGGAGTTTGACCTACTTTCAAAAAACTTTAACTTGGCCTATAACTCATGTCCTTTTACACCTACAGCCTTGATATTTCACACACGGACACCTCATTCCAACACAGTTCACATTTGACCATGACCTGTGACCTTGTGACCTTGACCATGGAGCTTGACCTACTTTTACAAAATTTCATTTTGGGCCATGACCTTTTTAGCTTGACCTAGGAAATGACTTTTCTTTGTGACAAGCTCTCGTTTGGGCGAGCTTTATTGTCCGTGGACAATTCTTGTTTTCAAAAGTGCTATAAGGACCCTTTTTCCAAATTTCGGCTCAATTGAGAGGAAAAGGGAGTGAGCTGGCATTTTGTTTTATCTTTCTTCGCAAATAGTTCGGTGTTCTAGAGGCCCCGGTCATAACGAAGTTGGTAGCGCAATGGACTCTAACTTGAGAGGTCACGGGTTCGCACAACGGACTCTCACTCGCGAGGTCCCGAGTCCGATTCCCGGCCGCGACCAACATCATTTCAGACAAAGCTGGTATTGACGTAGCCAGAGGAAATTGTGTTGTACTCAATCAAAGAACATTGGAGTCAAAGGGGCGATAGGGCCGCCGATTAATATGCATTAACCAATTACTGTATAGTGATGCTTTTTGGACCAGCACAAGTTAATTCTTGAGAAAACAAGCTGGAAGAGTGACAAGCAATTTCTTCATTTTCTACAATGTTTTTACCCAAAGAGACAAAACATGTAACATTTAATTGGCTTGAAATTGTCGTCTGCTTCGATTATTGCCAACGAATTGTACTCGAATGAGTACTTGAGTTTGCCTATGCCTGTCTATGCCTCTGGCAGGTGTCTAGTTGCAATAATGTAATCGAAACCTTTTTCAGTTTTGATCTGGGTTTCGGTTACAATTCCGTCCTATTCATTGCAATGGAGCAGGTGCTGGAATGATTCATTCAAGCAAGTTTAGCATGGTCAAACTTCAAAATAAAGCTTTGGAATGTAGTAAAATTGTTACCTGACAACATGTTAACCATTTTTCTGTCAATCCAGCATAGTTTTATGTTGAAATCACTTTCAAATAAAGTTCAGTCCAATTTTGAAGCGGAGTACCCACCCATTTTATTCTACTGAGACTTGAATTTTCCGTTTGAAGAAAAAATTGATAACAATTCTTGTTGATACTTTTTAACCGAATTTTTGTCATGGAATATCTTTTTATGGGATTCACATCTGATTAGATATGTTAGTACTCAAAAATTTATGCAAGAAAATGTGTTTTCCACTTTTTTGTCTTGCTCCAAAGAAGGAATAGGGTGGACTCGTAGCCACAAACCAATACCCATCATCAAGTTAATGGCTACGATATCGCAGCTAGCAGGTGTCTAACCCAGGAACAGCTGGAGGCTCAGTAATGGTGTGGTAGCACTGGTATTGGAAACGACGTGAATCAAATAAATCCATGGTTAGGTGCTCCAGCCGCCGCGATATTACCATACATCTGTTGAAAGACGCGTTAAACCTCAAACAATCAACCAATCGATATTGTGGGCTACTATGGGGTAAGCAACGTTTTCTAAAGTGGAGGAAAGTATAATTTTGTAGGCAGAATGAATTTGGTTTAAGATTTAAAAAAAAATCCCAAACGATATATTTTTACGGTGGACCATTTTGAAAGCTGCTGCAAACAACAAAGCAAATGTCATTAAAGATAAGATTTGTGCACAATATGACACATAAAATATTGAGGCAAAAGAGAAAATGCTGGTGACTAGCATTTTTATGCTCCCCGAAAAACTTTCGGGGGAGCATATAGTCGCCATGCTGTCCGTCCGTCTGTCCGTCTATCCGTCCGTGTGTCCGTCCGTCCACAGCCAGATCTCAGCAACCCTTGGACTAAATTCAATGAATCTTCACATGTGAACTCCTTGGGATAATCCCTAAAGACCTTTTTCTCCGTTTCTTAATTTGAGGCTGCGTCTTGGAAAAATGAGCCTTAATGTAAAAATGAGTTTTTCTATAATTTCTCTTTATCTAATGGGTAGAAATTAATGAAATTTTATACTTATATTGATAAATGTGATGTTCTTGACCATTTTCTATAAATAATGTGTGTACAAAAAATCCGTCATGGAAAAAGGGGTTTTAATGTATGACAGTTTTTATTTTGTGACAAGCACTTATTCGGGGAGCATAATCCGTCTATGACGACTCTTGTCTTCTTTTGCCTCAATGTTTTCCAATGCCTTTGTTATTACTAGATCTAGATCTAGTTTAAAACGACGCCTTGTTTAAGAAAGTATTAAATTTGTTATTACAACCAACATACTTACAATACATTTCTCAAACCGTAAGCTTTAAACAATTACCAAACGACAAAATTTTGACATGTCCAAATTCAAATATGTTGCAGACGACAATTTCAAGTGAACGAAATTTCAAATTTTATTGTCGTTTTGGGTAGAAAACATTGTGGAAATTGAAGAAATTGCTTGTCACAAGCAATTTCTTCATTTTCCACGATGTTTTTCCACAGTCGATTTCATGTGAGGAGTCAAAAAGAGTCACTGTGTGGTAATGGGTTAAATGGTTGTTGACCTATGTCTCGAAAAAGAACCATCCGGGAAGTATGGAAGTATCGAACCTAATCACTCTAGAATGCTATCTAGTCCAAAGTCGGTCTTCCTCGAAAACCTCGGAACTGCAGCTTGTTTTAAGCTGCAGTTACGAGATTTTCGAAGAGAAGCTGGGACATATCAGATCTATAAATTAAAATTATCAACATTCCTTTTTCTGGTTGCAATAACTAATTGACTTCTGTTGGATCTGATTCGTATTTCATATATTTGATTGAGGGATTTTCCCAATTGGCGCGCGTTTCACTGTACCAATTATTTCAAATTTAACATTTACAGGTGGGATATTTTTCAGATAATTCGTTGAATAAAGTAAATTATGTTCATCTCTAAAGTTGAAGAGAAGAATACATGTGTGTTTTATCCATCTCAATGTTTTCATACGGGACACCGTCTCTTTTTGTGTCATCTAGATCGGCATATGTGGCATCTCCGACGTTCATGTATTCTCTAGCATATGTGTATTCTCCATCATATGTGTTTTCCCCGTCGTTTGTGTATTTTCCGGCATATGTGTATTCTCCGGTTTCGATAGGACTTTGTGTTTCTACTGTACTGCCACTGACCAATGTTGAACCACTGTTGTAAAATAAAATTACAGAACAATTAACCCACTTCAAATGAATTAATATTTTTATGCCCCCGTATCGAAAGATCGGGGGCATATTGTTTTACTCGTGTCCGTCTGTCTGTCTGTCCGTCTGTCCGAAAACTTAACTTTTGCCTTTTCTCTAAAAGTATTTGACATACAAAGCCGAAATTTGGTATGCAACTTCCTTTCAATATCTATCTGTTCGATGCAATTTGATCTTCCTCAATGTCATCCGTTAACCCTTATCAACCCTTTACTCTACAAAAACTTAACATTTTACAAACATGGTCATTTCGGGGGCATTTGTGTTTCACCAACACATCTAGTTTGACTTCTTGCATGGCAATGTCATTTTAAAACATAATGGAAAGTAATAAAACTGATTGTAATAAGCAATGTCGTCATTTCTCACAATGTCTTCTACGCAAAAACGCCAAAAATAAAAACAATGCACTTGAAATTTTCGTCTGCAAAATCTTTTAATTTTACAAGCCTGAAATTAGTGAACAGCTAAACTGCGAATAATCTCCAAAGCCGAGTTCTACCATATTTTTCAGAGGGGTCTTGTAAGTACTAGGGGGTTCAGACCCCCTGACCCTTCCCCCTCTATATTTGCCCAATATACTCTTGTAGAGAATATGGAAGTGTTTACAACATTCCCATTGAACAAAAACTGACAAGCTGAATGTTCTTGATCAAGGTAGTCAACCAATAATAAGATTCACGCGATGTAGTTACCGTTCCTTTATCATCCTAACCTATTCTAGCGACGTCGTAAACATTCGGCGGTGGAACGTTCCACCGCCGAATGTTTACGACATCGCCCGAAATTTTCCGACGTCGCGTGAATCTCATTAGAGGTGAATTGCTCTAAAGTTAAATATACAATTAGTGGTAGATCAAGACCAGTCTGGGTCAAAGTATAGTTACATCAGAACCTATAATGATCTGTTTACATATAAAGTCAACACTAGTTATGTCGACATCGGATAAGTCGAATATTCGCTTTAGTCGAAGTTCAAATTTGGTCCCGTCCTCATCAATGGACAAACCTTTTTTCAAACAAAATAATTTCGAACTGAATATAGCCATTGAAATATAGTAGGAAAAGGATAGAAATTGCTCGAAACGAGCAGTTTCTTTCCTTTTCCTTCTATATTTCAATAATAATCGTAGGCTAAATGATTAGTTTCACAAACGGTCAAATATCAACTTTATCGAAGCCGAACAACATCGGGTGAGTTGAACTCCGGATATGTCGAGGTATTTGGACGGCCCCTCCAACTTCGGCACAACGAGTGTCGACTGTAAGTTGTTACAGGTCACGAAGAAGCAAAATACATGTTTCCTTATCTGACTGAGAGTATTATGCAGGCTTGAACCATGTCATTTTCAAGAGCCTTTTTCGAGATTCCCTGAGCACACGGATCAGATAGAACACTGGCTATATCACGGCTGAGAAGCGCGTGATACAACAACATATAAGGGGCATTTTACAGAATTTCTTCAAATATTCTGCTTATAAGTAACCAATTTGAACTTGATTTGAAGCAGTGAATGTGTGCAATGGGATTTGTTAGTTATGATGGAAGTTTCAAATGGCACCCGATAAAAACATAATTGACGCAGGCAAAATATTGTTTTCAAGAACCTTTTATATGCATTGTTTTAAAGACCAACAGCAGCCAGAAAATCGATCAAATATAATCATAATTATAAAAGATTTCTGCGATTATTGTTGTTGTGTTATGTGATTCCTAGACTGGGTTCCAGACTGATCATTTTTCCCTCTTTTACTTTCTCCGGTCTAAATATCAACACGATCAAAAATGGATGCCGCAATATGTAACGGGTATTGATTTTTTATGCGCTATCTTATTGACCAAATTGTATATTGACGACTGGACCTAGGCTATGTGATTCCCTGTCGTGTAATTTACCTCGTTCTTAATCTGTTGTATATGCGGATCCCATCCGTTGCTCCGCAAATTGCCGATAGGTCTTCCTTCGACAGTTTTAGTATGTCCTCTCCGTTATATCCTTGAAAGAACCTTCCACAATTTGCAACACCGATATTCTTGAGCCATTCCATCACGTCTTTTTCTGAGCTGTCGTTTGTTACCTGCAGTCTTTTTACCTGAAATGGCAGTTACATATATAGCTAACGATAAATGACCATCCAGAGCATATCTAACCATTAGCTAGAGATGCTCTGCATGGTCATTTATCGTTAGCTATAATACCATGGCCGAAGTTTACATAGGAATAATAAACTAAATATAAAATGACCCATTGCAATTTTTAACAACAATTGCATTTTCCAATTTTTTTTTTTTGTGTTTTTATATGATGATTAACAATCTGATTAGAATAAAATCCAAGTGAAAAGACTTTTCAAAGGTCTTTGTTACCTTTTATGAATAACAAATAGTTATGATTTTTTGTTGAAAATTCAAATTTTACAAAGTCCGTCCACTCTGTGGAAACGAATTTTAGGTTTTAAAGGAGCGGTTCAACAAACTGCTGTCAAATTGTTTTGGTATTAGATAGAGGCTGTATAGTAGATTCTACGCGATATAAACGTTCAAAAGGCACAGCCTTTGAACGTTTATATCGCGTAGAATCTACTTTACCGACTCTATCTGACTAAGTGTTCGTCAACCAATGAAAACATACGTTTCTACTGTCATTCTTCAAACCACACCTCCGACCGGAGCTACTATCAAGCGGATCTTACTGGATTTATACATTTTCCAAAAAAGTTACATCATTTTCCAAAAATTACACCATTTTCATAACTGCACAGGAAACGGAGGGCGGGGTGGCTTTGTATATCCGTGACATAAACTGACCGGCAGTGCGTTTATGTGAAATATAGCGCCGAAATTTTCAAATATACTGCAATTTCATTGGTTCAAAAACTAGGACGAACACTAAATATAATAAGAGCATAGATCGTCAAATAGTCGACATAAATGTTCATTTATTCCTTATGTAAGTTTTCATTACTTCAGGGTTCATATTCACCAGCATTTCTTAAACCAATTTCAAAACCTAAATTGCATATCAAATCATTGAATTATCATTGTTTTTTTTTTTTTATTTCAAATGAGTAGTGGGAAAAATACTGGTAGATGAATACATGTATGTATACTAAATATAGCATAATCATGCCATGTCAAATTGTTGTATGTAAAAATGCTAAAATATGGACCAAAATGTATTTCAATCTTTTGAGCTATTCATTTAATTTCAAAGAATTTGTGCTCAAAATAGACAAAGTTTACTGTTATGTTTAGATAAACCGTCGACGTTGTTATAAAATTTCGTAACTATAATCGATTCAAAATTAAACGAGAATAGTTACCTTTGTTTAGCTTTAATTTTACATAGGTAAAAGTAACTGTTCTACCTAAAAATAAACCAAAACAACCGTAACTATTCTCGTTTAATTGTGAATGTATAATACGGCTTGAGTCAAGTCGTAGTTACGAAATTTTATAACAACTCCTACGAACTACAAAAACTATTGTTTGTCCGAAATTACGTCACTGTTTACTTGATAAAATCGTTCCCTTTTTCCACGTACCTTAGGTGTGTCTCTATCGGTTGTCTTTTCTTGTGTGATAATGTCGTTGATGTATATCGCCTTCTCCTTGGTATTCTTAATTTTCCTATTCAAAGGTCGATAAAATATCATGTTTATTTACATAAAAACGATTTGATGGGCACCAATCAGAGGCCATCTTCAATGACCCACGGAAAATGCTAGATCACTATCAACAGAAGAACCAATGAGGGTAAAGATTAATGAGGGTAAAAGTCATTCGAATATTCAATATGTAAGTCTGAAGTTATACATGTAGATATTGAATTTTTTTACTAAAAATGAAACATTCAAGTAATATATATAATCATGTCTCAAGACCGACGTACTAATTTGCTTTATTATGGCTCAAAGATCAGTCCAATGGCCTTCCTTGTAAAAGGGCCAGTCAAGTTTACTGAACTCTGAAATATATTCAAAGCTATTAAATAGTTAATTTACACAAATGTTAAATATGCATGAAGGTTGTGCTAAAATAGATACAACATCTCCAGCATGGAATCAAAGTATTCAAGGTATTCAAATGGATAATCAAAGTACTTTACTTCTGGACAGACCTGCATTATTAACAAATTTGCTTCCCAACAATTTCAGTACTTTGATTACCTATTGGATATGGCAAATCACTTCTGAAATGACACTTTTGTCACAGGCAACGGCAGTGCATCGCAAGAGCGTTTCTTATAAATCTAGAAAGCGTACGTTTGATTTGTCGGAAGAATTGTTACTAATATACTATAAGAACCTTTGAGATGTAACTGGAAATATTACATTGGATTTTAATCATATTGTTATATACCAACACTACGCTCAGACCAAAAAGCACATGAGTATGTACTACCAAAGGTCTGTAAGGGTAGCAAGGTAAATTCCAATCCAGTGCTGGTGAACATATATACTAACCCAAACTGCCAACGCAACAAGATCTTTTGTTGTAACTTTTTAATGAGATATGATAAAACAACGAAACTTCAGATTTTATTATTCTATACAGTGATTTTATTGTCCGCATAAAAAGAACGTAAGAATTGTTATGCTTCGCTAAACACAGAGTCCTTGGTTCAAAACCCTATATCCGAGCTGCACGTGCATCAGTGCGTATAATAAACCAGCGCTCGTGCATTTTTGGAAAGTCACAAGATAACCCGGTATGATTAGGTAAAGAAAATTGTCTAGCGATAGACAAAAATGCCACAATTGAGCATTGTTCCGAAAGGCGTAGGTGATTGGATCGCTCCTGGCTGACTGTTGTTAACGCACCTATTGGACTTTGCGTGGTCTACGATAGCATGACAATAGCGGAAGTTTCAGCAAACCAGTATGTTCAATTATCTTACTCATTAATCATGTCTGAATGTGTTAGAAGTTCCATTTTGGTCAATAATTATGCCCCCTTTCGAAGAAAATGGGGGTATATTGTTTTGCAAGTGTCGGTCGGTCGGTCGGTCGGTCGGTCGGTCGGTCGGTCGGAAGGTCGGTCGGTCGGTCGGTCGGTCGGTCGGTCTGTCCGTAGACCAAACCTTGTCCGGAGCATAACTCAAAAAGTATTCAAGGTAGAGTCATGAAACTTCATAGGTGGATAGATCTCATTATGGAGAGGTGCAGTGCACAAGAACCGTAACTCTGCCGATCATTTTTTTTGAGTTATTGCCCTTTGTTGATTTTATAACTTGATTCTTGTCCGGAGCATAACTCAAAAAGTATGTAAGGTACAATCATGAAACTTTACAGGTGGATAGATCTCATTATGGAGAGGTGCAGTGCACAAGAACCGTAACTCTGCTGATCAAATTTTTTGAGTTATTGCCCTTTGTTGATTTTATAACTTGATTCTTGTCCGGAGCATAACTCAAAAACTATGTTAGGTAGAATAATGAAACTTTACAGGTGGATAGATCTCATTATGGAGAGGTGCAGTGCACAAGAACCGTAACTCTGCTGATCATATCTTTTGGGTTATTGCCCTTTGTTGATTTTCAAACTTGATTATTGTCCGGTGCATAACTCAAAAAGTATGTAAGGTAGAATTATGAAACTTTACAGGTGGATAGATCTCATTATGGAGAGGTGCAGTGCACAAGAACCGTAACTCTGCTGATCAACTTTTGTGAGTTATTGCCCTTTGTTGATTTTATAACTTGATTCTTGTCCGGAGCACAACTCAAAAAATATGTAAGGTAGAATCATGAAACTTTACAGGTGAATAGATTTCATTATGGAGAGGTGCAGTGCACAAGAACCGTAACTCTGCCAATCAAATTCTTGGAGTTATTGCCCTTTGTTGATTTTTACACTTAATTCTTAACCTTGCCTATATCTCGTGTCCTTTTACACATACAGCCTTGATATCTCACACATAGATACCTCCTATCAACATCGTTCACATTTAACCATGACCTTGGACCTTGTGACCTTGACCTTGGAGTTTGACCTACTTTAAAAAAAATTAAACCCGGCATATATCTCATGACCTTTTACAAATACAGCCTTGATATTTCACACATGGACACATCTTACCAAGACCTTTCACAATTGACCATGACCTTGGACTTTGTGACCTTGACCTTGGAGTTTGACCTACTTTTAAAAAAAACTTTAACCTGGCCGATATATCATGTCCATTTACACATACAGCCTTGATATTTGACAAATGGAAACCTCCGACTTAGACCTATCACATACGACTATGACCTTGGACCATGTGGCCTTGACCTTGGAGTTTGACCTACTTTTAAAAAAAATAAACTGGGCCTATATCTTATGTGCTATTACACATACAGCCTTGGTATTTCACACATGGACACATCTTACCAAGACGTTTCACATTTGACCATGACCTTGGACCTTGTGACCTTGACCTTGGACTTTGACCTACTTTAAAAAGAACTTTAACCTACCTGATATATCATGTCCTTTTACACATACAGCCTTGATATTTGACACATGGACACCTACGACCAAGACCTTTCACATTTGACCATGACCTTGGACCTTGTGACCTTGACCTTGGTGTTTGACCTACTTTTATAATACATTAACCTGGCCTATATTTCATGTCATTTTACATATACAGCCTTGATATTTCACACATGGTCACTTCCAACCAAGATATTTCACTTTGACCATGACCTTGGACCTTGACCTTGGAGTTTGACCTACTTTTAGAAATATCTAACCTAGCCTTTATCTTATGTCCTATTACACATACAGCCTTGATATTTCACACATAGACACCTCCTACCAAGACCTTTCACATTTGACCATGACCTTGAATATTGCAACCTTTACCTTGGAGTTTGACCTACTTTTAAAAAGACTGAAACCAAGCATATATATCATGTCCTTTTACACCTACAGCCTTGATATTTCACACATGGACACCTCCAACCAAGACCTTTCACATTTGACCATGACCTTGACCTTGGCATTTGGCCTACTTTTAAAAACTTTAACTGGCCTATGTTTCATTTTACTTTTACATATACAGCTTTAATATTTCACACATAGACACCTCCTACCAAGACCTTTCATATTTGACCATGACCTTGGACCTTGTTAACTTGACCTTGGACTTTGACCTACATCAAATGTAGGCCCTTGAGGGGGCATATATGTTTTACAAACATCTCTTGTTCCATTTTTTTTTGTTATTTTCAAGGTCATTTACTTTTCTTGTTAACGTTTGTTTTGACGTTTCCGGTAATGTTTATGACAAGCCAGGAACCCTCAGAAGTCGTGTAACGACCAAGGTACAGGTCAATAGGTTGAGAAGCCAAAATCCCTGAGACCGGTTTCGGCTAGCAACAAAAAGGTTGCTGCAACAGTTACTGTTGGGAACCACGGTCGCCGTATAAGTGCGCAGACACGTAACAGGTTACGTAAACATGGGTTCCGACCTCGACGTCCTTATGTGGGTCCCATTTACTACCTATGCACACATGAGTCTGTCTCCAGTGGTGCAACGCCCAAAAGTGGTAATCTGACCATCTGAGCAAATATGAAACCTGCTTGACATGCGTTTATGTCAACGACCAGTCAAATCAGAGATCTTGCGTCAAATGGTGCAAACATTAATTCAAGAGTGACAGAATATTCCTATAAACGTTTGTCGACGTTAGTTACGTTTGATATCACAAAGATGTTGTGCTGTGTTCAATGCTACAGGAGGGCACACGAGATACTGATCTTGGTTTCCATTTTTGAAACACACCCCTGTGTTACGTTTGTAACGTTATTTGCGTTACGGAATCGATTTAGACCGATTTGTTTTTTCCTGATGATCTCCTAATGGTCAGCGGCCAAAATGAAGTCAATATCAACGAATTCACATTTTCAATAATCAAAATATTGTAATTTAAAGTTCGTGTTGCGTTGGCTCTTTGGGTTAGTATATTTAGATAGAGGAGAAACTTATTGATAGTTGTCGCTATACAGACAGCTTACCTGCGTCTCAGAATAACAAGGATAATTATCACTATGACAACGATTAGAACAACTGGAACAACAATAGCAATTGCTATAACAATTGTATTTGATTTATCACCCGGGTAAACTGAAACGACAGATAGGATATATTATTTATAAGGGTCTTTACTGTAATAATACACAATAAAGCCATTTTATTTTTTTTTTAAAAAAGCAAAATATCGTCATTTAACTCAGCATGCTTTGTACAGGTTTTCTTTATAGTCGTATTTACATTTATCTATAATTTGTGGCCTTTCCTTCTGATTATTGACACAGTTCATTTTTATGCTCCCCGAAGGGAGAGCATATAGTCGCCGCTTTGTCTGTCCGTCCGTCCGTCTGTCCGTCCTGTCCGTCCGTCATTCCGTCCGTCCGTCCGTCCGAAGTTGTTTCTCCATAACCCTTGGGCCAAATCAAATGAAACTTACCAAGTGAACTCCCTATGAGAAAATGCCGATGCACTTTTCCCGGTTTTTGGATTTGAGGCCTGGTCATGGGAAAAGGGACTTAAGGTAAAATACATTTTTCTCTAATTTCTCCTAGTCTAATGGTCAGAATTTGATGAAATTTCATATTTGAGTAGTAAATCAGATGCCCTTGACAATAAAGTGCTCTCAATGGCATACATTTGTTGTGACAATGCCTTATTCGGGGAGCATTGTCCGTCTCTGACGGCCCTTGTTTCTTATGATTTTATTGACTCTATGAACAGTCTCGTTATTGCATTCACTTTTTTATGGTTTTAACGTTTTAAATCGATTTATTATCTTATGTAGGTATGGTTTCTTTAAACTTCTGTTTGATTTATTATTTTGCAATGTCACCATATGAACGCTAACGAGCTTACCTTCTACTTCCGGTGGTGCTTGTATCGTATTATATGTTTCAGCCCCATAAACGTTATCCACATTTACAGCATAAACCTATATATGCATGTATAGAAGGAACTATTTTAGAACTAAATTCTGCAATCAAATAGACTATGTCAATCAAAATTATCGAAAGATATCGAAAGTAACTTAAATCGAGATGGCACGTAAAATGGAACTGAAAATTAGCTCATAATTTTTAACACTTTGGACTTCAACGTGGAATTCAACGTGCAGTTTCCTTTTCCGTACTATTTATTCATGTTCATACAGTATCGTGTATCGTGACCTTGGTTCAGCTTAGCCTAGAATAACATTTGTACCAACGTGCAATCGTCTGATGCACAATTGTGCATTTTAGCCTGGGTCTAAAGGCCCGTAGGAACAGTAGGGGCGGGGGGCTCTCAGTCCCTCAATTTGGCAAATTTGACCCTCCCCATATGCAATTGCTTCCTACGGGACTAGTCTACAAAAGGGACTTTAATAGCAATTTATGCTTCTATGTTTCCAGAGGGTTCTTTGTCTAAGTGCGGTCTGAGAAAGATTCATATTGTTGTCTTACAGTAACTAAACGACGAGTAAACGTCATAAGTAATCTTTTAGAGAACGTATATGCAGGCTAATCCATTTTGTTCTCAAAAGTTTCTTCCATTTTCGATACATATGTAGTAATCTTTAGTCACGTAATTGACCAATTGTACGTACCGAGAAGCGATAGAATATTTGTTGAGTGACGTTGAAATAACGTCTATAAATGTGAGCGTCATCTGTAACTCGTGGTACAATTATAGTATCCGGCTTCTAAAAGATTTGAAAATTGATATCATTACATTTGTATTTATTGACTGATAAGGAAATACTCTTTACCTTCAACACCCTTGTCCTATATGTTCTATTTAATTTTCTGGAAACAATTTGCTATACTTCAAATCTTTTCATATTAAAAAGTTCTACACACTACTTTAAAGAAATGGAATCTTTTTAAAGTATAGATTGGTCCCTTTTAAAACAAGAAACAAAAACTTATAAATTATTTTATGAATCATTTTCATGATGCCTAAATGACTTTATTTTGGCTGAACGTTCAATTACTACAAAGGACTTTTAGCAGATGCTTTTGAGTCTGGGCCTTGAAAGATGACCCTTATACATTTGAGACCAACAAGAGTCTGCGTATACAGTCAGTCTGATCAAGATCCGCCTTACTCTCCATTAGCGTCTTAGTGACTTGTAGCAACCATACAAGAGCTACATGAACCAGGATCGCTTGACTAAGACAAACTGCAGTAACGAGGTTTTCGTTGAAAAACAGCGAAATACTATTCCCAGATCCCGGCCTTTTGCAGCAATAACAACTGAAAACTGTGGATTTATTTACCCATTCTACCGATGTATTGTGTCCAAGAACAAAACGATCGATCACACTGTTTCTCTCCAAAAGGACTGGTAACTGCCACTCCACGGCTAGCTTATTGTAGTCATTGTTGGGGTGCACAATGATCCTAAAACTTGCAACCTTACCTGGACCTACAAACATGAAATATTTACGATCATATATAGACCTGTACATGTACAAGTCGAAATTGAAAGAGCCTACGTCTAAAATTACTACATTTTGTACTTCAAAACCAATCTACAACATAATTGAATCAGGGTCTGGAGGAATGTCCCTTTAGGCTTTTGAGTGCACATACAGTCTGACAATGAACCATATGAGCCAGGATCTGGAAAACCGTCCCTTAAGGCTTTTGAGCCCAACATAGATCCCGATCAGCCTGTGCATACGCACAGTCTGATCAGGATCCACATTGTTCTCAAGTAGCTTCTTTGTGACCTTTAGTAACTTAAAGAGAGCAACATGGACGTATATTGGACTGCATTTGACAACAGGCTGATCTTCAAACTCAATTTCTAAAAACGCTATACAGGACGTTTTTCCAGATCCCGGCTAAATTATATTATTCTCAAATAGTGTCTGTGTGGTCTGTAGCAACTGTAAGACAGCAGCATGGATCCAGATCAGATAGCACCTAGGCACAGGCTGGTCATGAAACACGACTGTCCCAAATTCTATAGGGGACATTTTTCAAGGTCTCCGGTCACATTATGCATTTTGATTTGAGCCCTCTACGTAGTTTTACGTAACAAATTCTTAATAATTATCTATCAAGCACCATAGAACTATGGTTACCAGCTTACCTTCGAGATCTTTTCTTAAGTTTCCGAAATTGTAATGGCTTGAATCATGAAAAAATCAGTTTTTACAAAATGTGTAGGCTAAACGAAGTATTTCATTGTATGTTATCAAGCGAAATCATGCTTTGCAACTTTCTATTGTTGAATATTTTGGATTTTTGGACTAAAATGATATTTTCTCATTGACTGCAATGCAAACGTTAAAGCAAGTTATCTCCCCTTGGGTCTATAAAATTTTATAGGTACCAGGGTTAAATATTTCTTTTTATCAATGTCTACAACATATCAATTTTTTATTGAAATCTATACGTGCGTGTAACAATTACAGTTTTGGAACCTTAACATATGCACACATGCTGACATGCTAACAAAAATCTGATATGAGCCATGGAAATGTATATATGTACCAAGAACAAGAAAGGTCATTAAATAAAGCATACCTGCTGGAAGGGTTCTAAATGTTTCAGGGTCAGACTCCATGCTGCCTGCAGATGTTTCAGCTCGTATTGTTACTGTATAGTTCCAGTATTCCTCCAAACTTGTCAGTTCGTGTGCTCGATTGTCAAAACCTGTGAGAAATTTTATTTTTGTTCGATTTAGATAAAGATGTCAGAAGACCATGAAGGTCGAATTCAAATGCCTCTTTTTAAATTGCTTTAATTTAATAAAAGATTATACTGTTCAGCATTTGTATAAATAAACCAAGGATTCGCGTAGATTCAAGAACCTTATGAGATGATTCTTAAGAAAAAAGAAAAAAAGAAAGAAAAGAGAACACTAAGAGATGTCCTATCTGAAACCTTCTTCGTGTTATATGGTTGTAGCTCGTCCATATATCATATAAATGTCTGATGCCGTGACACATTTAAGTGTATATTGGCCTGTTTGGCTTCCAAAATGAATTACAATAATACGATGAGTGCACTTAGCTGCTTCCAAAGTTTAAGTAACGAATTTTAATATCAACAATAACAGAATATCTTGTATTGTCAGCTAACTAAGCAAAAACAGGTGTTTTCGTTTGATATTATAGAACGGTCTGAACAGCAGATTAGACACATAAACGAATATGTTGTCATTGCTCAAGCGTAAATGATAACATCAAATCTTGTATAGTAAGCTTATTTATAACCGATACTGAAAACCTTCTTGGAGTGTGACATAAATTGCCCTAGCAACACCTTCAAAAACAAATCGTCGGCTTGAGAGCAAAACCTCATAGATGAAGCTTTTCATGCAGTATTTACGGTCTGGATCTACAATCGACAACATCTTGCGTTGTAATCTTACTTTATAAGATATTGATTTTATATCTGTAGTGTAGAACTGATAAGTAAAGCAGAAACAAGAACCAAGACTCATACCTATGACTTGTTGCATGTTTTGAGTAACAGGTGCGTCAGCATCCACTATGATTGTGTAAATTGTATCTCCGGGCCATGTTCCGTCTATATCCCAACTAATTGTACAAGATGTGGATGTTATGTCTGATATTGTAATATTCCTTGGTTTCTGTGGAACTGTAATAACATGCTTGTAGATTCCAAACTGTTTCTTCTGTATCAGTTTACTTTTTGAAGTAACATTTGAGCTGTCTAGAGTATCTTAGCGCAATTTTTACTAGAAAGAGATTTAAGCCCAAAGAGAATGTTGAAACAGAACAAATTTTGTGCATTATAAAAGTATCCATGTAAAAATTAATGTAAACTGGTAGTAATTTGGTACGTTTTCTACCAAACCTCGAAAGATTTAGCTGTTTGATACAATAATATTAGCATTATTTCTTTTGTCTGAACGCTTCAGCTCGAATGTTACATTATAAGGGACGTGAAAATCAGGTTTTATGTGGGTAAAGGCTAAAGATTTGTGTAAAAGTTTATATTACCATAATCACTATTATGCGATTGCTTTGAAACTTAACATAGGTCTACCTGTTGGTAACCAAAAATAATCATATGGATCAAGTTCCATAATCGTTTGAACATTTAATTCGTAGAGTCAGTGTTATGTTTTCATTTTAGATTTACACATGTTAAAGCTACATATAAGAGGGATGATTGCTTTCCAAAACGGAATAATGCATTTAACAATCGCAAACCCTATTTTGTGGATATTCAGTAGAATCGTCTCGTCGATTCTAACGAGTACCCAAAACGTAGGGTTAAGCATTTACTAATATAACACGGTTAGGAAACTACAGAGACAGAGCCAATGGCTCTGCCGCTTAAATCCTCTGGGGCGCTTCCGGCCATGTGTGGCTCTGTCTCTGGGAGCACGATTTTTGGACAAAAATAGAGGAGTGTTCAACTTTGTTGTTCAATAATTTTCTTTTGGTGCTTAAAAGCGAAAAAACGGGAATGTCATGCTCCCCTTAGACCATTTATCTGTCTGTTCTAATTCTGTGGGCTTCAAAGTCGGCAGGATTTTCACAGGATCATTGTCGTCGTGAGTCGACCCTATGTGATTTTTTCTTGTTTACATCGTGCATTTATGTACATTCCAACGGTAAATAGCCAATTGCCGAAGGCAAAACACGTTATATACTAATCGAGGGATACTCTCTATTAGACACCCCTTTCCCATGTCACAAAACCTTAGAAATGATTGACAAAAATAAAAATTTGAGCAATTTCTATCGGTGGCTCTGTCTCTGGCGGCTGGCTCTGTCTCTGGCGGCTGGCTCTGTCTCTGCGTGCTAACTTTGATAAATTTAATCCACCAGAATTCGTGTCGAAGCCTTATTGACTCGCACACTGAATATATCATATTGTGTATGGCGAACGTTTCAGTCACTGATTAAACGCTTTCCAAAACATCAAGATTTCGGCGCTGTTTAATTTCAAAGCTACTACTAGACCCTGAGCTAGAAACATGTTTGCTCCCCCCCAGAGGGAATTTTGTAGACATGTTATTTCTTAAAGTACATTATCTTACAAACATTTTGAGCGTTGTTTTCACTCTGGCCGTTGGGGCTTTTAGCTGTAACCCTTATCTAAAACCCTTAACCCTATCATTTTTTTCATAAAAAATTACATTACTTATTTGGTCATATTTTCATCAAATATTGACCTACGGATGTCAAAGTGGTATCAAATGAAAGCTTATGACTTGCTCTTCATTTTGTAGTTATTTTATGCAAATTAGCTCATTTGCATATGCATGAATATTAATGATTTTCCTTAAAATTCGAATTTTTGGGCGAAAATTTGATAAATAACTTCTAAAAAAAGGCATTTCTGTCAAAGGGGAATTTTGTAAAAATAGTTTATCTTAAAGTATATTTTATTAGAAACATTTTGAGCCTTGTTTGCACTCTGGTGGTTGGGGCTTTTCGCCGTAACCCTTATCCAAACCCTTAACCCTACCAAATTGTTCATTTAAATTTTGAAAATGACTTTGGTCATATCTTGATTGAATATTTACACACAGGTGTCAGAATGGTATCAAATGAAAGCTTATGACTTGCTCTTTCATTTTCAGTTATGTTATGCAAATTAGCTCATTTGCATATTCATGAACATTAATGATTTTTCCTAAAATTGCGATTTTCGAAAATAATGTGGTAAATACTTTCAAAAACGAGGCGTTTTAGTGCAGGGGAATTATGTAAACATAGCAAATCTTAAAGAAAATTATACAAGAGACACTTTGAGCGATGTTTGCACTTTGACCGTTGGGGCTTTTGGCCTAAACCCTTATCTAAACCCTTAACCCTATAAATTGTTCAATCTTTTAAAAACGTTTTTGGTCATATCTTGGTTGAATATTGACTTATAGATGTTAAAATGGTATCAAATGAAAGGTTTTGACTCGCTCAATAATTAGCTATCAATTTTATGCAAATTAGCTCATTTGCATATTCATGAATATTAATGCTTTTACTTAAAATTGTGACCTTTTTGCTAATATTTGGTAAATAGTTTCAAAAACATTGTGTTTCTGTTCTGAGGGAATCATGTAAACATGGTTTATCTTAAAGAACATTTTATTAGAAACATTTTGAGAGATATTTGCACTCCGGCGCTTAGGGCCTTGGGTCATAATCCTTATCCAAACCCTTAACACTATAAAATTGTTCACTCAAATTTTCAAAACATGCTTGGTCATATCTTGATTGAATATTGACCTACTGATGTAAGAATGGTATCAAATAAAAGCTAATGACTTATTCTTTAATATGCAGATATTTTATACAAATTAGCTCATATCCAAAAAGGTCCGATTGTTTCTTTCTCGTGAGTTTTCAACCATTTAATATCCATGTTCACTCTTTTAACAACATCTAAGCCTTGTTTGAAATCTATTTGATGTTTTGTTTGGAAGTAACAGTAATTTTAAAGTGTGCAGCACATTAAATTTTGTTCCTATAAATCTTATTTTCAATGTATGTATTTAGTTTCCATTTGATCTTTTTAATCTTTATTGTTTTAAGTGCAAATAAGTTAAATTGATTTCTTTTATTGTATTTGTGTTCTTGCTTATATCTAGTTTAGTTGACAGAATGTTATCATTTGTAAAACTGTTACATGAATCCAAAATTGACCCAAAATAGGACTTTAAACATAAACATTTTATCATATGCCATAGAATGATACAAAAAGGGGGACTTTATTCTAATACACATATAATATTAATCATTCCAATTATTTTTTTAAGTTTTATGGCTGAACAGAGATCCTGGAATGTAGACAAATTGCATACATATAGCAAAATAACATTGTTAAGCAATTATCAAGGCCTTACTTTTGCCATTCACATGGAGAAAACAGCATGGTTTTTCTCCATCTGGAGAGCCCTTCCTTATGTTTTCCTCATAGACAAGTCAATTTGTTGGCCTTAAGTGTATTTGATATGTGGCTGACAGATCAGGGACACTGGTGTTACCATTCCTTTATGCTCTTTTAAGGCATTTTCAATTCAGATAAATTAAGCTTGGGGTGCCATATGTAAAGCATATGTATCAGATGCATAAAATCAAGAGATGTACGCGATGTATGTAGCTAGAGTACAGACAATTACTGGTTGTGATCAAAAGATTATTGCATTTATTACGATGCATTTATTTGTCTGTATCAGATCAGAACAGATGTGAACTGATCCATACTACCGACAGCCCATGCTGAATGTCTATTCATATTCATCCTTATCTACACTTATTTCTTATATGTGCTTTCAGCATAGTACCACCTCACAATAAATTGAAAATAGTTCCCTTGTGATACACATACAATCTCTTTCAATATGGCATATGTTTTCCAGGATGGCATTAGATGGCCATAGATATCTTCAGTTCAATATTTTCCTGATATTTAAATGCTACAACTATGCTACCAGGTTTAGATCAGCATGTGAAATTCCATATTAAGACACTTATTGCACTGTTCTAGAACAATTTGACCAAAAATGATCCACATCACACTTGGTGGCAATCTTGGAATTACTCAAACTGTGGGAGTTGGGCAAGTTTATCATGATGGAAACCGGCATAGATCAATTACTAGTACTAAACATAACAGGGTTACTATGTACATAACATAACAGGATTGCTATATAACAAATAGCACTGTCAAATGGAATACATTTTATGGATTTTCCACAATAAATGTGTTTTTGTCCCAAACATTTAAGAATCAATAGTATTTATGAATATGTAGATGAGCAAATCGACATGAAGTAATTGCAAATATACAAGCAATTCACTAGCTTTTATTTGATACCATTTGGACGTTTGTAGATCAATATTTAATCAAGATATGACCAAAAACATTTTGAAAATTTGAATAAACAATTTGATAGGGTTGAGGGTTTAGATAAGGGGTTTGGGTAAAAGACCCAAATGCCACAGTGTAAACATTGCTTAAAGAGTTATTCATGTAATGTTCTTTAAGATAAATTATGTTTGCATAATGCCTTTGAACAGAAACACCTTGTTTTTGATAGTATTTAACACATTTTCGCTGAAAAATCACAATTTTACGGAAAATCATTATTATATATGGCAATGCAACTGAACTAATATGCATGAAAAATAAAAGTACATGGAAGAGCCAGCTATAAGCTTTAATTTGATACCATTCTGATATCAGTAGGCCAATACTTAATCAAGATATGACCAGATTTGAAATTTTGAATGAGCAATTTGATGGTGTTAAGGGTTTAGATAAGGTCACCGCCAAAAGCCCCAATCGCCAGAGTGCAAACATTGCTCAAAATGTTTCTTATAAACTGTTCTTTAATTTAAATCATGTTTACATGATTCCCCCTGAGAAGAAACACAATGTTTTTGAAAGTGTTTACCAAATATTCGGAAAAAAGGTCACAGTTTTAAGTAATGTCATTAATATTCATAAATATGCAAATGAGCTAATTTGCATAAAATTTATAACACATTATTAAGCAAGTCATAAGCTTTCATTTGATACCATTCTAACATCTGTAGGTCAATATTCAATCAAGATATGACCAAAAACATTTTGAAATGAATGAACAATTTTATAGGGTTAAGGGTTTAGATAAGGGATTTGGCCAAAAGCCCAAATGGTTAAAGTGCAAACATCGCTCAAAATGTTTCTTGTATAATTTTCTTGAAGATTTACTATGTTTACATAATTCCCCTGCACAAAAATGCTCTGTTTTAGAAAGTATTTACCACATTTTTGTCGAAAATCGCAATTTTAGGAAAAATCATTAATATTCATGAATATGCAAATGAGCTAATTAGCATAACATAACTGAAAATGAAAGAGCAAGTCATAAGCTTTCATTTGATACTATTCTGACACCTGTGTGTCAATATTCAGTCAAGATATGACCAAATTCATTTTCAAAATTTAAATGAACAATTCGGTAGGGTTAATGGTTTGGATAAGGGTTACGGCGAAAAGCCCCAACCGCCAGAGTGCAAACAAGGCTCAAAATGTTTCTAATAAAATATACTTTAAGATAAACCATGTTTACAAAATTCCCCCTGGACAGAAACGCCTTCATTTGGAAAGTATTAACCAAATTGTCATCAAAAATTAGCAATTTTAAGGAAAATCATTAAAATTCATGAATATGCAAATGAGCTAAATTGCATAAAATAACTACAAATTAAAGAGCAAGTCATAAGCTTTCATTTGATACCATTTTGACATATGTAGATTAAAATTCAATCAAGATATGACCAAATAATTGTCTGTATATTTAAATGAAAAATTTGAAAGGGTTAAGGGTTTTAGATAAGGGTTACAGCCAAAAGCCCCAACGGCCAAAGTGCAAACAACGCTCATCTTGTAGCATTTGTTATAAGCTTTCAGAAAATCATACCCTTCAAAATTCCCTCTGGGGGGTGGGGGGAGCAGGGGTTATTGGTGGCTGAAGGTCTATACATGCGACAAATTAGGTGTTGACGAAGAAACATTTTGCACCACTTTAATTCGACATATTTCCATTTAATCTCTCCAAATAAAGACATTGGTCTGATGCATTGCGAGAAAAGAAAATATTAGTATGTAGTTGCTTGAATGCCAGTATATGGGATTTTCTAAGTGGTCTGACAGGTTTGACAATATTTTGAGGAAAAGGGACGACTATTTTATCATTGACAATTTTATATAATCTAACCAGCCGTAAGTCAATACGGCGCAAATCTGATCTTCTCCAACAGAGGTTGTCTAACATAGCGGAGACACTGAATGTGAGACCATAGCATCGCATGGCCAAGCGAGCTGCTCCCCGCTGCACATATTCAATCTGGTTAATCAATGTTCCCGAGTGTTGAGCGGACTGCAGTCCATGCTGCAGCACAGTATTCGAGCTGGGGCCTGACAAGCGGTTATTCCATGATAAGTCGTTTGAGATTGTAACACCTAAATAGTTTGCTGAGGAGTGTATCTCAAGTAGTGTATTATGTAGAAAGTACAGTGTCGGTAATTGTGTCTTTCTCTTGGTAAACTATATGACTTGGCATTTTGGCAGGATTAAAAGACATGTCCCAGTCTGATTCCAATCTCTCGAGCTTGAGTAGATCCTGTTGTAAGAGGCTGGAATGGAATGTGATATGTAAATGACAGTGTCATCACCAAAGAGACGTACTTTAGAGCATTGTACATATTCATGGAGGTCATTGATATAGATAAGGAATAGTAGGGGCCTAAGACCGAACCCTGAGGCACACCTGAAGGAACTGGAATGATGCAGGACATGGATCTATTGACCAACACTGATTGTGTCCTATTGTCTACAAAGGCTTTGATCAATGCCAGAGTGTGACCTATAATGTCATAACAATGTATTTTTGACACCAGTTTCTCATAATTTACCATATCAAACGCTCTTTAAAAAATGTAATAGGATCAAGTCATCTTGGCTTTATCCACATTTATGAACTGGAGGATATCATCTACCAAGCCCAAGAGTTGGGCCAGACAGTATCTTTTTCCCCAACAGCCGTGCTGTAAGTCGCAGAATATGTTTTGTCGAAGTGTTTAGTTATACTAGATGCACTAATATGTTCAAGTTGTTTGCATAAGATGCAAGTGAGAGAGATCCGGCGAAAATTGGCTGGGTTGGACTATTTTTGAATACAGGGGCGACGTTTGCCTTTTTTCCAAATGCTCGGTAAAGAATTGGTCTCAAGAGATTTCTTAATACAGCTGTGTTATGGTAGGCGCAAGTTCCTTGGCACAATTCTTTGGTATAATTGGTCTTAATTCATGAGGGCCAGCAACTTTATGCAGGTTCAGATATTTTAGCAATTTGTTGATCCTGTTTTCAGATATTTCGATGGTGTGCCTAGATTTATGAGGGCTGGGTCTGTGGTGGTGAATTTCTGTACATGCATCAATTGTGTTTTGAATTGTGTGCGAACGTATTATTTCATCTACGCGTTTAAGTGACAAGGGTGATTTTTGGGTGGAAACAGACTGGAATTGTTCATTTAGAATTCGTGGTTTTTTTCGTCATTAGTGTACAGTTTGTTGTGTTGTTTTAGAGTATCTATGCCAGTAGAATCTTATTTTGGATGTTTTAGTAGAGTGTAGATTTTTTTTGGTGGTTGGAAGTGATTGTCCTTTGTCTTTGGTTTGATCTTGCATGGAACTTACATTTAAGATGTCTTCAAGATACTTTTAATATGCAAATTTTGATTCTTTTCTACATTGGCTGATAACCAGCATATTCACCTTTTTCTCACATATTTCAATGATTAACATTTTGCGCATGCAGAACCTTGCGCAGATCCATACATTTCTCTCTCAAGAGGGACTGACGCCCATCTGGATCGGTGCATGTGTGTTCATAATTTCGAATTTAAGCAGTCCTGAATTAGAAATCTATCACTACAGGTGATGAAATACACCACAGCTTTTGTACACAGAACTTCTCCTAAGTGAGATCTGTCTACCCATGTTTTGGAAAAGCATTTAATCAGTGACTGAAACGTTCGCCATACGCTATTATGATCTATTGAGTGTATGAGTCAATTAGGAATATTACTTCGACACGAATTTTGTGGTGGATTGAACTGTTTAACAAAGTACACAGAGACAGAGCCAGCCGACAGAGACAGAGCCAGCCGCCAGAGACAGAGCCACCGATAGAAATTGCTCACATTCTATTTTTGTCAATCATTTCTAAGGTTTTGTGACATGGGAAAGGGATATCTAATCGAGAGTATCCATCGATTAGCATATAACATGTTTTGGCAGCAGCAATTGGCTATTTACCGTTGGAATGTACATAAATACATGATGTACACAAGAAAAAATCACATAGGGTCGACTCACGACGACAATGATCCTGTGAAAATCCTGCCGACTTTGAAGCCCACAGAATTAGAACAGGCAGATAAATGATTTTAGGGGAGCATGACATTCCCGTTTTTTCGCTTTTAAGCGCCAAGAGAAAACTATTGAACAACAAAGTTGAACACTCACTTTTTTGTCCAAAAATCAAGCTCCCAGAGACAGAGCCACACATGACCGGAAGCGCCCCAGAGGATTTGAATAGCAGAGCCGTTGGCTCTATCTCTGTAGTTTCCGTACCGTGATAATGTCTTCACCCTCTGTAATCGTTTTATCTATTATGTCTGTTTTTACATGAATTATTCAATGAACACCTACCTTTAACGACCGTTTCGATCAGGTCTATGTGTGTTTCACTACTGACAGATAGTATATCGTTGTACTGTTCACTGACCGCTGTAATAGTAACTTCATATCTGTAGCCATTCTTTATTTGTGGGTAGGTCAAACTTGCATACGGATAATTCGAGCTTACTGTTGCCAAAGCATTATCCTGACTACCTACTTCAAACAATGACACTTCATATCTAAATACTGTACCAGTTGAGGCTGTCCATACAATGTCTATAGTGTTATCACTTGCAGCATCAAAGTTACTGGATTCTGCGATGATTGATCCAGGTGTGGAAGGCCCTTTTGAATAAAAAGAAGCGCAATATTAACTTTCACGACGCGGTATACACGTATCTCTTGATAATTTTATATTTCGATTTGCGAAAGTAAATTGAATAGTTTTCGAAATGTGGATTAGGTAGCGAACATAAGAAGGCAACATCTGTTTTTTTTTGCATCTGATGTAATCTAAAGGCTTCTCTTTTAGATTTGTATTGTTTGGAAAGATATAAACGAGCTATTTATAAAGTACCCAACTTTTTTGATGAACTAAATGGACCAAGAGTACAGGAAAATCTTCGCACACGTACGTTTCAGACTTATGTATCCGAACCTATTTGGTCGACATCGTAAACATTTGGTAGTGGAACGTCCCAACGCCAAATGATTACGATGTCGCTCGAATAATTCCGACGTCTCGTGAATCTAAGTAGGGGTTTACTTCCTTAAATCACTTACTTAGAGCTTGTTCTCTCTTGGTGAATACAGACTTTACAGTGCCTGTGTAATTAACTATATTTCTAGATGCCAAATTAATTGTATATGCTCTTCCTGATTCTACACCGTTGGTTATATCATAGAATGTTTCCGTTATAACTTGACTAGTAGATCCAGAAACAGATGTGCCTCTAAGTCTCCATTGAAATGTATATCCAGATATAAAGCTGACTTTGTCGGCAGGAGGTAACCATGATACTCTCATTGATGATGTTGTTATTAATGAAAACGTAATTCTACGTGGAGCTAAGTCTGACACTGAAATTAGAAAACAAATATAACTATTCATGGAGTAACAAAAACATGATTATCATTACCGGTTAATTTTGAGATAGTGATGAAGGACAAGGACCGTCAGAGAGGGACAATGCTCCCTGAATAAGGCATTGTCACAATAAATATATGCCATGGAGAGCACTTTATTGTCAAGGGCGTCTGATTTGCTACTCAAATATGACATTTCATCAAATTCTGACCATTAGACTAGGAGAAATTAGAGAAAAACTGTATTTAACCATAAGTCCCCTTTTCCCATGACAAGGCCTCAAATTCAAAAACGGGGAAAAGTACATCGGCATTATGTCATAGGGAGTTCACATGGTAAGTTTCATTTGATTTCGCCCAAGGGTTATTGAGATATTGCTTCGGACGGACGGACGGACGGAATGACGGACGGACAGACAAAGCGGCGACTATATGGTCTCCCTTCTGAGAACATAAAAACTAGAAATATCACTGAATCACGGGGTATAACCTGATGTTCGTAACTGCAGTTACGCACATCCAATATGGCGACTTCAACATTAGGGGAATAATTCTCAAGCTTTATTTGTATAACTAGCTGTGTTATTCGTTCGGTTTTCTTCACCAATACGATGTTTGTTTATAATAAAAGGAGTTTGAATCGAATTTTAGGTTAATATAAAAGCTGTAATACAGCTTTAACGATGATGTGTTTAACTGTTACTTGAAAATAGGTTAAGATGTTCCTAACTGAGTGAATATGATATTCGTAACTGAATAAAAGCGTACCGACTGAAGGGTTTTTGTAATTGAGTGTGGATGGAGGGGGCATTAGGGGGCCAAGGTGTACTTGAGGTAGTTAGAATGTTTTACTCTATGGATGATCAATGCATCTTATTTACTTTTACTTACTTATTTACTAATACACATTTATAAAGCTTTCAATCATTTCAGTTACGATATTTTGATCGTCAATCAACGGTTTGATAAAGGATTAAAATCCAGGACAGGTATTGTTTAAATCAAAATCCTTATTAAATTTTAGTCAGTGGTGGTTTAGATGGAGGAGTTTAAAGTTTGCATTGCTTTGAAACAAGTACTATTTGACGGCAAGCATACAAACAACACTTATAAACTCAGCAAAAGTTCTAATCGGTCACCTTATACTTTGCGTCATAGAATCAATAAACAAACAATTCCAAACATTTTACTGAGGAACACTGTTGAAGAAATCAATTTCCAACATGACTGTTGCAATTCGATAATTTTATGACTTTTGAGTAATACGAGGGTTGTTCAAAAATTATCCGGACTGTGTCCGGTAAAAAGTTATTTGCCACGCAATATAACCGAATTTTATATCATTTTATATCGGAATTCAATACACATCTGTCTATACCTGTCTGAATTATTTTTCTAAAGAAACGCGCTTACAATTACGTTCTGAATTACCATGGTAACGTGTACCCGGCGCAGTCCAAAATATGGTTCTTTTATAATCCCTTTTGCTGTTCATAATTTTTGCACTGTAACTGCGAACAACGCGGAATTTTCACAGAATACGTAATTTGGTGCGTATCACATCATATCCAAGAGTTACATCACTCGGTACATAAATGCACGAAACATGCACTTTTGAATATCGGTAGGGTCGGCATTTTGACTGTTAAAAGTGACGTCAATTGATTGTTTGGAAATTAGGCCTGTCATAAAGTTCTGCAAATACCTCGATTAAACGCCGACAAACTCATACAAAAAGATCACCACGGCAAAGGGAAAAGATTCAATCTCACGGACCCTATTGTTTAATTGGTACAGACGTTTTAAGTACGCAGCGGAAAACATTGAAGCTAGAGATGAACAAGACCGGAAAAGGAAATAACGACGACGTCACTTACGACCATTGCGGATGCGCTATGTAGAAATTGGAAGATGACGGTACGGGCATTATCAGACGAATTTCATACAAGTGTAGGCATCATTCATTTGATTCTTATAAATGAGTTGAAAATTACGAAGGTAATTTTCTTTTAATATTTTCAATTTAAAAACTAGTCGCAATTTACTACTTTAATCAAACTGTCCAAAATTTCCGTACTATCCATTTACCGAACGGAAAAAAATGTAGACGAGTCCTACTAATGAATTTTCTACTGCACATGGATAGGGCTAATGTATATCACCCCCTACGACAGGTATTACCGATCTGTTGTTAGCTTTACTTTGACTCGAAACCGTATCCTATCCACCATATTCTCTAGATTTAGCACCATTTGACTTCGCCATATTCCCAACGATAAAAGCACAACTGATAGGTAAGAGATTTTCATTACAAGACCTGCGAAATTAATCAAGTTTGATTACCAGACAATACGGGTCTGAGTGGTATGGTGATATTTACAAGCTATAGTTGCACCGTCAATGACGCTGTATTGAACATAACGGCAATTACTTTGAAAAAAAACCGCAACATTATGTTTATACTTTCCGACGACGTCGTCGACGTCGCCATGTAAAAATTGACGTGCGCCGGTCCCTAGTACCTATACGAATTTGACTGTTTGTAAATTCCATACCCGTGATCGGATTTTCAAATAATTTCACAGAAGTAAGCATACTAAATCTAACTTCCGATGAGTGAAGTATCGTTGCTATTTGATATTAAATTTAAATTCTATAGACACAATCCGGATAATTTTGAACAACCCTCGTATCTAACAACAGTTCTTAAGCAGGTACCCTCGATTTCAAAATTCACAAAACAAGAAGAGCAGTCTTAGTAATGTGTGAGGCCACCGTTAGCTTCAATAACAGCTACACATTAGCCTGTCGTGGAAAGAATAATGTTATGAAAATAAACCACAATCAAATTCTGTCACTCTGAAACTCACCACGACAGCGATAAATGAGCACACGTCCGTCGACAAACTGATGCAAAGCTGTGGCCTAATTTGTTACGAACACTTTGGCTAATGCATCCCTGGTTAAGAGAAGGGAGAAGGTAATGTCGCGCCAAAGCTAGACGGACATTTCGATGACGTCTACAGATAACAACACCTGAGTGGCTACTTTCAACGAATCCCAACACTTTATAGCCTACTGTGCACAGTCTGTGGTGTAATGCTGCGTTCATGTCGACCCCGCAGTCACCCTGAAGTGATTGAAGACGGGGGAATGTGTTCCTTTCATTTGATAAAGGAAAATAATGGTCCTTGCGTTTTATGGTAACTCGTCGTCTCCGTCTCCGATGGCGAACTGCAGCACTTACGGTGGCCTGAAATTCAATGTACAAGGCCTTGGTGGTTAAAATAGGCACACGTAAACGTTCTGGCGACTGGAAAATGGGTGAAAACAAATGATCAAAACTGCTTAAAAGAAAACAAGCCTCAATTCCAACCTACTTCCGGATTTCTCTGCAACTAAATTTTACCAGTCGTAAACAAAGGCCCCGTTGCAGCATTCCGATGACCCTGCCTCGCACTTCGTGTGTCATTCTGGTCATGTTATGTGTTTTTCTGAGCCGCTATACAGTCGATAGAGACTTCACGTGTGCAAACTTGGCCATAGCTTTTGTTTCCAAAACTTTTCACGTGCAAATCGGGAAAACGAAGTACATGGACATCTTTACCACCCCTCAATGTTTCAGCGCTCTCAGAAATTCGCATAGTCAATGCTATGGGCAAAAAATAACACATGTAAATTTTTACACTGATTGGTTGCTTACAAATTGAGATATTGCAATTTTAAAAGTGACCGATTAGAACTTTTGTTAAGTACAGAATATGTGTACGACATTTTTGTGACCCAATGATGAAATATTACTCTTCGATCAGTTGCATGTATATAATTTATAATCAGTTACGCACATCATTTAAGAAATGCAATGACACAGTTACTCACATCATTTTTTTCAGTTACGCACATCATGCCATTTTTCGAGCTGCGATTGTGGCCTACTATATAAATATATCAGAATAAAGAGAGTGTGATATTGTTTACAGGGCTGTTATTGATAAGTTCGTCAAAAATACATCAAACGCATTGAGATAGTGCCTGAAATCGATGCTTGTAAAACTCACGTATTTGTCCCTCCGCCATATTGGATGTGCGTAACTGCAGTTACGAACATCAGGTTATACCCCGTGTAAATGTTATCACAAAAAACTGCTTCGTGTAAGGAAGAAATGCAAAGGGACACGATTTCTTGAAAATATCACTGTATAGTTAGAATATTATTATATTTATACAGTTTTTAATTTATAGCGGGCTTGCTAAAGACACATTCACCAGTCATTGAATTGGACAATAAATTCATGCATACTGACAAGAGACGCGACGTCAAAAGTTGGGGTACACGTGTGAAAAAACGTTACTCAGTGTACTAAACGGAAAACATTCGTTTTTTGTCAACAAACACATAGAATAATTCCATACCATCGGGATCCTGTTATTTTGTTCTTTTATACCATATATCTTTCGACTAACTGAGACAACCATAACTGACATTTTATTAATGTAATACATGCACAACACAGCAAAAATGACATTGTAACTTGTAACACTTTACGCTCTGCATCGAAAGGAACAAATATAGGTGTTTTGCGAATTCGTATCAAAAACGCGCGAAATTTCATTACAGAAGAGCACAGATGCCAGCCAAAACATTGTGCGATTTTCACATTAATGGTGTCAACCGGCAGAAAGGTGGTGGCGAAAAATGGCACCGCTAAGTTTTGTAACTTTTTAATTAAATCTCAAGGGTCAATTTTCAAAGCATTGATTTAATTAACATTTTTTCAAAATATCTGCGTGATATTTGAATGGCGAGATACATTTCGACTATATTTTAATCGACTTAAATATGGTTAAAGATATTTAATTGCAACCCATGTAATTTTACTGTTTTACGGCGTTTCAAAAATGTCCCAGTCACGTAAAATACGCATGAAAACCCAATAGTAGTTTTTCTAAAGCAGTGATTTTTGCCCTTGCATTCAGAATTGTCCAAAAATATCTTGTAATAAAAATACATCTGAGCCATATTTGCGACATGCAAAATTTCGTATTGATTGCGCGTAAAATAAAGCAACGGTTGTGTTTGAAGCCGCGTTTCAAAAAATGTCCCACTTTAGAAAAAAATACGTTAACGTCATTTGCAGGTGACGTCGCATACGCATGAAAGCCTGATAGTGTTTATTTAAAGCAGTGATTTTTGCCCTTGCATTTAGAATTGTCCAAATATAGCTTGTAATAAAAATACACCTGAGCCATATTTACGACATGCAAAATTTCGTAATGATTGCGCGTAAAATAAAGCAACGGCTGTGTTTGAAGCAGCGTTTCAAAAATGTCCTATTTTACAAAAAAATACGTTTACGTCGCTTGCAGGTGACGTCGCATACGCATGATAGTGGTTTTTTTAAAGCAGCGAGTTTTGCCCTTGCATTTTGAATTGTCCAAAAGTAGCTTGTAATAAGAATACATCTGAGCCATATTTGCGACATGCAAAGTTTTGTAATGATTGCGCGTAAAATAAAGCAATGGTTGTGTTTTAAGCAGCGTTTCAAAAAATGTCCCAGTTTAGAAAAAAATGAGTTAACGTCATTTGCAGGTGATGTCGCACACATTAAATGATTGCGATCAGTCGTGAAATACAGGTCATAAATGAACGATACTCTGGTTAATACCCATATATCTATTGGAGAATCATTTTCTTGATATAAATTGTTTCTGTATTTATGAATTTGTCTGTAGGTCTATATAGTTTTACATGGACGTGAAACAATGGAAAGTCCAGAATTTCGACAGTGAATTAATGAAAAATGCGCCCATTTTAAGCGTGATATGTAACATAAAATGCATAATTAAGTTCATCAAATGAACAGTTAATGTAGTTTAATGACTAATAAAGAATCAAATACATCGTTTTCGGGATTTATTTTGAACTCCCGCAGGTAAAACCGACATGGCCACATCTGTACGTTTTCCCGTAAACAATTGCTTGATAATGCACCTCTCTATGGCAATATGTTTAAATGCGTCAAATTCCGGGCAACGATATTTTAACACAAGTGAGTTCATTCAAATTTTCATTATCTATTTTAAAAAGAAATGATGTCACATGTAGATGAATTATAGGAAAGTCCGTTTTTCCCATGCAAAACAGAAATATACATCGCCGTAAATCTACATGGAAATAAATGGCTTAGATATTTATGAAGTAAAGGATAAGTCTATCTTAATCATTCAATTATGGATAATACATATTTAATTTTATTCATTTTAACAATAGATTTGGCAGATGGATAAGCGAAGTCTTGTGTTTATCAATAAGAACTCGTATACCACGCACGTAAGGTGTTAAAATGACAAAAATCGACGTTACGTGACGTAACGCTGTTGTACCCCAACTTTTGACGTCGCGTCTAGAATGTCGAAAAACTGATAAACATAGACGATATAATAAATTCTTAAAAGCAGTAAACATTAATGAGAGATAAGTATGAGATACCTACTATGTCTACACTGCCCGGCATCATCATTCCCATTATCATCATAATAGTTTGAACCACATTGGCACGTGTAGTCTTCGCTGTTAGTGTTACGTGGTAAACAAAATACATTGAATCCACTGCATAGATTTTGTCCAGGGGAAAGATTTACCGTAGAAGGATCTGGACATGGGGATCCGAGAGAAGGAGCTGTTGGTTGAATAAATATTGTTCAAAAAGCAAACATGCTATTTGAAAAACGATGGAATTTTAAAAAAGAATCCTTATAGACTATTAAATGAAGTCATTACACGTTAATATATCAACATTGCTACCATTTTACATGCTTCTTTTATTAAGATAAGTTTATGTATCTGTCATTATTGAGAAACGTATCTGCGTCGTTTTCGACTAAGTTCAAATTTTGTTTTTGCCAATTTGAGAAAGATGTTATATATTAAGAAGGAATAGTGCCAAAACAATCCGCAAGATTAATTAATTGAAGGTTACATAGAAGTTAACCAGCACACGTTTAATGAAGAATTAAAGCCAAATAAACAATGCAAATACACATAAATACGCTTTTCATCCTTTTCCTGTTAAAGGATTAAGCAAAACACAATCTAAAAGGAAATTTTCATCATTGACGTTTGCTATAACTCATCTGCAGACGCAACAAGAAACTTATTAAAACATTTTCATCCAAAATATGTAAATCCATATCTCACCCACAGGGGAACATGATGCTGATGACCATGCTCCGTTAGCTTGACATATCACTGAACCAGGAGTAGGATTTATATGTCCACTGTTACAAACAACGGGGGCTGTTGATTGATACAAAGTACCAGAACTTGCTGTTGCTCGTCCATTCGTAATCGTTGTTATATTGGATCCACAATCTGTGAAAAGAGACAAGGTACGATGTTCTCTATTAATAGGTATTGGCCTTAGCACTAAATTGGTCAATAAAGAAATCAAATGAAAAGGACTTTCAAGTATTTGTGATGATTTGAAGACAGTATTCCTGATGATCATTATCCATCAGCATAAAATATTGTTTAAGTGTCATACGTCGTTGAGCATGTAATGATGGACGTAGATGCATACTCGTTTGTCATAGATAAACATGCTGGGCTGTACAATAAGACACACAAGCAGTGTCATCACGAGTATTGAAACGTATGTACAGTCCGATTGGTTTGCTCACAAACCATTATATTCTCGTTACCATTAAATTTTATAACCGGAACAAGGAGTTATTAATTTGAGGAAAAACACGCAATTTAATTGCGGAATCCGATTCTGCCTTAAGATTTTCTTGAGATCTGTCTCGATCTTACCTACAGCTGTACATGTTGATGATGACCATACTCCAAAAGCATCACATGTAACTATATCAGGAGATGGATTCTCATATCCACTGTTACACGTAACTGTTGCTGTAGATTGGTATACAATGCCTGACGTGGGTGTTGCTTCCCCGTTAGTTATCGTGGTAATGCTGGATCCACAATCTAGTAAATGCGAAAAAAAATCTGACCCTTCTTAAAGATATGGCCAGAATTCAATCAAACATTGCAGTTCATTCGTCGATAAGTATTTATGTCATCATCTCTATCTATGAGTAATATGGTAATTACTTTTTGAAAATAATTTAGCCAGAAGAAAGATTTTAGTCCGGATGATTTCCAGTTAGACCTTGCAGTTAAGTATAAAGGTTTTTTTGCAGATAACTAATTAAGATGAGGGTGGGGACGTGATACACTTTTCCCCCTTTTCAAATAATACGTTTCATACATGTATATGTAACAGAATCTTAGAAATGATTATCTATCTTTGACATTTGTGTCAAAGTAAAGAAATAAATCGCAAGCATGATTTCAAAATGTATTTTGACCCTTAATAAGTAAATCGGATCTTAATTCATATCTTACCAACAGGGGAACATGATGCTGATGACCATGCTCCGTTAGCTTGACATATCACTGAACCAGCAGTAGGACTTAAATATCCGACATTACAAACAACGGGGGCTGTTGATTGATACGAAGTGCCGGAACTTGCTGTTGCTCGACCATTTGTAATCGTTGTTATATTGGATCCACAATCTTTGAAAAGAGACAAGATACGCTGTTCTATTAAAAGGTATCGGTTTTAGCACTAAATTGGTCAAGAAAGAAATGAACTGAGAAAGACTTTCAAATACTGTGATGATTGGAAGAAACTTTGCAGATGACCATTACCCATCAGCCTGAAATACTTTTTAAGTTTCATGCGTAGTCGAGCATGTAATGATGGACGTTGATACATACTCGTATGTCATGGATTAACATGCAGGGCCGTACAACAAGACACACAGGCAGTGTCACCATGAGTATTGTAACGTGTATGCAGTCCGACTTGTTTGTTCACCTAAAACCACCATATCCTCGTTAACATATATAACCGAAACTATGTGTTATTGATTTGGAGTAAAACACACAACTAAGTTGCGGTATCCGTTTTTGACTTGAGATTATCTCGAGGTCTGTCATGACCTTACCTACAGCTGAGCATGTTGATGACGACCATATTCCACTAGCCTGACATGTAACTATATCAGGAGATGGATTCTCATATCCACTGTTACACGTAACTGTTGCTGTAGATTGATAAACAGTGCCTGACGTTGGTGTTGCTTCCCCGTTCGTTATTGTGGTAATGCTGGATCCACATTCTAGAAAATTTATGCGAAAACAATTAAAATATTCTCAAAGAGATGGTCAGAACTTAATCAAACATTGCAGCTAATTCGATTAGCATTATGTAACCCTGTTAAATTCTTAAAGAAATACTCTCAATCTATCTTTGAACAACATGATAATGTCTATATTTAATGAATGTCAGCCAGAAGAAACGAATATTACTGGGAATGAGGATGAGATACAATTTTCCCCTTTTCACATAGATCTAATGCGTTTTATATATTTAACAGAATCAAGACAGAGCGTATTAGTCCCCCATATGTTACCGGTTTTGGCTGTAAGGGTCTATTCGATTCCGTCCGATGTCCGTCTATCATACTTTTGTTCAAACCATAAATATAATTATTCTAATCTAAACCATAATATCTAGCAATTTCAAATGTGTATACTTACGAAAGATCGAGGGCATATTATTTTACTCGTGTCTATCCACCTGTCCGTGTATAAGTGCTAGCAATAACTTTTAACTCATGATAATATAGATCACTATGTGGGGAAGAGTCATATACAGGAAAGGGTACTCTTCCATACCCACTTTTTAGGTTTTTTGCTTTATGGTTTCTACCTGTATATTTCGTCGGGCCATATCTCTTACGTCCTTCAAACTTTATTTACTTAAGGACCACATTGTGGAAAAGTGTCATGTACAGGGATTATTACTCCGCCTCAACGAAGTTTTGAGGAATCGCACTTTATTGTTTAGATCATTACATTTATGTCGGGTCAAATCTCTTCAACTGAAAATTATAGCAACTTCAAACTTTATGAATTTAGAGATAACCAATGAAACAGACCTTTTTAAATCCGAAGTTGGACTCCTGTATTCCATCATCTAACGGCACGTACTTGTTTTTATCTAAGGCATATGTTTCAAAGTAGCGGCATAAATCGCAAATGTGTTTTAAAAATTATTTTGACCAGTTATATTTGAATCTGAGCATAATCCAGTCTTACCCACAGCCGAACATGATGCTGATGACCATGCTCCGTTAGCTTGACATATCACTGAACCAGAAGTAGGACTTAAATATCCGACATTACAAACAACGGGGGCTGTTGATTGATACGAAGTACCGGAACTTGCTGTTGCTCGACCATTTGTAATCGTTGTTATATTGGAACCACAATCTATGAAAAGAGATCAAATACGACATTTTCTATATCAGGGTTAATTAATGTTATGGTTCAAGTCCATAACATTAGCAATGGCCGAAGAAATATATACTAGTATATTATTGCCTAAAATGTGTGTTTTCAGTCTGTTATTGGCATTGGATAACGAGCAAAAATCAGTCCGATATCATCAAAAACTGGTCGTTATTCAGTAAATTCGCGTGCATTATCGGACCGGTTTTGCATTCACATATCCTCAATCGGGGATTTGTTGTGAGTGCTTCAGAAAATTGAAAATAAAGCCGAAGTTTTGTCATTTCCCTTTTCCGCGATGTAAATTCTTATAAGAACCCATTTCCAGTTTACCCCCCAATAAATAGTAAACTAGGTCTCCCAGTGTAACCATATCTGATGACGTAATATAGTGACGTAGGTTTAATTCTTGGAATCAAAAAGTAAACAAACGGGTAGCTGACACCTTTTAAACTAAAAGTGGATTTCGTGGACATGGAAGGATAGAAATTAGAATTTAGTGGTTGTGATCTAGGTCAAGTGTGGTGGTAAGCCTATGTGTTTCTAGTTCTTCTTTTAGTTACTGCAATTTTTTTTACAACTTTGATTTTTATTGAAATGAACGAATGTCTGAAACGAACCAGAGATCTGCCTCGGAAGTTCCGACCTTTTGTTTTATTAGTAGGCCCTACTCGCACTGAAATGAACGTTAGAACATCCAGAGTATATTTCCAAAAGAAAACTTAGTCGAATATTGTTACGATTTCGCCAACTCAAATGAAGATTATGTCAGTAAAAATGCGATGAAACTTTACTACATAGCTACACGATGAAAATCTAACGGCCCGTGTAGTGGATATCAAACTCACTCGATATATGTCGAGTCGAATGCCGGAACACTCTGGTATCTGTCGGTGTCAATGTGGCTAAATTTTCACAAAGTTTTTTTAGTTATTCGTCTTATCTTATTACATTTCATTGCAAATTTTTCATATTTTATGCAATAATAGCGTCAATTCACGTTTTTTTTTTGGTCGTTAACATTCTCAGAGGCCCACAAAACGGGTTATCGCCTTCGACCTTCGGTCTCAGACGATAACGCATTTTTTGGGCCTCTGAGAATGTTAACGACCTCAAAAACGTGAATTAACCCTATATTATCGCCAGATAGCTAAGCACGAGAGGGATTTTGTATTTAGCGGGACTATGTGAATGCTTATAACCGAATGGTACTTATAGTGGCACTATTTGTGCAAAAAGTATGGCGAATTTGGTAGACAAGTTTCAGAAATATAATTAACATGACAGAATACGTAAACAAATATAAACTGACACAACCACAAAAGGCGTCGGACATTTCCGTTTTTAGCTCGACTTTTCGAAGAAAATGAGAGCTTATACTGTCACCCGGGCGTCGGCGTTGGCGTCGGCGTTGGCGTCGGCGTTGGCGACGGCGTTGCAACAAAGGTTAAAGTTTTTGCAAACATCAATAACTTCCATACTATCAAAGGGATTCAACCCAAACTTGGAATACTTATTCACCATCACACCCTCTACCTTACTACCAGGGCCCATGACCCTGGCTCTACTATATTTGGAGTTATGACCCCTTTATACTAAGCAACTTAGAAAGTCGAGCGCGCTGTCGTCGGACAGCTCTTGTTTGGTTATGCATTCAAAATAATTAAATTGACATCTTCATCGCTTCAATTCAATTATAAATACTTGTTATTTAAAAAGTTTCTGTTTGGTAGTTCATGCCTATTACGACCCGGTAAGACATTTTGTATATTCGAGTTATAATTTCTTGTTTAATACGGCCTGCCGATGCATGTTCGTTAACTCACCTACGATAGTACATGTTGAGTATGACCAAACGCCATTAAACTGACATGTAACCGTAGAAGGTGATGGATTGTTGTATCCATCGTTACATATAACTGTGGCTGTTGATAGATACACAGTGCCCAAACTCGGTGTGCCTTGTCCGTTTGCGATGGTGGTAATATTCGGTCCACAATCTGTAACATACACAGATCTACGGATAAGAAGGGTTAATATATTTTCAAAATCGTCGCTTTTCTACGAAAACCTCGTATCTGCAGCTTGTTTTAAGCTGCAGATACAGGGTTTTCGTTGAAAAGCATCGAAATGCAATATTCCGCTTATTATTTATCAAACTCCGTGTTGTGGGTATTCATTGGAACCGTCTGGGTGAAGTGAGTACTAACAAAATATGGTTTTAGTTTTGAAATAACAAATCATATTTTGCGCTGATACACACTATGACATGAATGGTACCGCTTGCTTTCGGTTACCGTTTGTTTGAATGAAGGATGGCGGTAAAACACAACGAATTGTCTTGGAATTTTAAATGCATGGTCATGTCACATGTTTAGAAGGGTCTCACTCTACTTAAAGTGTTTTTATCTTGAGAGTAATGCACAGAGGGGCATAAGTTCTATGTATAATAATATGTTCAATGTATATAAAGGATTTCTCTTTATTCGTTTATGTCCGAGAATGAACGGTCTATCAATAAAAAATTTATCTGGATTTGAATCTTGGATAGAAAGACATGGATCTACTCAAAAATATATATTATGTCTACATATAGTTAAACAAATCTTGAAACGTACCTTGCTAAATGACTAAATATTTCAAATTGACTGTGTGGGGTTTTATAACAGGGGCGAATCGACAAGGTCAAACAAATAATAAGAGGTTTAGAATTCAGGAATAAAGTTCATGTTTCCTGGACTTTAAATGTAGGTAACATCAACATACAATGTGTTACTCATAGAAACACACAAATGTACTTCGTACAAGTTTCATCATAATCTAGCCTTTCGAAATTAAACTAATACCCATGGATTTTAAAAGATCTGTAGTCACGAACAGCATGTGTATATCGCCTTGACTAAGCGTATTTAGAAATCGCCTCGACGAGGCGTACTTAGAGCTGTCATTCGACTCGGGGAAACATAGCATTTTCTTTGGAATCAGTCAGATTTCAAATCATTACCTCGCTTTGATTACAATACTTACATTGTTAAGAAAGCTGCAAATGCGAAGTTTTTGAAGAAGTCAACGATATCTTACCTACAGGACTGCAGCTTGCTGATGTCCAAATACCAGCAGATGTACATGTTATTGTTGCAGGAGTTGGATTCGTTTTCATGTCCACTGTTACAAGTAACAGAAGCTGTGGACCCATACGTTCTACCCGAAATGTCTGTAGCATCACCGTTCGTTATTGTCTCTATTTGCGATCCACAATCTACGGAAACATTTTAAAATGTTTTTTTTTTCTATTATTTCGTCATTGTTCGTAGGTCTTCGTGACCGAAATGTTGGCATTCCTTTCCCAAATATACATTGTTTCACGTTTCTAATAGACTTGGTTAAACGTTGAGGTAATTATGAAATACTAATTACTAGTAAGCCGGATACTTATAAAAGGTTTTCATACGCTATTGCTAGCAACAGGCATTTATGCAATTAGTAGTGTTATCCGGATTTCACATATCCGGATTATTTTTCATATTTCATTGCTACGTTTGCGTATGACGTTTGAATTTAAAGAAAAATTGCTACAATCTAATTATTGGTTTTGTTTAATCCCGCTTCTACCACACCGTGAACAGCATAAAAGTGGTATATTTACGACAAAGGTTAACAGAAGTGTGTAGTTATCATTGTGTTTATGAAGAATCCTCCTTAATTAATAAAGAAATATTGGGCCTTAACTCTTTCCCAAACAAAACCTGGTTTTGACGTCCCTAGGAGTTTTCCTTGGGAAAACATTGAAACAAACGAAGAAACTGCTGATGACCAGCAGTTTCTCATTTTGTCTCAATATTTTCTGTTCCATATTTTACACAAATCCTTTCTTTAATAACATCCATTTTGTCATTTGTGGCAGTTTTTGAGGTGGATCACCCTAAAATTTTGTCGTTTGGGAAAGGGTTAATAAAGATACATTGGGCCTTAAAACAAAATACCGACCAACAGGTGTACAGTTCGGTTCCGATCCAGACCATCGGCCAGATTGACAAGTTCTAGTAGACGTCGTGCTCCCGCTCGTGCCAATTGTGTAACCTTCGTTACAAGTGTACCTAGCTACACTGCCATGTGCTAAACTCGTGGTCTTTACGGTATAAGTGTCACTGTTACTTAGAGAATCGCAATCTGTAAAATAATCATCTTGTGCCACCATTACAAATGCCTGATTTTGACCTCCCATTAATGAGTACTTTAAAATTCCGTTCCCAAGTAAGACATGGTTTTAACGCCCCTAAACGAAAAGGCTTGGGAACATTGAGGTAAAACTTGAAAATGCTGATATTCAACATGTTATCCCTTTTCCTTAATAATTGTGGTGTTTTTGTACACAAATCATATCTTTCTCGGCAAACATTTTGTCATATGCAACATCTCTTATATTCGACTACCCTAAAAATAAAATAGAAGAAACCAGTTTACTTTCTTCAATTTACTTTTTCTGGTTCTGTTAAGGTAAGACCTGTGTAATGGGCTACGACCAGATATGGAACGAAATTTGTATGGTGCAAATAGAAGATTTCAAGGGAAGTAATTTTCATTGCTCTCAAATTTGAATTTTTGACTTTCGTTTGGTCTTTTGCCTACTCTTCATACAATTAAGAAACATAATCACAAAAACAATGTTTGGAATTTTCCCCAGAAATCTGAGCACGCTCAATTTTTTTCGTTGTTACGTAAACAGGCGATATTGCTTCTAAGGGTACTTTAAAAATGCTCGGATTTACGGACGTCACGGAATAAGTCGAAATATAACGATTATACAGGAAGTGCATTACACAGGTCTTATCTTAAAGTAAACATGGTCCCTGCACTTTCACGGTGGGGATTAACGTGACGCAATAACTTTAGAAAATTGTCTGTAAATATCTAACGAATCTGAATTCGGTTTGAAGCAGAGGATTAAAATGATGCAATCTAGTACATGGTTTGGTGTTTTTTAGAATGGGCTTGGGAAAAGATAGAGGCTTAAGAATAAAAATGCTGAAGATAAGATTGTTTCCTTTTGTCTCCGTATTTTCTGTGAATTTTACCTCTAGTAATATTTTGTTAGCTGTAGCAGCCTTCAAATTACACCACTCTTAACCCTTTCCCAAACAAGACCTGGTTTTGACTTCCCTAATTGAATAGGCTTCGGAAAACATTAAGGCAAAAGAAAAAACTGCTGATAACAAGCAGTTTCTCCTTTTGTCTCAATATTTTCTCTTCTATATCATACATAAGATTAATCATAATCAACATCCATTTTGCTGTCTACAGCAGTTTTTAAAGTGCACCACTCTAAAAATTTGTCGTTCTGGAAAGGGTTTAACGAATTCCCACACTGTTACGCCCTTCGATATCCTTCGAGAAAAGACTTGAAAAATATTTTTGTAAAAGATGAAATTGATAGTGTCAAGCAGTTTCATTATCATACACAATGTTTTCTGACCTGAAATGTAAAGCCTTTAGAAAATCACTTTTGATATTGGAGAAGTCTAATTCTGTGCTGTTTGGGAAAGGCTAAAAAGCCATTTTTATGCTCCCCGAAAAAAATTCGGGGGAGCATATAGTCGCCACGCTGTCCGTCCGTGTGTCCGTCCGTCCACAGTCATATCTCAGCAACCCTTGGACCAAATTCAATGAAACTTCACATGTGAACTCCCTGGGTCAATACCTATGGACCTTTTTTCTGTTTGTAAATTTAAGGCTGCGTCATGGAAAAAGGGGCCTTAGTGTAAAAATCAGTTTTTCTCTTATTTCTCTTCATCTAATGGGCAGAATTTAATGAAATTTTGTGCTCATGTAGTAAATAGGATGTTCTAGACCATATTCTATAAATAATGTGTGTACTAAAAAGCTGTCATGGGAAAATGGGGCTTAATGTATGATAGTTTTTATTTTGTGACAAACACTTATTCGGGGAGTATAATCCGTCTGTGACAATTTCATCATTTCCCACAATGTTTTCTACCAAGAAAGACCAAAATATTAACTTTTGTTCAATAGGAATTGTCGTCTGCAACGCCTATGAGTTTGGACTGGGCCAAAATTTTGTTGTCTGGTAATGGCTTAACCCTTTCCCAAACAAGACCTGGTTTTGACGTCATTAATATTAAAGTCTTGGGAAAACATTTAAACAAAAGAAGAAACTGCTGATGATCAGCAGTTTCTCCTTTTGTCTCAATACTTTCTGTGCCGTTTTTTACACAAATTATATCTTTAATAACATCCATTTTGTCATTTGTGGCAGTTTTTGAAGTGGATCACCCTAAAATTTTGCCGTCTGGTAATGGTTTGAAAGAAGGGCCTTACTTACAGCATAGCTCGTATGTAGCGGAGCACTCACAGCAGGATTCGAGGCTTTGCATATCACATATGTCCCCACACGAAGGTCCTGTATTCGCCTCATATTGGCAAGGAAAAAGCAAAAGTAATCCACACACCTGAAAAAACCAGGGCTGCGTTCAGTAGACAAACTGTTAGCTAACGATCGCAACAGTCGCAACTTCTTGACACACAATTTAGGCCTACAGAATTGACCGAGTACTCCGAATGAAACGGTCAACGTTAGCTAACGTTTTGTCATACTGAACGCAGGGCAGTTGTTATTGCTAGGATGAGTCTCAATAAATCATGCTTTCCTTTTTATACGCCTGAAGGGTCGTATTATGTTATGGTCCCGGTCGCCTGTCCGTCTGTCCGTCCGTCTGTCCATCCGTACGTCCATCCGTCCGTGCGTACGTCTGTCCGTCCGTTAGCAATTTCTTTTGTGCGCAAACTTGCCACAATTAATTTCTATGGTGGTGTCTAATTTTGCATACCACTTACAGACTCCAGATAACTCTTTTCGTTCTTGAATTATCTGTCCTTGAATTAAAAAATGCCCATCTTCTCATGTGTGCAACTCCTGCAGTTTCAGCCAGGATTTGATCAAACTTGCCATAATGAATCGTTATGGTGTCTAGTTGTGCAAACCGCTTACGAAATTTGGATAACTCTTTACATATTAGAATCATCTGCACTTGAATTGAACAAAAATGGCCAATTTTACTGACAAGCCTCTCTCGGGCGTATATGCGCCGCTTTGTGAAGCTCTAATTGTTTTAATCAACATCTACCGAAAGTCAATCTTTTAGACTTGCCCAGATTCAGCGTTGTCACAGACGACAATTTCAAGTGAATGAGAATTTACGTTTTGGTATTTCTGGGTAGAAAACGTTGCAGAAAATAAGGAAATTGCTTGTAATTGCTTTTAACAAGAAATTTCTTCATTTTTCATTGTGATTTAGTAATATCTTCAGACGTTCCTATGAACGTATTTATATTTTACATCGATTTGGAAGCAAGTTTTTTCAACTTATTTCAATCCCTCTCGATTCAGCTTCCTGGGAATACTTGCGCCGAATGTGTGGGCCAATGAGAAGCCTCGAACAACCTCCGCTACCGGGGATCGAACTCGGAACCTCTAAGTCGCTAGCCTCTCGACAACGGACACCACATTTATCTTGTGAACACAAAGTATGTAGCGTCATTATAAGGGAAAAGATGCAAGGCAAAATAATTCAGAATCCTTGGTATGACGACGCAAATTAATTCCTCGTCCACTTAATTCCTTTTTGCGTTCTAAAATCGGGTGAGCATCACGGGATTGCTTTTGGCGTCCATTTTTCCAGTTCTTCTTATAGAGCATAATCTCTATATCGACGCTTTTCAACAAAAACCTCGTAACCGCAGCTTAAAAAAAGCTGCAGTTACGAGGTTTTTGTTGGAACGCGACAATGTACTTTTTATTTTTTTGTGAAACTTGATAGGAAGAAAGACCAGGCCCCGGTTTCTCGAAAATACTTAAGACTGTTCTAATGCTCAAATTTGAGCACCGTGCTCAAATGCTCAAATCGCACGAAATCCACGTGAACTCCAATCGAATACCCTCCAACGTTGGAGAGTATTGCTTTGCAGTTGAGCATGTGCTCAGTAGAATGTACTTAAGTTTTTTCGAGAAACCGGGGCCTGATGTAGGCAAAATACAGTGTATAAGAACAAGAGTTTAGATACCGTATTTGCTTTTATTTTGAACCTATCCCAAAGCTTTATCACTTGGTAATGTACAAAGGAATGAAAGTATTATTATACTCACAAGGTAATGATGCGTTATTTTCTCCATAACGATGGTCCCTTGAAATGATCCACTCCACGTACAAAGTTACCCGACACTAAAGTGATGTCTTAAAAGACTTGGGGTATTTGAGCAACTTCCCATTTGAAAAGAGATATAGATTATGCTTGAGAAAGTAGAGATTCATGTAGCGTGACAAAATTCGTCATTTTGTAACAACATTATGAGGGGAATTTACCTAACCCATTCCCATGATATGATGTCTTTTGACGTCCCACGAGATAAAAGCTTTAAAAACATTGTGACAAATGGAGGAATTGCGTGTGACAGACGATATCTTCATTTCCCTCAATGTTTTCTACTAGGAAATACTAAAAGTATAAAATTCAATTCATTTAAAATTGCCGTCTGCAATACCTTTGAATATTGACCATTCCAAAATTTAGTCGTCTGGTAATGGGTTTAACCCTCCCCCTCCCCCTAAAAAACATTTGTCAGACGTTATTGCAAATATATATGAGTTTAACCTATCTGGGATCAGAACAAAATCTGCACAAACAGAGTTTACATTGTTGTGTTGTGCATTGTATTATCTTGGGCTTAAAAGAAAGGAATTTTAGCACTGTACCAAGTTTTTCACTTTCTATCAAGGTCCAGTTTCACATACATGTTACTATAGATAAAAAGTACGGGTAAGTTAATTATATACAGAACTTGATTCAGAAGGACTAAACGAACTTCATTCGATAGGTCCTTGGACAGAAATGATCTAGTTATATGCAAGTTGACCATTCTATTATTATCATTACACCACATTTATATAACACCCTTTTCATAGTGAATTAGTGATATTACATGTATGTTCAAAGGTGCTTTACATCGCAAGTTAAATTCTACACGATATCTTTTTTAATATCGCTGCTTTTCAATGTTATTTGGGAAAAGGATAAGATTAAGCCTGCTTAATCTTTTAAAAGATAACAAAAAGTTGTGACTAGAAGCAGTTCTCTTTTTTGGACATAAATGTCATAAATATAAGTATCTTAACAATTTCACAAAATTATGTTTTATTACAGCGTTTAATATTTCTAAAAAAACAAACCTAAAGAAAACGAAAACGGGAATACACACTTGCGAAAGTTTCTTAGAAGTCACGGTGACAACAGGCGCAATAAAGAGCATTTTATAACCATTCTCTACAAATGAAACCAACTACCAATTCAGTGTTTTTCGGAAGAAACCAGGAAGTTTTAAACGCAATGATCCGGTACGCTGAATCTAAATCATCATCTATTTTATGTTTATGGTCACAATTATCCCTTCTCCACACGATCTTTCCAAAACCGTTTAAGCAAGGTGGGTAACCCATGTTACTTTTGGGAAGCGTTAACACCGAAAAAATCGTCCGCTTCAAGGTATGTTTTGTATAATTTCTCAGCTTATACCCTATTGATTTTGACTACATAAAGTGCACGGAACGCGCATTTTAGAGGGCTATCCCCGTGTGTAACTCACTCTGCTCCGAATCCCGTGGTTTCTTCAAACATTCAAGCGAAAGTTTTTGTCGGTGAAAGTGAATGCTTCCCACTTTCGTTTTGCACTTACAAATACTTTGGCTCGAATGTTTGAAGAAACCACCGGCGTCAGGTTACTTTGGCGCCGCGTCTCCTAAAAAAGAAACCTGGTCTATATTTCAGGAACTATAAGAGCAATAAGAGCTACAGCCTCGATATTTCACACATACTTTCAGCAAAACCCTTACATTTGCGACAATGAATTTTGACCTAGTGACATTGACCTTTGAGTTTGACCTACCTTTAAGACACTTTAACCTGACCGACACCTTACGCACTTTTTAAGACAGAGCCTTTATATTTCACACATATAAACTTCCTTCCAAGACTTTCCGTTTGAGACCATGACTGTTCAAGCGCGGATCCAGGAATTTTTCCTCAGGGGGGGGGGGGGGTCATCCGACCTTTAACCCCTTTCTCGCCAAATTCCAGGGGGGGGGGGGGTCAGGACCCCCTGACTCCCCCTCTGGATCCGTGTATTCAGATAGAGGTCAGGACTAAATATAACAACGGTTTGTCGTGGCACACAGGGACAAATGACGCAGCTTATTTGGGACATAACCAGTAATTTTTTTGATAACCCATTTTTTCGCCAAATTCCAGGGGGGGGGGGGGGGTCATGACCCCCTGACCCCCCCCCTTCTGGATCCGCGCATGACTGTTGACCTCTTTACCTATACCTTGAAGTAAAGCTGTTTTGTGACAAGCTCCCGTATATACAATGTACATTGTCCGCGGGCAACTCTTGTTCAAGAAGGTTATAAATTTCACGAGTAAGTAAAAGAACAAACAAAATAGCTCTAATAATTACAATATTATACAGTCGACACTCGTTATGTCGACATCGGAAAAGTCGAATTTTCGCTTAAGTCGAAGTTCAAATCTGGTCCCGTCCTCATCAATGGATATATTTTTCCAAACAAGATAATTTGGAACTGAATATAGCCATTGAAATTTAGTAGGAAAAGGATAGAAATTGCTCGAAACGAGCAATTTCTTTCCTTTTCCTTCTATATTTCAATAATAATCATACTTTGTTAGTTTCAAAAACGGTGAAATATCAATTCTATCGAAACCGAAGAAAATCGGATGAGTCGAACTCCGGATATGTCGAGGTATTTTGACGGCTCCTCCGACTTCGACACAACGAGTGTCGACTGTACTTTTATTATTCCTCATTTTACAGAAGTGCAACATACATGTACAACATAATGAATTGTAACACATGATAACATAAAAGTAGACAATACATATAAAACATGACTACGAGGACAGAAATGTGGTACATAAGGGGCATAGAATATATGTCAACCCATTCCCCAGCGAAACAATGTTATTCTGGTTCATATCGAGTTGCAAAAGATAAAAGTAATTCATGGTCATGTAAGGTTACATAACACATTCAATATCATACATATTTTTTCACTAATTTTGTCGTTTGTGGAATTTTGCACAAGTCTTACATTTTGTCATCTTAGTAAGGGTTAATTACGATTGTGTTCGAAAAGTCGTTGAACGTATAAAAATACTGCCGGAGTGGGTTCAGTACGAAACAATGTAATGGGTAAGAGAGCAGCTGGGGGTTTGAACTGATATTGTTTCAGCCGCGATGCTAAAACCTTGTAAATGCAGCTTCCTACAATATAATAGCTCAGAAAATATTGAGACAAGAGGAGAACAATTTTATTATAAGCATTTGCTTGTTTTGCCTCAATGTTTTCCAATGCTTTTGTTATAAAGGACGTCAAAACCCGGTATTGTTTGGGAAATGGTTAAAGGGGTTCAAAGGGACGTAATGTTCATGTATCGTCGGTTGATTCATTCCAACGTGTTGTAAATCTGTGTTTAAATTGAATCTATACCTCACAATAAATGACCTAGCAGAACAGCCCATGCTTATCGAATGGAGTGCTCTGCCAGGTCAATTCTCGTTCGCTATACATGTTAATATTTTCATTGATTACTCTTCTAACGTTCATGGAGAACATTGGTTGTTCATAAAGAGCATTTTTGTTGTATAGCGTCGGTGTAAATGCAATTTAACCTCGTTAGTCAATTTTTTGCGATTTTCAAAGTACAAACTTGTATGTCCAGTTTAGACAACTCATGCAGATTTTTAGATATTTTCACTTATCAGTATTAAAGACACATTATTTGTGAACAATATGTCCAAATTTCAAGTAAAACCCTTCAGTTTCGGAAAAGTTATTGAATTCTTTTTCTTCTCCTCTAAAATTTTCCAAAAACGAGATACGAGGTTTTGCATTTACACCGACGATAAGCTTGTTATAAATACAGCAAAATTTAAATTGGAACTATACACTTAAAATGTTTATAAATTACTCTGATTGTTCGTAAATAACAGTGATCGTTTACGTATGTTGTAGAGCATAATATAAATGGGATATGTCCACCTCTATATTTTATTACAAAACACATTATCATGCGTAAATAACACTGATCGTTTAAACATATTGTAGAGCAGAATATAAATGGGATCTGTCCATTTCTTTATTTTATTACAGAACACAGTATTATTCGTAAATAACACTGATCATTTATACATGTTGAAGAGCAGAATATAAATGGGATCTGTCCATCTCTATATTTTCGTATGGAACACCATCACGTCTAGCATCGTCTAAATCCATATACAAAGGACCTTGGTATCCACTGTGGTCCGTTACGGTTCTCGTGCTTGTACTGGAAATATAGAATGTCGGTGTTATTGCAAAACCTCGTACCTCCAGCTTGATTTAAGCTGGAGTTACGAGGTTTTGTATTAACACAGACGTAATATTAAAACGAAAAACAGATAAAAGGCACAACTTTGATTGATAACATTTTCTTGAAACAAAGTTTTCTATTAATCCTATGTTTTGAAATCCTCGCTATCCAAGTTTGAACCAACCTACGTTTGTATTCACCCGTGGCAGATTTAGTTTTAATTTCTTGGTATCTCGACGCGATACCTAGTGGTTGTCCTGATGGCTGTTATGGAGAAGCAAACCAATTAAACGTCATGTTCTAAACGTTGGACGTTTTTTGTCCATTGTTGAATACTTCATTACCGCACTTATTTCTCTTTCGCATTCTACTGGAGCGGTTAAAGGATGGGTTGCAACAAGGGCTTAAAAAGATTTTCTTTAACTTCTGTGGATTGATAGGGTTACATAATATATTTATATTTTAACCAAGAAGTTGCAGGCGGAACGGGCGAAGAAAATTAAAACGATCAGAAACAGGCCGTATAAGAGGGGTCAAAGTCAAGGTCAAAGAAACCAATCGCCGAAGGCTGTATCCATGCAGCATTCTCTTTTAAAGAGGCTCTGTCATTTCGCTTCTGTGATGGAAGCGGAAGAATATGAAAAAAGTCCCATTCTAACTAAGAAGAGTATTAAAATAGTCCCTTCTAAATAAGATCAATGATTAAATTTGGGAGCACTTCTGGTGCAACTTTATCCTTCGGTAAATGTAATCGGGTGAAAGGTAAAATAGTCATGATGAATTTATACGAACTTTTTGCTCAGCCATCTTATTTACAAAGAGCAGTGGCAGTTCCGAATGGTCACATAATGCAAAATAGTGTTGCTTTTTGTGAAAAATCTTTTTGGACTAGCTTTTACTACACATGCAATTCCTTTATATTGCGATCTTGAGCTGATTTGTTTTATCAAGTAGTATTTTGCAACACAATACACCAATTAATATAAGTGTAACAGAGCAACACGCCAGAATTATGACGTGATATTCTATAAAAAAAAACAGTATTATATCGCCTTAAAAGCATCCAATGAACAGTTATTATTCGATTTATTGCGTTTCATTTAGAAAGCTTATTATATCAATATATAAATACCTTTCTCTGAGTCTATTGTAAATTCGAATTCCATCAGCCGGACCACAGATGAGTGTCAAGTCTTCTTTTGACAATTTAAGAATGTCCTTTCCTGAGAATGAAAAATAATACTTTTCAGAACTTCAACAATCATTCGTAAAAGAAGACAATGTTACACAATAAGCAGAACTACATTATACAGAAACAGTATTTACGTTCATAATTCATGAAACATCTTTCCTAAGTTCATTCCTATTCCGTAGCACGGCCTATTTAAGGTAGTCTACCACTGAGAATTTCAAATGCAAAGCTGTTCAACATTCGTTAAGTATCTATCCGGGTGGCGTCTTAAACTTTCGGCGGCGGAACATTCCACCGCCGAATGTGCATGACGTCTTTCGAATAATTCAGACCGTCGTCACGTGTATCCATATATGGTGGACTTCCTTAAACAGAACAAACAATGTACTCGTTAGAAATACTTCAGTCTTAATACAGATTGAGGTTTGTGTACAATTATAACAATAAATAAAAAAATATCGTCGTATTTCAACAAAAAAAACCAAGTAACTGCAGCTTAAAGCAGTCTGAAGTTACGGATTTGTTGAAAAGCAGCGATATAATCGGTTCTGAGAAAAAAATACCTGTGTACCCTTTGAAGTGAACTTTGCAGTTTTCAAACTCATTGATACTCAACCATTTGTTGACTTCTCTGTTTGACATCTTGTTCGTCAGTTCAAAACTCTGAAAATACACGTGTCTTGAAATGATACAAAATTAAATATATTTATATTTATGTTCGCCCAGCAGTAGTCCAATCATTTTCACACTCTCAGTTACTCGTATAATTTAGGATACAAGAAAAGATTTGGGAAATAGTGAAAGACATTGAAACGGCCATTTATTAATATAAATGACGGAGTCTATATATATCAAATATACAGTTAGCAAATCTTTTGACAAGTTGTTATCATTGCCTAAATCAAAGATGGGGGCATTATCTTATGCCACACATTATCGAAGAGCAACAACATTCAACCAATTGATAATAATGACCACCAAATGTAGGCCTATTATATCTGAGCTTTCGCTTTATTCGAGCATATGTCCATTGGCGTCTTAAGGATTACAACAAATCATTAATAGCAAAACATTCCGTGAATCTTCGGGAGCCATCCGGAAATTGTCGAGGTTGTCGTTCGTTAATTGTCGTTGTCATGAATGACACCCGAAGATGCTCGAAGTGTTTTGTATCTAATTATGGGTTGTAATCCTTGAAACACTAATGGGCCAGAGCTCTGTGAAAATAAGAAAAACACTTCGTAAAAAATTGATGGGCAAATTGCGGTTTTCTTTCGGCGAAGTTTAGATCATAACTAATTAATAACTTAATAACAACCACTGGTAGTGAACTAAAACAATTTTCGCTACAACAAGGTATAGATATTTTTCGTTTAAATGTGAGTTTAAAGATTTTTTTCTAATGACAATGAACTTGTTCTAAAAACAGAGTGGGTTTGCCGTTTTGTATTGACAAACTGTCGGTGTTGTTATAAAATCTCGTAACTACGGCTTCGATGAAGCCGTAGTTACGATATTTTATAACAACACTGACGGATTACATTGATCGCGAAAAAACGTCCCTCGCTCTGGCTGAGTTCACTTCAAGGAACAGCTAACACAGATACAAAACAGGTATTACCTGACATACAAACGGACCGAGAAAAGAAACATACTAACGGGCCTAAAATAAGCTGAATCCTATAATTAAGTACTTCGTGGAATGTTTTGGGGTGTATAATTACATAGCCTCGAACATGTTATTTATATTGTAGTACTGTTTTATGGAACGATTGTCGAAACCGACACCCCAAACCGCATGAAAACAAGAAGAACGAATAGATGAAAAATGTGTTCCTCAGAATTGCTGGCAATTTAAAGTAGAATTTAGTTCGTACTATCATTTAAAATGCATGTTGCTAAAGATGAAAACATATGGTTTTGAAGAACTCTAACTGGAATCTATTTGGCATAAACTTAGCACTTAATATATAAGGGCTATCTTTCAGTGTATATTATTGTCTGAGGTATGTATTACTGATTCCATTTCACATGGCACTAGGCTTTATGCAAGACATGCTCATATTTTGCAAAAGTCCGACACAACGTGGATGGAAAACTATGCTGGTATAGTATACATACAGTGTTATTTTATATCAATTAACTGTTACTTTGCTCGTAGAAACTTTCGCAAAGTATGAGACAGCTGTTCAATGAAACCTCCTAGATGTTCAAGCATATAGTAATTTTTAGCGAGCCGGGACTTTATGTCCGGGGAGCTAATGTCACAGCTCTAGTGTCGTGTCGGCGTCAGCGTCGCGTCTTCAAAAACTTTAACCTGGCCTAAATCTCAGGCACTATTAGAGATACAGCCTTGATATTTCACACATGGATACTTCTCGACAAGACCTTTTATTTGGGACCATGACCTTTGACCTAGTGACATTGACCTTGGAGTTTGACCTACTTTTAGAAAAACTTTAACCTGGCCTATATCTCGGCCATTTTTTGCTTTTTCCTTTTTTGCGACAAGCTCTCGTATAGGCGAGCTACCTTGTCCGCGGACAACTCTTGTTAAAATTTCTTTGCAACATGGGTCAGATAATCCTTATATGAAAGCCAAATATTTTTATTCAACATCGCATTCTAAGTTCAAATTTATGTTAGGGATGTCGACATACAAACTTGGCGGGTTCTCTTTGGGTCAGCATCATATACTAAGCAAAACAATTGAAGGATATTCAATTGCATTATTTGTAAAAATTAACAGAGGCAGATATTCGAACAAAAATCTACAAATAACTTCATTTTAAATTGTAATCTTGAGAATCAAAAACATAAAGCATAGCAAATGTTTCCGGTTTCCCTACAATATCCGGTTAAACGCTGGTACCCTACAACCGAAAAGTCACACGTCATGAAAAACGGATATTTTCACCCCGGAAGTCACTTCAAGCCTTTCAAGTACCTCGCAAATTCATCGGAGTTTGAATTACCACATGTTGTGGTACAGTATTCCATTCCCGAATACGTGCATGTTGGGTTATGCCGGGTTGGTCGGTTGTTGTTGTCGGTCAAGTAGACGTCTACCCAACGTGTTCCAATCATGCTCGATTGGATAAAGCAAGATGGGATGGCAAGTCCGTAGATTGAAACCAAATCCGTTTAAGATGGTGTTTTACAACAACGACGCCGATAACTTTTACGTTGGCTTCAATGAACGTGCATTCATCTCTAATTTCCTGTTTAAACGTTGCAGGATGTGAGTCAATCACGTGGTCAATGTAACGTTGGTCAGTCAATGTCAATTAGCACGAAAAGTTTTCTCTCTAGATTACGTAAGATTCCCGTCATCTCCCTAACGCTCCCGCCACCATATGCGTCACGTCTTGGGACATTGCACTCGTGTTATCTCTCGTTCTTATATCGAGAAAAGCACGACTTCTGCAGTCAACATGCGACGCCGAAACCAACTTTGGTTGGTGAAGAGCGCTGTACTCCGTTGCTGCTGGTTTCATCTCATATTGGTTCTGGTCCATGCGTCATTGTTCTTGTGTTACAGCGTTGGCTGTCAACGACCTACTGGCATTAAGGCACATGATTATTTAATCCGTTTATCACAGACTGAATTCTTAGGCTTACCCCTCGCACATCTGTAAGACTCTGGAGTAATTTTGAAAAAAACTTTGGAGTCCTATAATGTAACGAGTTCTTGAGAATGTAACTGTCATCAACTAATGACGTCGTTTACTTACGTCCCCTGTCACGCAGTTTCATAATTTCGACTACTCATTTATTCGGTGGTGTAATCGACTGAATACACATTGCAAAATGCAAAATTTACCAGCGACGTCAATCTGATTCCCTTACGTTCAATTGACCAACGGCCTGCCAGTGCTGAAGATCTGTCAGCCATTAACGTTTAATCCTTTTTAATGAAGTAATTATGAGTCGTTTTCAAAATTCGCAGGTTTTCTTGTCCACGTGTGATAAATTGTACATTTAAGTAATCAAATAAATATTAATGTTAAAAATGGGTCGATACAAATGCAATTGTGTTGATTAAGCATAAAAATTAAGCATGTTACATGCTTTAGTGAGATATTTTACATGTGATATGGCCTGAATTAATGTGTAAATTTGCTTTGTCCCACTGCTACCCTTATTGGTTGTGACCAGCAAAGATAACTACTTTTAACTGTAATTGAAAAACTTTTTTGGGTTAGTTTGCATGACAATATGTAAAATTACACTTTAAATATACCAGTTACCCAAATGATATTATGTAAATGGTATAAAAATCATCATATATCCTTGTCTCACAGATTTTTGTCTTTGGTGTTCCAGTGTCTAAAAGGTCAAAGAAATGCAATCTGAATTAGATGTAGACACAAATCATCTACCTCCTTTTGAAAAACTACCGTAGGTTCATACATTACAATTGAAAGAGGATGAATTTATTTTGTGTCTTGTTAATAAATTGAAAAAGAAGGCGATGAATTGTACAGTACTTTTTTTTCTTTGTCTTTGGGATGACGCACTTTATTATACTTTGCAAGGCACCTTTTTATTAGATATTTGTCCGGTATATCTGACTTTGAGGACAGTAAATGCTTTCAATAGTAGATTTAACAAATACCCTATTTACACGTATATTTTTGCGAATTAGAGAGAAATTGTCCTTGGTGTTCCAGTCCTTGGTGTTCCGGTCTAAGCACTGGAACGCCAAAGACAAAAATAAAATGGCACTGAGGTATGTTATATTGCATGGATCAGATAGATATTATCAAAATAAGGTAACCTACCAAATTTCAGCTTTGTTCATGTAATATTTTTAGAGAAAATGCCAAAATTAGATTTCGCTCGATGTTTTAAGTGGAGTTCCATGTTAAGGGTTGAAAATGACTTTTGGGAATGTCTGAATGAATGGAGCAGACATATATCATTGAACAAACGTTACTTATCAAATGTGAGCTTTCTTTGTCCATTTTTTTAGAGAAATTAAAGTTTTGAACTGACAGACAGGCTGACAGACGGTAAATGCTAGAACAATATTGCCCTAAATGTTATATTGGTGCATTAAAATCCTATGCTATAACACATTAACTATCTCTCTTTGCATTCATATACATAGTAAAAAAAGTTTAGCAACAAAATGTAAATACCTTTAGTAGCCAAAATATTTTTGTTTTAACATAAAATCAAACGTTTCCACAATAGATTATAGCTAGAAAAGACAAACAAATGAATTTCATACCGCCATCGCGTGCGTCTCGCACTCCAGGTGCACATTTCCGGTTTTCATGTCTGTCATGGTATTCATGTGTTTGGAGCATAATTCTAGAAAACATTTAGGTGTGAACATACTCGTCTTTGCCCAGCATGAAAAAGGCCACTAAAAAGACTTTTCTGCAACGCTGTTGGACTACGTAATGGACTTACGTTAGAAGGACGTTATATCGCCAATGTGTTCCTACGTGGCGGAACAGGCGATAAAGATGTCTTTTTAATTTTTACTCATCTCAAAGCATAAGTAACTGTTTGAGGATGCTATGTGAGCTAACTTTTAAGGTTTGAGATAGTCTCGGTCAAGGACGTCGAAGAAAAACGCCACGAGACGATGACCGTCATAATTTCGTAACGTCAAGGCAAAGATGTTCCATATTCTCACCAAAACTGTGAGTGGCTTCAACAGGAATTTCAACATAGAGTATCCACACTTACCATCCGTGATCGTCTCCACAGACGAAGGGTTACTAGACTTTGAAATTACGTTGTAATTTCCCTGACGCTACACCATGAACGTACCAGACCTTACTGGCATAGAATCCTAAATGCTTTAAGCGTAAACAACGTTGATGTTCTCCCATTACCACCATTCTGTTCGATTTATCGCCCATAGAGCACATATGGCGCATTTTTGGGAAGACGTGAACGTAATCCTTATGACGTAAATGACGTTCAGTCTCTTGATAAAGTAGTGAATGTTCATATTGTGTACAAACTTTTCAAATGGATTAGAAAACGTTTCACTGCTGTTCTTGCTAAAAAATGACCTCATAGCCGATATCGAATTTTATTGTGACTTCTTGTTTTGACCCCCCTTACCTTCGTTAAGACACTGTTTCTCAGACAGTATCTAACGTTTCCACAAAGCAACCTTTGAATGTTGTGTGTGAATGCATATGCTAAAATATATATAACGGTTGTGAAATAAATATCACAGAAAATACATGTTTTCAATTAACAAAGTCAGTGTTGCTAAACTTTTTTTACATGGTATATATCTTTCTACTCATGTTGTGTTACTAAATTCATGTCTGAAAGGGGGTTAGATTTTACTATCAACTGGAGGTTAAGGTTGGACTTTTCATTGGCATGTTAATTTGGCAAGAGTTCTGATGTACGTTCTGGGAAGCGGAATCAAATGGGACAAATGTTAGCTGCCAGTTTCAACCTGAATCAATGCAAAATAAACATATTAAAGCAAATAAAAAAGATGATTTTCTTTGGGGTTATGTTGGTGTCTTTGGTGTTCCACTAATGTCTTTGGTATTCCGCTAATGTTAAATTCATTGTCCTAGAAAACTGATCAAGTAAATGCATCAAAAGTACTAAATAAGAAATTTTGAGACTAAAATGTTTGTTTTTCCCAACTTTACCAGCCAGAGATACTTTAATGCAAATTATTATGTAATTATGCATCCAAAATGATTTTTTCTATATCATTTATTAGCTATTAACCTTTTAAGATGTTATTTGATGAAAAATTGTGAACTATCTTTTAATTTTTATTGTTTTCATACCTTTATCTTACCGGAACACCAAAGACATTTTTGTCCGCAACACATTGTTGATAACCGAATAAGAAGCTACACACCCACAATACAGGGTGGAAAATGATTTAAAACATGTTATTAAGAATCTACCAACAAATTAAGAACACAAACATTAAAATATTTGACAAATATTTACATGATTTACTGGTCTAAAAAGCCTGCGAATTTTGAAATTGACTCTTATAGGCAAGTACGTTTTAATTTACTCAATGATGCAACGAAAAGTATGCCTTTATGTGAAAAAACAGCACGTAAAGAACATGGTAAGTTTCGTAGTTGACCCCTATGTTGTAAATTGTCCCATTTTGGAATGACCAGTGAATCATAACTCAATATGGTAGCATAAAAAATGAGAGCGAATGTATGTAATAATAAAAAGCATTATGGTTTTAAATCATATTTTATCGAAGTTTCTAAAATAGCTGTAGAATTTTAATATCCTTCAATTGTTTTGCTTAGTATATATCTATTAGTATTTACCTGGCTCGCAGCTGCAATATTATAGTAATTCGTAGATTGTATCACCGAGTCCTCTTGGGGCCCAAGTTTTGACGTTGTTTTGTCACTTTCTTTGCTATATAAAATAATCAAAACATTGCTTTGAGATAAGCAGATATGACATTTCATAATACCAAATACTTTTTAGCTCGACTTTTCGAAGAAAATGAGAGCTTATACTGTCACCCGGGCGTTGGCGTTAGTGTTGGCGTTGGCGTCGGCGTCGGCGTCGGCGTTGCAACAAAGGTTAAAGTTTTTTCAAACATCAATAACTTCCATATTACCAAAGGGATTCAACCCAAACTTGGAATACTTATTCACAATCACGCCCTCTACCTTACTACCAGGGCCCATGACCCTGGCTCCTCTATATTTGGAGGTATGCCCCTTTTATACTAAGCAACTTAGAAAGTCGAGCGCGCTGTCTTCGGACAGCTCTTGTGAATATTATAAGAGTCACGGTGGGGATTGTGCATGATGGGATGGATAACGAATACGGACAAATTTGCCTCGCTTCAGGTAAGAAATTGTGCAATAATTTTCTTATTTCTCCGTCAATTTTCAAGCGGTTTGTTGCATGTACCCCGCATTACTGAGCTCTTTCCTCAGATATATGACCTGTTTGTAGAATCTTTGTACTTTGTCCAAAAAATTATCCCAACCGATCAGAAAAACGACAAAAATCCAGGTAATTTTTCTTGTCGGTTGGGATCGATGAGTTTCCCGATAAGTAATACATCTGAGAAAAGGGCTCAGTAAGACGGAGTACATGCAACAAACGGCATGAAATTTGACGCTACAAAAAGAAAGTTATTGCACAAATGCTTACCTGAAGCGTGGTTAATTTGGCCGTAGTCGTTACCATTTCGCTCTCTGGTCGGTTGGGACAGTATTTTGGAAAAAGTACCACGAGTTATCTAATAAGTCATACATCCGATGAAAGAGCTCGATAAGGCGGGGTACATGCAACAAACCTTTTGAAAATTGACACACAAATAAGGAAGTTATTGCAAAAAATCTTACCAGAATCGAGATTATTTTGTCCGTATTACATACTTTAAAAATATAATAAGGTCAATGTCAAATAGCTTAAATATTTTATAATAAATTCGACTCATTTACACAAATTTATCTTAATTATATAGGATTATGTTCAGAATATATATCAGGACAATTCATACAAAAACGCTAAAAACAAGTTTCGTAAAGTTCTTACATCAAAAACAAACACAATCTGAGATTGACAGAAAAACGAATACAGAAAATGAACAAATTGATAAATACGATTCATGATTCCTACAATGTCATGTCCTTGGTCCATTAAAGCACATACAAACTTTCATTTTTATCCGATAAAAAGAGATAAAGTTAAAACTTCAAATGTAAAAAATTGCTTCTCGTGTCAATTTACCACACCCTCTTTGTTAGCCATTATTTCCAAAAATAGATATCGTCAGATATTTTTGCACATACAAAATTAATTTAAGATATTACATAAATCTATCAATCCACAGAATTTAGGTAAAATCTATTCTTGAGCCCTTGTTGCAACCCATCCTTCAAACCTTTTCCAAACAGACAAACTGTATGGTGGTTTCAATAACATTGAGAAAAAAGGATAATATGATATGCTGATTTTAGCATTTTCTTCTTTAGTCAGAAAGTTTTCCCAAGCATTTGCTGAAAGTTACGTCAAAACCAGGCCCCGTTTTTTTCGAATTTACTTTAGTGCGTTCTCAGACTCAAATCAGAGCACAGTTTTCAAATCACACGAAATCCACGTGAACTTCAATCGAAATACCCTTGAACCTTGGAAAGTATTACATTGAAGTTGAGCATGAAATGATGAGTATGTACTTAAGTTTTTTTTCCAGAAACCAGGGCCAGGTCTTATTTGAAAGGTTAAACGAATGCGGCACTTACAAGCACATTGCCGATCTTCGTCTGCATATAAGAATAACAATCGTCACAATGGCAACACCAACTACAACTGGAACAACAACTGCAACTACTATAACAACTATATTAGAGCTCTCGTTAGTCGTATCTGTGTCAGGAGCTGGAAATATACGTGACCTGTTACGCTAAAAGGGCCATCATGCAAAGTGTGAAAAAAATCGACCATAGTCAGTCTGCGCGGATTGTTAATCGTAATTCAAGCAAATACAGATCAGGCGAAGCTGCAATTTTGCAGAAAAATTAAATATGTATTTTAAGTATGTACATTTGCTTTTACGGAAGATTACCCCGAAAATAAGTGAGTATTTATCTTTAACGTGACGGGCCATACGTTATTCATGACTAATGAGATCAAAGTGATAAAAAAAATTCAATTCTTGAAATTGTCGTGTACAACACTATGATTTCAGACAAGTCTAAAATGTTACAGTCTGGTAATTGTTTAAACAAATTAAACATCGTCTTGAGATAATAAAACGATGTTCATTCATTTGACTCACCTCTAGACTTAGTTTGGCAATACTGTTGTGTAAGTCTAGCCTCAGAAGACGTATATAGTTCGTTGATAGTAAACACATTGAAATAATAATAGGAACCTGAAAAATATACAACGATTCCTTAATCAAAGTTCTTTTATGAACTTATCGCCAGATAATTAGTGATATAAGTGACCAATACGGATCTCGATAAGAAGGCATGGGCACACAGTCTTAATCAAGATCAACATTTCTCCGAATACATGTACCAGTCTTGTAACCCATATCATAGCAAGGGCGGATCCAGGATTTTTTTCCAGGAGGGGGGGGGGGGGGGTCCAAGCCCAAAAATTTTTCCACGGGGGGTCCGCCCAAAGTATGGTTTAAAATGTAGTAAATATGTAACATTACACTAAATTTATATAGCAAAATTCCATTTTCGGCCAGTGCCGGGGGGGTGTGTCCGGACCCCCCCGACACCCACTCTAGATCCGCCCATGCACAGTGTAAGCAATAAGTAGAATATTCCATTTTGAAAAGATTTACCTCCTGTAACTCTGCTGCTGCGCTGGCCTCATGTCATGGGTTGTACCGCTATAATTTTCATGTTTCGTTAAATGTATCTCAGCATTCAATAAACGGTCTAGATCTATATATCATAATGCTTTAAGATGGAAAAGTCGTTTACCATAATGTTTTCAGAAATTGATCCTTTGCATTAACGCTAAAAATTTTGGGGTCAATGCATAACGGTTTCAATGATACTTTTCAACGACAATACTACAAATTGTATTTGGAGAATCCTGTTTATTCATTTAACAAGCTACATCACGGTTATCCTTCGTCTATGACTAGGCTTACTTCATTTTTCATCAGTAAAACGTCGTTATGTACAGCAGATATAATTTAATAAATGACAATCTTTATTCACCTGGATCAAGACCAGTAACTTCAAAATTAAGATCCAAATCTCCAGTATTCTCTGATTTCAGGCGTGTTTGGTTATTATACTCGTATGTATCCACCCTGTACTGTATCAGATCACCGTTTGGTGTTGCAGGTTCCTCCCATTTAATTGTCACAGAGTTGTCACTAGTCATGAGACACTGAACCGAACTTGGTGCTGATGGAACTGAAATATAATGTAGGACTTCAGGATTTTCTGTCCTTTTAAGTCGTTTGCAATTATCACAGTGATGTTTTGAACTCCCTAAGCATTTATCATATTAAGTATTTGTAGAAAGCAATCCCATTAAAACATGGAACAAATGAACTGTGTTTTACTGGGAGGCATATTGTTTTGGAAACGGGGCATTTTGAATTGTAGAAAATTTAATAGAAACGTCATGTACTTTCTCTCTCGGCCAAATTCAATCATAAAACAAATGTTACGTTTATATCTGTTTGCAACTTATGTGTCAGCTAATTAGCAGTGTTATGATAATTTGCAGTATTTCTTACCTTTTACATCAGTTTTGATTTGTTCTCTGTGTATTTCACTCTCAATTCTGTTCAGACTTTCATAGACTTGACTATAAGCAGTAATTGTTACATCATATCTGTGTCCACTCTTCGTGTAATTCATGTTAACCAACATCATGACATGTGAAGATGATGTGTCATTTGATACAATAGATCTGTCTTGCATGCCGACTTCAAAAATGTGCACTGCATAATAATCTACAGTACCAGTAGAGGCTGTCCACGTAAGTTCTATAACATTATCTTCGACATCGAGGTCACTGGATTCTTTAATGATAGGCCCTGGTTTGGCAGGCTCTGTGGGTTTTAAAATTTAAATGAGTAACCGAATCCTTTTCTAAGTAACAGGCGACAGAACAAATGTTAACTGAAATTCGATTTTTTTCCGATTTTGTACAAGACGCCGAGAAATGGAACAATTCTCTTAAACAGCATTTCACTTGGTTTCAGACGTAATTATGTTCGGACAATTCTCTTTGATGAACATCAAATAAAGGACATAAGGAGAAATGCATTCAACTTCTAGCTTTATCCTGTAAACTATCTTAATATTATATAAAATCACAGGTTTAATATTTATCTAGTTCTTATGTAGTTAAAATGTAATTTCACATCAGTAATGGTAATTTAAAAGGATAATCATTCTGTTTACTCAATCGTTGCTCCATATGCCTATCTTTTGTTTTAAACATATCAAACTCAGACGGAACAAGATCTTTTCTATAGTCTTCTTACGGAATCATTGGATGAATATCGTGACCAGCCATAGAACTACTTACTTAGGCGTAGCAATCCGTACGCAAAACCGCAATTGCACTCATATTGCACAAAGAATTAAAAATGTGGATTTTCGTTTTTTGTTGCCCTTGAAATAAATACCTGAATCGCCATTAGAATACATACTAAATACCCACCAGGCTCCAGGTGGGCATTTTGTATGTATTCCATAAGCAACTACATTAATTTTTCAAAAAAATTCTGTGAGATGCCCACAAGATCCACCCCAGCAGTATGGAGCCCACCATCAAACCTACCCTGATACATTAGGCATGGGGGTTTGCCTACACGTTATTTTCGGCTAGCTACGCTTGAGATTTGTCCCAAAAAAGTCAAACTGATCAATGATTTTACCCTTTCTATAATGTACTGTTTAAATTTTATGAGATACTGTAAAGACCAAAATGGACGTTAATCAAATGAAGTGTGTAATAAGATATCACGGAATATATCGAGGCTAAATGGGATAACTCTAGAAAACAGCATTTTCACTTTTAACTCGATGTTTGCCCCTAATGCTTTGTTTTGTAAGGGAAAATAAAGTGACTAACTTACTTAAAGCATGTTCTTTTCGGTTGTGTGTAACATTTATGATATCTGTATAGTTAACTGTATTTTGGGACTCCATTGCAACTTCATATGCTTTTCCTGACTCCACATCGTATGTGATATCGAAATATGTATTAGTTAGTACTTGACTATTTGATGACCTTACAAAATTGATATCCATTGGTCTCCAGTACACTTTATATCCCGATATAAAATTGGATTTGTTTGCTGGAGGGGCCCATGATACCCTCATCGATTTTGTTGTTATTCGGGAAAATGCTATATTTTGTACAGCTAACTCTGACACTGAAATTTGAAAACAAGTGTTAAAATGATGGATTTCGGAAATGAAAATAATGCCATTTTATCTCGGTCCAATTGTATTTGTTTGTTTGTTTTGATTGGGTTTCTATGCTTTGTCATTGTTGCTAGAAATTGATTGAATGTCGTAAGTAAAACAACTGATTACTAGTACAGGGTGTCCCAAAAGTAAGGTAACACTTTTAACCTCATATATCTCGGTTAATATATCACTCGCACATTCCTAACAACGCTGACAGTATAGAAGGTCATGTGGAGAAATAAATTAAAGATATTTCATCGAAATATCATGCAATTTGAATATTTTATCTATGAAAAATCGAACACACCATATTTCTCAATGACGTCATTTTGATAGTAAATGACGTTCTCTAGATTACGTTTCTTTTGGCTCTTTCCCTGATTTATCATTGTGCTTAAGTTTTTTTCCATAACTGCCTTACATGTATCAATAGAAATTTTCATACATTATCTGTTAATGTTCGGCAGCAACACTGTAACATGTTCTTGCTTTGGGAATTGCACTTTAGATTGCAAGTGTCTCAACAGAACATACTCCAGTAAATTCAAGTCCGGACTGTGCCCACCGACAAAAGTGTTTGACCTGATCTCAAAAAGACTGTGATACAGAAAAAAGATTCACATAAAATTTCGAAATGCACTGTACTAATAATTTCAATAAAACTTATTCCGACGAAATTGTTCTCATTTTTTACTTTCCTGGACTTCCAATTAAAGCCCCATTCAAAGCTTAGACATTTTCTGCACTGCAGGATGTTTTCAGTCTTTGCTTCTTTGTTCATCAAAATCTGACCTAGATCGTTCAATTTTATCGATTATTGCGTAGATGAGTTTTCTTCTTGGTGGGTCTTCCGTTTTGAATTGAAATTAAAACTTTCTTTGCTCACATACTGGAGATTGAGATTAATGATAGGCTTTACCACATACAAACGTTGTAAGAATGTAGGCCGTGACGTCATTTTGATAGTGGTACAGATGACGTCAAAAATGACGCCACTGTAATAGGTACATTACGTTGAAGTGTATGACAAACATAATTTCAATGAATACTGCAGATAATGATAGTTTTCTGAAAGAAATAGGCTAAGAAATAGCAGAGCTAGTACGCTTTTAAAGTGTTACCTTACTTTTGGGACACCCTGTATATAAAGATGTGTGGATTTTTCGGGCACTTGTGGCGCTGTCTTTTAGGTAACGAATTTGTGGAGAAAAACAGAAGATATTTCTCATTTTTGATATCCAGTTTCTTTTGCTATTTCCATTGTCAAGAAAAACGACCAAGTAGAAGGCATAAATGCTTTAACGGCTTGGTACCTTATAATTTGTGGGATATAATTATTCAACTGATTTTAACATAGATATTGGCGTAAGAAATATTTAAAGTGGTTTTGAAAATATATAAATGAATATACTTATTCGAATACTTACTCAGTTTACACTGCCCGGCTGGCTCATCTCCATTATCATCATAAAATGATGAAGAACATTGACATGTATAATTTTGAGTGTTGTTCGTAGAACGTTTTAAACAAAATGCATAATCTTCGCTACATAGTTGTTTTGGTGATAGATTTGTTGTAGCGGGATCAGGACATGTTGCTCCGAGCGGCTCGGCTGTTGGTAAAATAAAAGGAGGATAACTTTTAAGCAACTTTGAGTAAGCATTTAAATACAATCTTCATTTCTAACATCTCATTGTGATAACTCTTAACTCATTACCACACAGCGACTCTTTTTGACTCCCCATAAGATAATGGCTTTTGAAAACATTGTGGAAAATGAAGAAATTGCTTGTGAAAAGCAATTTCTTCATTTTCCACAATGTTTTCTAATCCAAAATGGAAAGAATTTTCAGATTTCATCAACTTGAAATTGTCGTCTGCAACAACTTTCAAAATGGAAGAGTCCAAAATTTTGTCGTTTGGTAATGGGTTTAACTTTTAAGACTATGGTAATTGGGTTCATCTCACGTACTTTGGACGGTGATACAACATGTGTGCTTTTTCTTGATTATTAACCCATTACCAAACGACAAAATTTTAGGGCGGTCCAAATTGAAAGATCCTGCAGACGACAGTTTTAAGTGAATGGAATTATTAATTTTTAGGTCTTTTAGGATGGAAAACATTGTGGGAAATGAAGAAATTGCTTGTCACAAGCAATTTCTTCATTTACCACAATGTTTTCCAAAGCCATTATCTTCTGGGGAGTCAAAAAGAGTCACTGTGTTGTAATGGGTTAAATAACATCCACGGATGATTCCGTTTCTAACACAGTACAAGAGCTTAAATAACATCCGCGGATGATTCCGTTTCTAACAATGTACAAGAGCTTATCAAGTTCGATCATAGTGTTACGTGTTTGATTCATTTGCATCATACTGAAATCCGTTCAAATAAGTGTTAATTGGAATATATTTCATTATTTACCCTTAATTGCACACGCCTCTGTTGAAGTCCACAATCCAGCGGCGGAACAAAAGACAGTTTTTGTTTTATTGGATACAGTATTCCTGATAATGTAACCAGGATCACATGTGTAAGTTGCTGTGGCCCCGTATGTTGTACCTTCAGATAAACTAACTTGTCCATTCTGAGGATCTGACAGACTTCCGCAATCTGAAATCGAAAAGGTAAATAGTTCAGATTCACACCATTAAATCATAAAATCAAATATCTTATAAAATGTATAGATCGTTGTGTAAACATAGCAATTTGAAATGGCAAACCGTGAAACCTTTTAAGGTATTGTTAGATGTAATACTTCCATACAAGATTGAATTCTAAGCTTCTCAATGTTTCAGTTTGTATTAGATTAGAGTTAAAAAGGAAAAGTAAATATGTCGTTTTCTATCAATTCTAGCGTAAAAATTTAATATCTACTTTATTTGTACTCGTATATTCGGAACTTCGATAAGTTTAGACCAGTTTTATATTTTGTGGTTCTGAATAGTGTTAGCTGCTCTTAGATGGTAAAAGCAGTCCAATCAATGGTCACAAATGCTTGCTTTACCATCATTAATATATCTCGACACATCAACTAGCACATACAGCAACCGAGTGGATCAAGGTTATAATTATAATTGTTAAATGCGGCGTATAGCTTGGAACAAACCTTACATGTACCTTAGGAATGAATTAGACATAAATAATATTCCCACCGTCAAAATTTTAAGTTTTGAAGAAAAAGTGACTATATCTTATTCTGACAGCTTTACAATAGGTTCTGTGGAAAAAAATTGTAGTGTGTAATGCTATGTGAAGTAGTTAGCTATAGTCTTGCATGCACGTGTTCATTGAATGGGTCACAAACCATATGAATTATAATCAACTATGATACATTCTTACCTCTAATGGTACATGTAACTCCGGTCAGTGACCATTCTCCTGATGCCATACAAGTTGTAGATACTGAACTTGTGGATGTCCCTGCGATATCATATCCTAAGTTACATATGTATAAGGCAGTTGCTCCGTATGTTGTATCTGCTACAGACACTTGTCCGTTGGATGGATTGGAAAGTACCCCACAGTCTGAAATAAATATAGCCATTAGTAGCGTTTGACTTGATATACTTTTTCTTTGCAAACCGCTGATGTTTTAAGAGAAGAAAAAGTTTATCTTGCATTCATAACATAGCTGGAATTACTCAATACTATTTTACAAATTTATCAAACAGAAATTTACTGTAAGCATACTTCTACATTACACTTTTGTAGAAAAGTATGATAACAGATCTTTTATTATTTCGTGTGATTTTTATGACGATATGCAGGATGAAACATACTTTAAGATACCAACCTCTTTTTGAACAAGTCGGAATTTCACCATTCCATATCCAGTTTGCAGTGCACTGTCTTGTATATGTAGTTGCATTAGTTCCGGTGATAACATAATTATCCAGTATTACATATATGTGTAGCTATAGATTGGTATGTTGTATCTGGGTTGTAGGTTATTATTCCGTTGTTTATATTCCCTAGATCACCACAATCTGAAACACACAAGTAGGGATATCACATTATTACATTATACATGTCGAGGAACAAAGATAAAATGAATAATAATTTACACAACTCCATCAAAATTCTTCATTTGAAGATCTCATGACTTGCAACGGAAACACATTTGGAAATTAGATAAGAAATTACGAATAGGGTAAAGGCTTTGAAAATGATCACGACCTATGATTCACATGTCTTTTTGTCAATATAGAAGCGCTACCTTTTATTATTTAAGGCCTGTCCCTTAGCAAGGCAGCTGTCATAGAAATAGTATACACATGTAAGCGAACAGATTTTATAGTAATAAACCTCACAAAATAAGGCCATTTTGAACTTGTAAAATCAAGTTATTATGATCATGACGTCATTTTGAGCCATTTGTCTTATGACACGTATAAAGACAAGTCTATTTTAGTATTTGATACGTACATGAATACCTGATCCATGCTTATCACTTTGTTTACTATGGGCATATGTCATCGCTTTTTAACAGAACATGAAATTTCTAATTCATATTGGATAATCTTCAACTAACACATACTACTCTCAGTTCACAGAATGTGTTAGTACATACCTATAGATGTAGAGTTTGTTTTTTGTCCTGCACATGACCCCTCTATAAATTTCCTTATTTTAGTTCTGTCACTGCAATTTACCTATAGTAAACCCAGTATTACACGTAAATGTGGAAACACCGTGCACAAGCTTATATTGATCCACAAGTCCACTTACCCACAGCTGTACAGTTGGGTTCTCTTCCTGTCCATAATCCATTAGTATAAGTCCTTGTTGATGTTCTATCATTGCCGTTTCCAATAGTAAACCCAATATTACACGTATATGTGGAAACACCGTGCACACTCTTATATTGATCCACAAGTCCACTTACCCACAGCTGTACAGTTGGGTTCTCTTCCTGTCCATAATCCATTAGTATAAGTCCTTGTTGATGTTCTATCATTGCCGTTTCCAATAGTAAACCCAATATTACACGTATATGTGGAAACACCGTGCACAAGCTTATATTGATCCACAAGTCCACTTACCCACAGATGTACAGTTGGGTTCTCTTCCTGTCCATAATCCATTAGTATAAGTCCTTGTTGATGTTCTATCATTGCCGTTTCCAATAGTAAACCCAATATTACACGTATATGTGGAAACACCGTGCACACTCTTATATTGATCCACAAATCCACTTACCCACAGCTGTACAGTTGGGTTCTCTTCCTGTCCATAATCCATTAGTATAAGTCCTTGTTGATGTTCTATCATTGCCGTTTCCAATAGTAAACCCAATATTACACGTATATGTGGAAACACCGTGCACACTCTTATATTGATCCACAAATCCACTTACCCACAGCTGTACAGTTGGGTTCTCTTCCTGTCCATAATCCATTAGTATAAGTCCTTGTTGATGTTCTATCATTGCCGTTTCCAATAGTAAACCCAATATTACACGTATATGTGGAAACACCGTGCACAAGCTTATATTGATCCACAAGTCCACTTACCCACAGCTGTACAGTTGGGTTCTCTTCCTGTCCATAATCCATTAGTATAAGTCCTTGTTGATGTTCTATCATTGCCGTTTCCAATAGTAAACCCAATATTACACGTATATGTGGAAACACCGTGCACACTCTTATATTGATCCACAAATCCACTTACCCACAGCTGTACAGTTGGGTTCTGTTCCTGTCCATGATCCGCTAGTACAAGTCCTTGTTGATTGAATATTACTAGTATATCCTATAGTATACCCAGTATTGCATGTGTATGTGGCTATCCCACCTTCTGTTGTGTTAGTCACGCTGACAATGTATGTGTTTCCATTGGTAAGTGATTCACATTCTAAAATTAATTTAAAGCTTTCCCAGACAATTTTTTACGTTGTCCGGTTTGAAGATATTTTTAGATATTTTGTATAAAATTTTCTGTAACAATATTGCAGCAAAAGGAGAAAATGCTGCTTATCTTTCTTTTGAGTCAATGTTTACCCAAATCATTTCGACCAGGGACGTCAAACTATGTCTTTAAAACAATTTAAACTTTGTATGCCTATGTCAGATTATTTATGGAGGTGGGGGGGGGGGTGAATTATGTTTATGCAAAAAATCATTCACTTTAGTGTTTATTTATACGAATCAGTCTCATTTAACACACAATTGTTAGCTGTATAATTATGGTAACAAGATCCGTTACAGTTTAGCATTATAACTAAACTTTTGTTATCTACTAGTTTGCCAATTTAGTAATTACGTGCATATATTTTTGAAAAAAAAAAACATGCATACTTAGAACAGGCAAATAAAACTCAATTGAACAATTCTTAATATTTTCTGAAAAAAAAAACACAGAAAAGGTCATATACTTGTAGACCTATTATCAAAAGATAAGTAACGCTTGAAAGTATCAAATTTTTTCTTGCAACGTATATACAGATAAAATACGCTTAAAAGTATCAAATATTTCCGTACAACGTTTATACAGATAGCCTAAGTTTCGTTTCTTTGTTTATTTGTGCATTGCTCCCCTTCTTTTGTATTGATATTTTTCCTGTTTGTCTAGGTGTTTTCCTTCATATAAATGAGAAATCCGAACCATTCTAGTTAGTACATGTAACTTGAAGACATATCCCTATATCCTTCATAGATTTATTTGGAAAACTACTTACCCATAATACAGCTCTTTTCCATATATACCGCTGTATCCGTTGTTGTCAGTTGAAGGGAAATGTTTATTCTGTCATACAACAGACACACTCTTACGTTTCCGTTAACAAGGTAAATTGCACTTAGACACAATTCGTTCGCGAGGCAGCTTTCTTCACAGGACGTCTGGTCAGTAATACCATTTGTAAATATTGATATTTCTGTCTCATTTGGGCCCGGCCCCACTCCCGTATTTATTACATCTATGAAACACGTCTCTGAAATAAAGTCTTATTATTTACCCCGCAAGATAATGTTTAACGTCTGTTACGAACAAAATGTTATCAAAATTCAAAATTGACTTTGGTATATAAGGAAATGCCTTGTATCAATAATACAATGTGAAATGATCAAAACCATATTCATAATACTTAAAATAAATAATGTAAAACAGATTTGCTGTTTTCAGAAAGTTGCCTTGATATTCGAACTCGGTCTACATTAACTTTGGTATCAAGAAAAAGTTCTTGTCACAAAATAAACGCACGAAAAAATATGTAATCACGCACCTCTACTGGTCGAACACTTTTAGAAAATGCAAAAAACACTACGTAGCTCGCATATACGGGAGCTTGTCACAAACAGCTTAATGGTCAAGGTCACAAGTTCAAAAGTCATGGTCCCAAATGAAAGTCTTGATAGGAGGTATCCATGTGTGAAATATCAAGGCTCTATCAATAATAGTGCATGAGAAATTGGCCAGGTTAAAGTTTTTAAGGTAGCTTGCTGGCCGATCATGGGATTAACAAGAATTTTCCACGCACACCGTAGCTCGCCTATACGGGAGCTTGTCACAAAAACAATTTCAAGTTCAAGGTCACAAGATCAAAGGTCCCAAATGAAAGTTCTCGGTAGGAGGTATGTGTTTATGTGAAATATAAAAGCTCTATCTTTAATATCTCTAAAATATAGGCCAGGTTAAAGTTTTTTAAAAGTATGGCAAACTTAAAGGTCAAGTCACAAGGCCAGGGGCCATGGTTTCAAGTGAAAGGGCTTGGCAGGAGGTATCCATGTATTAAATATCAAAGCTATATCGATAAAAGTACATGAGATATAGACCAGGTTAAAGTTTCTAAAAAAGTAGGCCAAACTTCAAGATCAAGATCACTAGTCAAAAGGTCATGGTCTCAAATGAAAGGTTTTGTTAGGAACTTTTTTTGTGTGAGACATCGATCCCGTATCTCTAATAGTTCCTGAGATATAGACCAAATTAAAGTGTTTTGAGTAGACGCGACGCTACACCCCGCGACAATTAGATGTGAAGTCCCGGCTCGCTAAGAAGATAAAAGCATGTACTATGATAGTTAGAAATTCAGGGCTGATTTCACCAACCAGTGTTTTGTAGTATATCTTTCAAATTACACAAAAATCAATTGGTGGCTTTTACAGTTGGCGCCACATCGTATGGCACGTGTTTATGTTTTGTTTAACATTCAATTAAATTTGAACAAAATATAAACATGATGCCATACGATGTGGCGCCAACTGTAGTGTACTAATAAGACTATTGACCTAGAGCTATTAGTAAATTACGGATCCAGGATCGTATGCATGTGTTTTATGGTATCTTGATCATAGAATGTATAATCCTTTCCCAAGCAACACATTTCCTACCTGTCCAAATTCAAAATCATTGCAAACTTCAAAATTATCGAGACTCTTTAAATAAAACTTCCCTTTTAAAAATGGGAAATATTGAAGAAAGTGTAGAAAAATTCGGCAATCATCATATCCTTCCTTTTCTCCATTATTGCCATAAAATTTAACACAAGAGTGCGCTAAAAAGCGCCACTGTTTATGCCATAATGTTGTAACTGGCTTATATTCATTTTAACATGTAATGGAAATTTGAGACCAACATTGGTCATGATCATAACGATCTTTGATAAATCCTATTCTCATGAATTTGTTATTACCAATAACAGCCGTATAAAGCGTTTAACCTTTTAAATATTTTTTTTTTTTATTCTCTAGATCATATGAATGAAATTTATTATGTAAACTCACCTTGAGCGGCAGCACACTCGAACAAAATAAATCAGAAAGCCTATAATACAAAAAAAAAAAAACAGATTAAAACAGAATCATTGATAAAAATCATCATAGATTGATCGGATCAATTGGTACTTTTAGCCTCGGTTTCGATATTGTGGTAGTATAAAGGACAGAAAACATAGATATACGTTCATAATACGCATTTTGGACATCAAACACATTCGAACATTTTCTCACTGTCCTTGGGATGCATTTTATTGGCCATAAAGGTTCCTCTTTTCGACTCATTTGCTGTATTTTTTTTTACTCCTCTCTACTTCTCCCATGCAATGTTGGACTCCTCCCAGTCAATTTTAGACTCCACCCGACTCCTCCCATAAAACTCGTGACTCCTCCTAACAAAATACCAAACTCCTTATTGTCTCTCTATGCATCGAAGATACGGACACAGCGGAAAGAATGAACCCTACGTGCTGTGGATAACTTGGACAGGTGCGGACTAGTCAAATGGCTCGAGTTCGCTGAAAGTTTAACGGAAAGCGATTTTTCACTTAACATTTTACTTTTGTAGAATATGAAATTAAAGTCTTTTCCGCGCCATGCGGGCTGATCTGGACGCCCATTTCTTCGTGACACGAGCCCATTTTCTGACGCACCGGCTCGACATCGATAAAAATCTTTTAATAGGTATGCAGTCATTTTAGTGCCAATTTCGAAGTTCATTCGAACGCGTGTCTCCGTTACACAATATTTTTACTCGGGTGGCGCAATCCCATTTTCCCACGCACCGGCTCGACTTCGATAAGAATCTATTCATATGTCATTTTGGCGCCAATTTCGAACAAACACGTGTCTCTGCAAGGTCACGCCAGATACACGTGACCGGGGGGGGGGGGGGTCACTCGTGATCGAGCAACGAGCAACAAGTACGGAAAATACCGGTAGTTATACACTACTTATATATCAAAGTGCTGTCAGCACTGTAAATCGTGCATCACTGATAAATTGAACAAACCAGAACTGAGAAAGTAGACATAAGACGGCGGGCAGCACAGATACCATCAAGGGCTGGGATAGTGTAATAGTTCGTCAATCAAAATGGCTCAAATTTGGAGTTTTTTGTAATAACATTCTATCTTTTCAGGGACATCGTCAGCTCATCAAACTGTAGTTTACAGAATTATATCCCTTAAATTGTGAGAGATGTGTCACAATTTTTTTTTTTATTCAACTCGGGGATTGAACCCAGTACTACTTAGATTGATTATCCGACATGCTACCAACTGCGCTTTAGGCACAGTAACAGTTGAGATGCCAAAATTTCAACAAAATTATCAAGCCTTGGTCCAGTGGACTGAAAAAGAGAGCTAAAAGATAGAACACAATATGGAACGATTTTATCCAATTAACCATGGCGCAATATCGGACAAACAATCAATATTTCGTAAGTGTTGCCATAAAATCTCATAACTACACTTGAAGACACTTCCAACGCAACAGTTACATTTATCATCATAACTAAATAAATAATGCAGTATATTTCATGAAATTTTCAGCAAATATCAATCAATTACGTTTACATGTTTTCTGTAAGTTTCAAGTAAATCGACTGATCCGAACATAAAATTTATTTAGGTTTTTCACTAAGACTCAAATATGAAGTCACAAAACCCTAGGCAATTGCAGAATTCAATAGCATCAAAGCAGCGTCACCAAATTATGCTCAAAAATCATATCACTGCTTCATAAGATTTGATAACATGCTATCATGTGCGATGCAATACTAGAATTCAGTCGCACCTATTTTGTTTAATGTTTTGTGCGTGTCAGCATTGCACAAAATCATTGAATTTGTTACCAGACATTAGCTTTTCGCCCTTTTGCCCCAAGAAATTTTCAACAACTGCAACAGGAACTTAATAGGGACGAGTTGAGAATGATCCCGCAAAGATTCACCCTCAATTATGCTTTATCAATGAGAAGGGTGTGTCTTCATGTCATTTAGGTTCATGACGGACACATAAAATGTTAGCATAAAGTCATAAACTTTACTGCTGTTACATTAATAACTGGCCCGTAGGAACAGTCGGGGCTAGGGGGGGAGGGGTCTTAGCCTCCATACTGTTGCTCAAAATGCCAAATTTTCCTTATTTTACACTGAAAATGTATGGAAAATCCAGTTTAGCCCCCCAATATCCAAACACAGGGGCTTCAGCCACCCCAATATAAAATTGCTTCATACGGGCCTGAATAACATGAAATTTCTTTATCAGCTCGCACAGCTTTTTGCGACTTTTTGTTTTCAAGTCATCTTATATGCACTGCAAATTTGATCATTTCTACTCAATGTTTCTTTATGAAAATAACAGATATTATGCAATTATGAATGAATTAAATTCGTTGAAAATTTGAAAAAGAATGGTTGGTTAAATATCAAGTTATTACCAAAAAGGTAAGTGTTGCGTTAGAAGTGTCTTTAGTTGTATGGCTTGAGTCAGGTGCGTTATCAACTGCGCCAAGGCCACGGCCCAAAAGATATGTTTAAAAGAGATTATTATCATAGAACAACACTTCCAGCCCTCAGTGATCTCTTGTGAACAAATATGCAACCATATAATGACCTGACAGAGCATCTCTAGCTAATAGTTAATAGCTAGAATTGATCTACCAGTTCATTTATTGTGAGCTATAAGCCTATAACAAGCTTTACTTGTGAATCACAAAATCCAGAGACAAATATATCTTGATTTTGAAGAGTAACATGGATAAAAGATAACAACATAAAATACTTTTTGATTTTTTTATACTTGTAAAAAAAAAGCTAACAAAATAAAAACTTAATCCTTTCCTGAACAAGACAAATTTAGTCGACCCTTATTTTAAAAGATTGGATTTATAACATGAAGGAAAAAAGAGAATATAAAATGTAGATAATCAGAATTTTTCATTGATTTATGATCTGTCTTGCAATCATACCCAACATTTGAGAATGGATGCATTTCAATTTACTGTTAAGGAAAGGGTATACATATAGTAACCTAGCATCAATATTTGTCTCAATATCAAATCATTAATCTATCAATAAACAGAACAATCTATACAGTAGGGTTGGGTGTAGATATAGGACCAGTGTGGCATTTCAGATCAGATAGACCCAGATCAAAATTGGCATAAGCAAATTATTCATCCTTGATATTCTTAGGTTTTATTTTCAGTATCTGAAAATAAAACTCTAAATGTTTACTTGTGTGATAATCATTGTTGCACTCATTTAGAACTGATGTTGGTCAACCATTGTCTAAAATGCCACAATGTTGTTATTCTTTTCAGAGCTTTAGCTCATTTGTAGTTGCTTCAATTTAGCTCAATAATTGGCTCAACGTAAAAACAAGATGTTTTTGTGACCCCGAAATGAATGGAATGTAACTTTGACCAGTTTGACAGGAAATTGTTGAGGTTTTTAACCCTATCCCAAAAAAGACCTGGCCCCGGCTTCTCGAAAAAAACTTAAGTACATTCTCATGCTCAAATCTGAGCACCGTGCTCAAATCGCACGAAATCCACGTGAACTTCAATCGAATACCGTTCAACGTTGGAGAGTATCCCTTTGAAGTTGAGCATCTTCTCATGAGAATGTACTTAAGTTTTTTTTTTTTCGAGAAACCGGGGCCTGGTTTTGACGTCCCTAGTGGAAAATTAATGCTTGAGAAAATATTGAATCAAAAGAAGAAACTGCTGATAACCAGCAGTCTCTCCTTTTGTCTCAATATTTTCTGTGTTATCTTGTACACAAATTCTATCTATAACAACATGCCTTTTGTAGTCTGTAGCAGCTTCCAAATTGTAAGAGCCTAAATTCTTGTCGTTTGGGAAAGATAAAATGTGTTTTAGGGTTGTCAGTTCAATGGCCGTTCGAGAACAAAAAATCAGTAATATTGTAACTGCTACAAATTTATTACACAGTTAACCTATTTTACAGTTGGATTCCTTTACTCAACCGAAAAGCTTGAAAGACACACTAAAAATACTAATTGGTAATTACTAAAAAACGAAAATTACACGAAATTTTGTATAATCCTATTCCTTATTTTTCGCAAAAGTGCATGGCACAGAAAAAATTTGTAGATTGTGACTGAAAAGGCAGTTTCTGCGGTGTTTACCTTTATCACATAGCTCAGCCGATAACACGCAAAATGTAAGTGTCCTGCGCTAACCCACGTGATAATCATAACAAATTTGATTGGTTGTCAGCCCTACCACTGTAAATGACAGAGAAAAAAATCAGAGCAGTAATATTGTAACTGCAATAAATGTAGTATACAGTTAACCTATTGTACGTTTCAACTCCTTTACTCAACCGAAAAGTTAACACTGAAAACACTAACTGGTAATTACTAAATGCGAAAAGGACATCAAAGTTTGTATTAGCCTCTTCTTTATTTTTCGCAAAAGTAAGTGAGATAAAAAAAAAAGTTTGTAGATTGTGACTGAAAAGGCAGTTTCTTCGGTGTTTGAAAACACATAGTTTGGCTCGAACACGGTCAGCGGATAAAGGGAAAAATGTAATGTGTCCAACTGATTAGTTTGTTGAAAAATCAGAGCAGTAATATTGTAACTGCTTCAAATGTATTATACAGTTAGCCTATTGTACGTTTCAACTCCTTTACTCAACCGAAAAGTTAACACTGAAAATACTAACTGGTAATTACTAAAAGCGAAAATTACATCAAATTTTGTATTAGCCTCTTCTTTATTTGTCGTAAAAGTAAATAGATAAAAAAAAGTTTGTAGATTGTGACTGAAAAGGCCGGTTCTTCGGTGCTTGAAAACACATAGTTTGGCTCAAAGACATTGCTAAGCAGATAAGGATAGGTTTGCAGTATTTTTCAACATATCGGCTGTCGGATTTGCAGTAAATATAAATCATGCTGGTTCCCAGCACGATTTAATAACGTCGATTCGCGATGGTATGAAATACTCTCACAGAGGCAAATCGTCGGTGTAAATGCAAAACTTCGTATGTCGATTTTTGCGATTTTCAACGTAAAATCTTATGTGTCCAATTAAGATAATTCATGCACGTTGTGAGATATTTTTACTGATCAGTATTAATGATATTTGTGAACAATATGCCCAAATTTTAAGTAATACCTTTCAATTTTGGAAAAAGTTACTACACTTTTTAGCGAGCCGGGACTTTATGTCCGAGGAGCTAATGTCACAGCCCTAGTGTCGGCGTCGGCGTCGCGTCATGTCCCGTCGCGTCTTCACTTGAAAAACTTTAACCTGGTCTATATCTCAGGCACTATTAGAGATACAGCCTTGATATTTCATACATAGATACATCTCGACAATACCTTTCATTTGGGACCATGACCTTTGACCTAGTGACCTTGACCTTGGAGTTTGACCTACTTTTGAAAACCTTTAACCTGGCCTATATCTCAGGCACTATTAGAGATACAGCCTTGATATTTAATACATTGATACATCTCGACAAGACCTTTCATTTGGGACCATTACCCTTGACCTTGTGACCTTGACCTTGGAGTTTGAATTACTTTTAAAAAAATACTGTTTTTGTGACAAGCTCCCGTATAGGCGAGCTATGTTGTCCGCGGACAACTCTTGTTTTCCTTCCGTTTTACAATCTTCCAAAAACGAGATACGATGTTTTGCATTAACTACGACGAAATGTGGTTCAGGAATTAATCTTGTTTAAGTAACTGTATTTCGCCAGTTTGTAATTTAGTTTTTTAAGTTTCAGAAAGGACAACGTTGTGGATCAAGTCCGATAGTTGTTTTTCATCGGTAGTGGCATTAAGCGGACATCTTTTCGCCCGTATTTAGGATTTGCCTTTTTTCATATTATCTTATGGTTTAAACATAGTGTTAAGGGGCATTTCAAAAAGAATCCCTCAACTTAACCCCTAGAGTTTGAGTTTATTAGTGTTTTACGCCGTTTTCAACTACCAGGTTCATATCGCGGCGGCTGGAGTACCTAACCGTGGGTTCCTGGTATATCTCGCACCAGTACAACCACAATATCCAAACCAAGCCTCCAGCTGCTCTCTCACATAGATGTTTCACACCCATTTGTGATAGACAAATAACTTTTGTCAAATGTCAGAATGGATACTGGCCGAGCCGGGGTTCGAACTCGAGACCCCTGGATTGACGGACGTAACCGACTGAGCTATCCGGGCTCGACTCTTAATCCCTAGAAGTCTATTTCTAACACTTCTAGTTAAAAAATGCATATGCTAATGATCCGATACGCTACAGCGATCCTTCTTGCCTATCTAGATTCAGAAAATTACTTTTGAATGAAAAGTTTCGATCCTGGTCATTCTTAGCGGAGTGTGCAGACTGACTACGATTTATACTTTTCACACTTCGACATAAAGTCTTTAGCGTTCTTGGTTACAAATACATATTAGATCTAATGTTAACCGAGTAATAATCCATACATACCAAATAAGTCAATTTAGTCAATTCCATTTTCGAAATATTTCTACTGTAATGAATCAAACTTGAAATTGCGCGAATGCGACGTTTCTCAAACATTCGTTTACTATTGAATTATATTATACGTTTAAGGGTGGCATTGTTGGTGAAAATGGGTATTTTACGAAATAGAGCAATTTAATACTTTTGGATGTTTCACTCCGTTGACTTCCACATTTACTTCCTTTTAAAAAGAATATTCTATTTATAAAAACTATGAATGAAAGAAACTCTTTCTATCACTTCAAAGAAAATCCACTCTGATAAAAGTACTCATTTGGGGATTTGAGACATTTACACGCCGTCTGATCAAGATCCATATTGTTCTCAAATAGCACATTTATTAATTATTACAACACTCTACTGTAACAGTAAAATCCATATATAGCGAAAAAAGAACTGCGTCGGTTTTTAGCTCGACTTTTCGAAGAAAATGAGAGCTTATACTGTCACCCGGGCGTTGGCGTCGGCGTCAGCGTCGGCGTTGCAACAAAGGTTAAAGCGTTGCAACATTTGTTTGGCAAATAAAGACCTCTTAACTTGTTATTATTTCATAAGGAAGATAGGATCTAGCACTGCAGCATATATCCTGATCAAGCTGCATATAGGCACATCTGGTAGCATTGGAATGTTGAAATGATGATAAAAGAAAATTGAATGAGAATCAGGAAAAAACAATCTAATAATTTGATAGACGATTCGTGCAATATGGTAGATGTTCTCCGTCCATGCCGCTGCGTTGTATATTTATCACCGAAAAATCGATTGGTTTCACCTCTGCACACAAAAGCCTGAAATGTGAGTAATTTAGCATCATTTAACCCATTACCAAACAGTGACTCCTTTTGATAATGGCGTTGGAAAACATTGTGAAAAATGAAGAAATTGCATGTGACAAGCAATTTCTTCATTTCCCACAATGTTTTTTATCCAAAAAGACAAAAAAATGTGAAATTCGTTCACTTAAAATTGTCGTCTGCGACGCCTTTGAATTTGGAACAAAAGTTTACCATCTAGTTATTGGTTAACTCACTATATAACGTGAACGATTCCGAAACTTTGGTTCAGGGACGAATGGACCACCAGTAGAGAATGCTGGGGCCATTAGCCAGAAAACCTGCCCGTATTCACCATTGTTTCTAAATTGATTTTCTAAAGTAAAATTACAATACAGCCAATCCGAGTGACCGATAAATTTGACTGCGTTTGTCTCGACCACTCTGATTTGTCGGTATGTAATTTTACTTTAGAAAATCAATTAAGAAACGTTGGTGGAAACGTTTTACTAACGAACTTACGAACATTTTTAAAACAACAACGCATTTGATTGGCCGAATAATTACTGTTATGATTTCTCGTTCAATCAGATGTGTTGTTACAAGGTTTTTGCAAAAATATATGTTAGTAAAACGCGGCCCACTGGACCGTAAGCCAAGAAACCATAAGGCCAGATACATGATCATCATGGCATATGGCCTATGTCTTTTTGTCAGCGAAAGTTTTGGTTAGTCAATCTTGATGACATTAGACTCCCGATAGTGAAACTGGAAAGTATCGATCCTAATCAGTCTTTGCGGACCCTGCAAACTTACCAGGTTAGAAACCTTTCACTGCAAAGTGATTTTCTGGATCAAGATATTTTCCTAACTGTTCATTCTGCAAATGTTAAATTTGGTTGACGACTGCTTAGCCCGAGTGTCATAGTTTGGCCCTATCCAGCCTGACGGGTCACAAATTTAAGGGTTTATTTGAATTGTTATCAGTATCTTATATCGGGGAAAGTCCACCGAAAAAAATATAATCTGTGACAAATGATTAACCTTTAAAACCATATATTTCGTGACTAAATCATAATCGTTTCATCTACAGAAAGATGGTAATAATGGAAAGGGAAAGGGGTCACATCTGAACTTTGAACGGCATGACTGCTACCGCCATCAGTCGTTATTTTGTCCACAGGTTTAAAAGGATAAAAAATAAGGTATATTTTCTATTATATGATATGGCAAGTTTGTAACCATAGATTAGAAACATCAAGGAAGTTATCAGATGTCAACTGGTGGATCTCTATACACATGAAATAAAGTTGTAATTTACATATTTTGTGACGGTTCATCTACAGAGGGTATTTCAAATCATCATTTTCCATACAAGAACTTGTTTGACATCTTTATAAGAATCCTGGGGAATATTAAGGCTTATGAAAGTATGAAGGTGGATAACAAAAGAAAAAAAAGGGTTCGATTAACAGATGCGACGTCTTCACGCGTCATATGACTCCATTAAAAAAGGTACGCTTTTGTGTTGGATAAATTTATTGTTTTCATATTAGAATGGAGGTTATCCATGTTATATCGTGGTTAATCGTTATTTATCCACGGTTGTGAGTAAGGCAGCCTAGTAAATAATCCATGACCTCGAAGTGGCCTAGAAATCGATAAACAACGATAGAATTTAGGATTATTTCTTAAGTATATAATGCTGATAAGCAAAATGGTCTCCTACCAGCTACTCTATATCAGAGTACATGTACTTAACAGCTTAGTTCCGTTCTTTTCGTTTTGTTTTTCTGGTCGGTAGGGATCAATAGGTAAGTATACATACAATAAACCTTTTGGAGATTGCCGCAAAAATGAAACAGTACAAAATTTTTTACCTGAAGCGGGGCTAATTTGGCAACATCTTCCAAGAAAGACCAAAAGCGTATTATTTAATATACTTGATATCGTCGTCTGCAACATCTTTGAATTTTGACAAACTTTTCTGGAATTTTTCCGTTAAATGACAATTATTTTGCCGTATGGTAGTGGGTTTATGTGTTTGAATTGCATTCTTGGATAGTTGAGAGATCTTTGTCTGAGTCTAGTTCTACATCGTCCATTTCATGGGTAAGGTCCATCGATTTTTTTTCGTTTCAACAATCAATGACGCTTTCTGAGGCACCAGAACTTGTTAGCTTAGGAAATATTGAACATTTGATTGAATGGGGTTTTACGTCAAACCAACAGCTAAGGTCATATTGAGATGTGGAGGTGGGATCTTAGTTTGAAGTCTCATCTAAAGGACCGGAATGGCAGTGGATTGAAAATTGAAAATAGGAAAGATGTTTCTTACCGATATTTCCTAAAACCTTCCAGTCTCCACCCTTGTTGAAAAATACCGTCTCTTTGCAACACAATCCTCGTAACTGCAGCTTGTTTTAAGCCGCAGTTAATGATGGTTTTTTTGTTGTTTTTTTTAAAAGGGACTTTACACAATACGACTTTACACAATACGTATGCATCCAAAGAGAATGTTCATTATTACAATGGAATTTGTTTTGTTGTTTGCAACGTACCTATGTGAATTAAATCGGACTGTAGACAATGTTTTATTTGTGCAAACTTACAGTCAAACAAAGATAATATTAACAAACAAAAATAACACATGGTAAAAATGGACAAAATATAGCAATTAGAAGAGAAGATCTGTGGCAACCCAGTTAATGAGACACATACTAGATTGTCGAGCATACAAGCAGGTAAAAATATTTTCCAAAAATATTATATGGATTTATCAACCTGAATGGCTTGATCATTTCTGCCAAATGAAAATTCGAATCAAGTTCATTTAGTTCTTCAAGATCAAATCGGTTTCTAGCTTTATCTACACAAATTGTTAATTTCTAATAACATTTATTTGTAGTTGTATAGAAAATCGTTTTATTTCGAGTCAAAAAGAAAGAAAGCGCCGACGGCAAGTTTTTTAATTCTCTATAATCGAGGATAAATGTCCTATAGATGTTATTAGTGCGGGAGGATAAAATTAGATAATAAGCTTGATTTAGAAGGACTAGTTTAATCTAATTCCAATTATTTCCTACAGAGGTATCTATAAAATGGTCTAGCCATATAGTTTGACCAATCCATACATTATTTCTTGCAAATATGTTTTACTTGTTTGCATTTTCGACAACCTAGCATAGACCCCTTTAAGATCGGGATAAGAGCACTACTCTATTTTAAAACTCACATAGTATTGACACCCTTTAAGAATACGTGCCGTAAATGTGTTGATTTAATAAAGAACCGAATACATATGACATACCATTAAAGGTTAATCTTACGATGTTCGAGGTCTTGCTGAAACAATTTTTGGAAATTCATCTCTCATTTTATTAAAATTGCAAAACCAATAAAATACATACTTTTTTCTTTACAGGCTTATATCAAACAAAAGTTAAACCAAGTTGACAATTTTCATTGTTAGTGCGTCAGTTGATACATTTGTACATGACGTAAATTGATGACATCAGGGCGAAATAAAACTCCACTTGCGCTACTTTGGAAGGTGTACATTACAGATTACAAGAAAGAACTAGAAATCTATCACTGAAGGTGATAAAAATACCCCCGCCACCACCTTTGTTCGGACAAGCGTTTTTGTTGAATCAGGAGCCATAGTCAGCAATTGTCAATCCGATTTTTTGAAATTTGGTTAAATGAAGGGGCCATAACTCAGGAAGTATCAGCCCAATTTCCTTGAATTTTGCGTTTTGAACATCTACAGGTACTAATGCACAAATATGAAGCAAATCGGACAGTAACTGTAGGAGGAGTTGTCCGGACAAGCATTTTTTGGTCAAATCAGGGGCCATAACTCAGAAAGTATCAGTCCGATTTCCGTGAAATTTGCGTCTTGTACATCTACAGGTCCTAATGCACACATGTGCCAAGTATGAAGCAAATCGGATAGTACCTGTAGGAGGAGTTGTCCGGACAAGCATTTTTGGGTCAAATCAGGGGCCATAACTCAGAAAGTATCGGTCTGATTTCCGTGAAATTTGCGTCTTGCACATCTACAGATCCTAATGCACACCTGTGCCAAGTATGAAGCAAATCGGACAGTAACTGTAGGAGGAGTAGTCCGGACAAGCATTTTCTGGTCAAATCAGGGGCCATAACTGAGAAAGTATCAGTCCAATTTCCGTGAAATTTGCGTCTTGCACATCTACAGATCCTAATGCATACCTGTGCCAAGTATGAAGCAATTCGGACAGTAACTGTAGGAGGAGTTGTCAGGACAAGTATTTTTTGGTCAAATCAGGGGCCATAACTCAGAAAGTAACTGTCAGATTTTCGTCAAATTTGCCTCTTACACATTTGCACGTCCTAATGCACACCTGTGCCAAGTTTGAAGCAAATCCGACGGTAACTGTAGGAGGAGTTGTCCGGACAAGCATTTTTTGGTTAAATCAGGGGCCATAACTCAAAAAGTACAGGTCCGATTACCATGAAATGTGCGTCTTGCACATCTACAGGTCACAATGAACATTTGTGCCAAGTATGAACTTGAGAAGTTGTCCGGACAAAGTTTTGGAGACAGACCAACCATCCAACCATCCAACCACTGGACCGACAGGCTGATTCCAGTATACCCCCTCCAAACTTCGTTTGCGGGGGTATAATAATCAAAATTTAAATACAAGAATACAGCTGACAAAAATACAGAAAAAGATAAAGAGAGTTCAACACCTACACCTACAAGTACGATTATCATATGTTAATATCTAATGGTCAGACAAAATACATTACAATGTCAAAAATACACGTTGATATATAAACTATACAGAGAACATGTAAGAAATAGGCAATTATTATTGAATACGTTGTAGAATATAATATTACAAAATTTAACAGGAGATAGAACGCTCTAATTCACTTTTTTTGGTATAAATGGACAGAATTCAACCAAATTTCGAACAAATAATTCTTGGGTCACCTTTTTTCAAAATACTTCCAAGAATTGGAATCGGGGCCAGAATGGGATCAAAAAGTACATGTAGGTCACGAGGTCAAATATTCTTTTTGCTCTAGGGGCCACATTTCTAACCCAATTGTTGTGGAAATTAATCAGAATCTTTGTCATGAAAATATTTTGGTCATGATAAAAATAGGTCATGCCAGGTCAAAAACTAGGTCACTAGGTCAAATATCGTAAACTCCTTTCTTTTTTGTATTACTCTGGAAGTGTCAATTCTTATCCAAACTTTGTCGAAATTGTCCCGGATGTTTATCTTTATGATATCTAGGTGATGTTAGGAAGTGGGTCATGCAAGGTCATTAACTTGGTCGGGAGGTCATATCTTATAAATTCTTCTTTTCGCTCTGGAAGTGCCAATTTTGGCCACATTTTGTCAAAATTGTCTAAAATGTTTATCTTGATGATATTTTGGTCATACTCGAAAGTGGGTCACGCAAGGCCAAAAGCTAGGTCACAAGGTCAGATATTACAGAATCCTTCCTTTTGCCCTGGAGATGCCAAATTTGACCCAAACATTGTCAAAACTGTCCTAAATATGTATCTGGATATCTAGGTTATGTACATAAAAGTTGGTCATGCAAGGTAAAAAACTAGGTCACTTGGTAATATCTTGTTTTTGCTCTAAAAAACGAAATATTTCTTAAATATTTGTAAATATTGCTCAGAATTTTTTCTTGATGATAGCTGTGTCATGTGGAAAGTGGGTCGAAAACTAGGTCACTGGGTCAAATCTTGTTTTTGCTCTTAGACCCATGGCAATAAATCAATGATTGTGCAAAGTATTCAGTATGTCCATCTTGATGACATGTAGGTAATGTAAAAAGTTCAAGGGTTTACTATCATTTGTTTGAAAGAAATTGCGGGAAGAAATTATTCACAGAACTTTGGTCCATAAGTGACATATGATTTCCTTCCGTTTGCTCTGGATGTCCAAATTTTGTCTCTATCATTTACCAATTGTTTTGAATGTATATCTTCATTCATCTGAGAATCAAGAGCACTGGAAGTTTGCATGTTGTTTGTCTCAAAGTCCTCTCAGGTGAGTGATGCAGGGCCATCTTGGCCCTCTTGATTAAAAAAGACAGTTTCGCATATGTGTTTTGTTGGGTTTTATTTATCTAGCTGTAGTATATGAATACAATAGAAATAAGGAAAAAAAGATCAATTGCAGCTGCATCTTTGTAATATGATAATTGTAAAACATTTTAAAATAGAATCTACTGAGTTTGTTGGAGGAAGTTTTACTTCCCATGCAACACCTTAAGGCCACGTTTCTAATATTTTTTCCCATTTTTGAAGAAAGTTTGTATTTGTTACAATTTGAAAATAAAACGACATCGAAGTAGACCAATTACATTGATTTATCATAATTAATTCAGCCTTATGATAATCTTACGATTAAACTTTGTCGTAAGATATTCGATTACATAAAGCCTTGTTCACTGACATCTTTGTACACCCGCTTTTCTCAACTGATGTTGTAAAGAATGATATGAATTGGATATATCAACCTATTATATACATTTTCATACAGTACACTGCTCGTTTACACATGTTATACAGTACACTGATAGTTCACACATGTTGTAGTGCAGAATATAAATGGGATCTACACATCTCTATATTTTCATACAGTACACTGATAATTCACACATGTTGTAGAGCAGAATATAAATGGGATCTTCATATCTCTATATTTCATACAGTACACTGATAATTCACACATGTTGTAGAGCAGAATATAAATGGGATCTATTCATCTTTACATTTTCATTCATAACACATTATCATTCGTAAATAACACGCTTCGTTCATACATGTTGTTGATTCAGAATATAAATGGGATCTATTCATCTTTACATTTTCGTACAGTACACTGCTCTTTTACACATGTTGGAGAGCAGAATATAAATGGGATCTACACATCTCTATATTTTCATACAGTACACTGATCGTTTATACACGTATTATAACAGAAAATAAAAGTGATTTCATTATTTTCACATAATGGTCGATCATAAATATTACATAGAGGAATATAAATTAGATTAGTCCGTCTCTATATTTTCATACAATGATCATTCACACATTGTATAGGGAAGAATATAAGGCGTCGTTTCACCTGTGGCGGCTTCTTTCGAGACCGCCAATCCATATTTTTGGCTATGACAATTGTTGACTTCACTTTTATGTGAAAATCTTATGGTTGCGACATTTCCATTAAAATGTCCCTTTCATTTATCACTGTCTTACTTAATTACTTGCAGACCCAACCCTGGTTGCGTGAAGCCGAGTCTCATAAATAGGGTTCATCAATTTCTATATTATCATATAATGATCGTTCATACATGTACATAGTGCAAAATATAAGTTGGATATAAACATCCTTAAAATTTCATGTAATGAAGGTTCACATATGTTATAAAGCAGACAATAAATGGGATCAGTTCATCTCTATTTTTTCATACGGAGCGCCATCACGTTTGGTATCGTCTATTTCCATATACATAGTAGCTTGGTCTCCAGTTCGTGTTGTAATCTCTCTTGTGCTTGTACTGAAAAACAATAAGGTTAAGACTGAATGACGATCCATTGTTGTTAATGTACCTGGATACTGTTCAGAACGAGAATTAAGTTGTAATAGATCGCAATTTTAAGATTGTAAAGGCGACGACCGAAGTGTCAATTTTATATACTGAGAGGCAAAAAAAGTATACACCTTTTGTTTGTCAATATCTCTCTTAATTTCCGTCATATCGATTCAAAATTGTGTACTAATCATTTCTACCCATAAATCAATAATAAAGTATTTTATAAATTTCACCTGAAATTAATTTACTACTCGTTCCCCTGCTGCATGCCGATTTTGAAAACTTTGCACGTGCGACTTAGTGAAGCATTTAATATTGCTGTTAATCCATATTTGATTTCTTTATTCTTTATCACAACAAATCACAAGGTTAAGTTTCCTCTAACATTATAACACTATCCTGTGTGGCTGGTAGAAATCGATCAATATGCAACTTTTTAGCATTAAGACCAATTATTCTATGACGCAGCATAATATGAAAGAAACGTGACACAATATACACTTAGTCAGGTAGCTAGGAACAGTCTGTGCAAATTTTATCAAAATCCGCCGATAAATTTAGGAGTTATATCACTTGACATGTTTGCATCAAGTCCCCTTTTACCATGACACATCGTATTAATTATAGAAAAACACTAACAAAGTACGCATGACCCTAGGTGACTGGGCACTTTCTATGAACAAATTATCCAATTCCGTTTATAAATGTAGGAGTTGTGTCAACGTGAATGATTCCATTGATGAATTGATTTAATCACCTCTTTCGATGACGCTGTGTGCTATAAAAATTCGCAACAGAAGGAAGGACAGATAGATGGATATGTGAAGAAGGTTATTTCAATAAATGACTACTTTCGATGGCGCTTAAAAACGTACGTACTCTTTTAATCGTTTTCTCAGAAAACGTGGAAGAACTAGGGTGTATACTTATTTTGCCTCTCAGTATATAAAACAGCGATGACTTTTTTCAAGATGGTTTCAAAACCAGCGCCTTTTATATTTCGTTCCACAAATACAAGAATAGATCATCTCATTCATTTCTTCAATCTTAAAAATGAGTACAAGTTTGGTAGATAGTAAAATAAATTGAATATTATATGACTGGATTTAACCACCTTTGTATATAATGTTATTTCTAGAGCGTATATCGCTGGATGTTAAAAAAATCATACGCTCGTACTCACTAAACAAAATAAAGAGGCGGGATTGGTGTGTAATTCAACACATTTACCTGTCTTTAAGCATATTGTAAATACGAATCCCATCGGTCATGCCACATAAAAGGGTCAAGTCTTCTTTTGTCAACTTAAACATATCCTTTCCTGTAATATCGAAATGTTATAAATTGGTTAGCAGAAATAATAAAGAAGCGTTTTAAAATTGTTACGTCACTTAACTTTTCTTCATCATGTCTAGGATAATAATAGCAAATACCCTTACCTCTTTCATAGTTCAAATTCTTAAGTTCGGTTGCAAGGTGCTGGTATATGTATAACTTTTATATTATAAATTATCCAACTCGAAACTATCATGGTTTTGCATGCGATCGTTCGATTGCGAGATTTGTGCCAACGAATGCAAATGCTTGAAATGAAGAAAGTTTCACCCTTTGTAAAGTTAGATGCAATTTGTAAGTATTATCATTACACCGTAATCGGTTTAAAGCAAATTAAGCCTTTGTGCAAATTAAGCATGCATTTATTTCATCTTTGTTAAATAGCAACACAACCAATGAATTAATTGAATGTAATAACATTTTACCTTTGTACCCTTTCAGTCGTGCCCTACATTTTTCGAGGCCATTTACATTCAGCCATTCCAGCACCTGTTTATCAGTCATCTCTCGTTTCAGTTCATACGACTGCAAATCAGATAGCTTTAGTTAAGAATCATTTGAGTCAGAATCTGGAAAAAACGTCCCTTAAGGCCTTTGAGCCCAACATAGATCCAGATCAGCCTGTGCATACGCACAGACTGATCAGGATCCATGTTGTTCTCTAAGAGCTTCTTTGTGACCTCTAGTAACTTACAGAGAGCAGCATGGATGCATATTTGACTGCATTTGACAACAGGCTGATCTTCAAACTCAATTTTTAAAAATGCTATAAGGGACGTTTTTCCAGATCCTGGCTCATTTATATTATAATATAATTGAAATGATCCAAGCTGTTTGTATTGTCTTTGTACACATATTTTGCTAGCGGTATTTGCGTCAAATCGTACAAGAGTTGGCACTTATTCTGTGTTTGTGATTAACTTGATGTTATACATGGTATATTAGGTCGTCTCGACTTGGTCATCCTTTCTTACTTTTGATAAAAGCCGTTTGTTTTTCACTAAAGAATCATTTTCGAATCATTCTGTCTTAGGGTTATTAGCTGGTGACTCACATTGAATATCTTTTACTCTTATTAGTACATGCCAAGCGCGAGCAATGCAACACACTTGTGATAAAATGCTATAGCTAAAAAAAATTGCGAGATAACTGAAAAAAGACATATTTTCTTTCATGCGGCGTTACACCCCTCCCAATCAATTCATTGATTTATTAATCATTGTATAGCATTTAGTAGTTTAAGAAAGTAATGCATGATAATCTTTAATTTGATAAGTAAAGGTTACATGTTACCTGAGGCCTCGTTGTTTGGTTAATCTTCATTTGTTTCTTAGTGTTTTCCTTTGGTTTAGTCTGAGGTATGTCATTTCCTCCGCTGTAAAGCGAAGATAACTATATTAGTTTTAGCAGCTTTAGAATTATATCAATAGGAATACGAGTAATTCATATAAATATAAAATGTATTAACGTACTACTATACATGTTGTATTTGTATGAAAATTGTAATTGCCAATATTTTTACGGTAAAACTCCTATTATATAACATACACATTAAGTCACTCAATATTCTGGGGAATTTTAACGTCATATCGTCGGTTCTCCAGTAATTTTCTGTAATAAATTGATTCTGACTTAGGGCAACCATGTTCGCAGTATGTTTAGAAAACCCATGAAAAATTAAACGGTTGAGGTTGGAAAACAAAATTAATTCTGTACAGACATTTTATCATATCACGTTAATGAAAATTACTACCATGGACTGATCAAAACGATAAATATTACGTTATACTATTTTATTATATTTTACTTAGCACTACTGGTCCTCTTTTGCTTTCAACTAGTCTGTTAGGACTGCATGATATCACTATGCACCGATAAAATGTAACACGCGCATTCAAGGACCGATGAAGAATGCATTCTTCATTGGAGCGGTAGATTGAGATTTCAAGTCCAGTTCCTATGTCCAATATCAAACACTTTTATTCTGGGATTTTCTGCTACAACCTTTTTCACGTTCTGTCACAAATTTTAAGTTGCGTCAAACGCCAAAAAAGGACTGAACTTTGGGATTGTATTACATATATGTAGCTCTGTCAATTCAGTGATTAAAACTTTTTTAAACGTTTGATTGGTCTTACCATTGTCTTGTTAAATATTTTAGCCGCCATGTAAAAAAAATAGTATCACAATCATACAATTTATTAACTAAAATTGCGGAAATGATATTGTCAAAAAAGAAAAAGGAAAACTCAAGGAAAATATCCCTAAATAGCGCATCGGCACTTTTTCTAAGGATGCAACATACAAAATTACCTATCATAGTGTACGACGTCAGGTACGTTTTTTAATCATAGTTGACCTAGTGACCTAGCTTTTGAACTGTTATGATCCAAATATAGACACGACCTAGATTATTTAATATAACATTCTGTAAGACATGACCTAGATGATTTAAGATAAACACTCTAAAAAAATCGGACAAATGTTCGTCACAATAGCCAACCCTGAGCAGTTTGTGCTCAAGTGAGTTAATAAACTACTAACGCTTACTTGTTCTGCCCAGATTTTCGTCTGTATATAAACACAATGAAGACAACTGCAAAAATGAGTACTATAGAAACAACCGCTGCCACTGCGATAATAATTGTACGGCTAGTCTCTGTTTTATATTCTTCAACACCTGGAATCATTAACAAGCTAAAGTATAAAAATGTCCTTACTGTTGTTGGGGGTAGTTTTTCCCTTAATTTTGCACATATTAAATTTCCACATAAAAAATCAGATATTTTTGCAAGATATATCATTGGTTCAAAGCAAAAGAAGTAAGATAACATTTGATTCATATGAATAACTATCGAGCATGGGAATTTATAAAGATCTAATCATGTTTTACAGAAAACAAAATTTGCTAGGTAGCGAACTAAATGGAAAGTAACTGGTGCATTCCTTTCAACAGTAAGAAAGGAGAATATCCGCAACATTTGGACAAAAGGTAAACTACACAGGCGAACCTTACCTTGCTGAGTAACAAAAGGTCCATATTCGTTACTTATAAGACATCCACCATTGGTGCAGATTACAACATGGACACTGGAAAATACGAAGTTCAAATTAGTTGGCACTGATTATATTTTTCATTCTCTATTGATTTGTTTAATTTCAATGTCCTTGGAGACGAGGAAATATTATGATCTTGAATAAATCAAAACACGTATGCAAAAGCAAATACATATCAAACATTGTATAGAGAGAAGAAAATGTTGCTTCAATTACTTATCCTGCTAAAATTGGTGCTTCATCAGGCTTTGTTTAATACACCAAACATCTTGCAGATATACAGCTCATTCTAGTATTTCAACAAAAACATTGTCTGTGAATGTATAGTCATTATGTTATATTTTCAGGTAATTTTTATTTGTATTTCTTGTGAGTTCCTAGTGTACAGGGGTTTTACAAAAAATTACATCGCGGAAAAGGGAAATGACAAAACTTTGGCTTTACTTTCAATTTTCTTAATCACTCACAACAATGCCCGACAAAGCATATTTCAGTACAAAGCCGGTCCGATATCGCACGAGAATCTACCAATTAATACACGATTTCTCAGGATATCCGCTCGGTTTCTGCTCGTTATTCAATGTGGATAACGGCCCAAAACAAACATTTTATAAAATAATATTCAATAATGGCCTCTCCAAAGATTAGTCAGATATCAATAAAACTTACACATAAGATGTTCCTGGACTTAGTGTCTCATTACAAAACTCATTCTGTGTTGTTTCATTACAACTTTCTGTACCTATAATGAACTTTTCAACTTTCTGTACCTATAATGAACTTTTCCAAAGTTAGTCAGAAATCAACCATACTTACACATAAGATGTTCCTGGACTAAGTGGTCCATTACAAAACTCATTTCGTGTTGTTTCATTACAACTTTCTGCACCAATAGTGAACTCTTCTGTAGTTTGTACCTGTCTGCGCTTTCGACCTGTGTAATACAATGTATATAATGTGTTTATCTCAAAAACAAGAACTTGTTTTGATATCCCTAATAGAAAAAAAGTTGGTAAATATTTTTTGCAAAAGAAGAAAATGCTGGTAACCAGTAGTATTATCTTTTTTTTTGTCTCAATATTTTCTATGATATATTGCACACAAATCCAAATTTAAAATTGACCAGTCTAAATTTTGCCTGTTTAGGAAAAGATACAAAATACCTTATTCAAAGTGCTTGTAAGATAAAATTCAGTCATTTACAACACCGTTCAAATTCAAGTAGCCTTAAAAACTTTCGTTAAGGGAAAGGATCGAAAATTAATGGAAATGTATTAAGATACAAAATTGTCAAAAGAAACCCATAAAATCCAAAATATGTGTCTAACTTAAATGTTAGATGTAGAAAGTCTCACCATTGTTTGCTTGCTGCCTCCACTCAGGTCTTGTACATCTATATTTAGATCCATCTTGTCGGGCATTATGCCAATTAGGATATGTCTCAAACTGGACTTTAGTCATTGATGTACCAACCTCTGTAATCAAAGATGTTCAATAAATCAAAATATCATAATTGGAAAACACTATTTCAATATTTCCCCAATTGTTCTAATAAACTCAAATCACCCATAACCAAGCTGAAAATCAGCCTATTTGAATAACAGATTCAGTAAAATAAGGTAATTCTAATAAATATCATGATAAAAATTATTGATTGGTCAAACTAGGCCGAGGAAAAACACAGTGGCAAAAGCACAAAGACAATTAAAGGATGTGCATGTGATTGAAAAATATCGAGAAAAAAAAAACAAATTTCAAAACCAGGCCTGTTGACGAGTTGATAAAAGAATCTTCTCCATACAAAAGAAGTATTTTGCTGACAAGTGACATATTCTTCTTTTTCCCTAAATACTTCCTGTGTATTATTCAAATATCATTTCTAAGTTGATAAGAATTTTCATATCTTAGCTGCAGCAGCTTTCAAATCAGAAAAAGGTTAAAAGTATACAAACCATTGTTGGGGCACTTGCTCTGAGCACATATAATAACTCCAGACAACACGATGTCACCATTTCTGTCCTGCGAGAAAAAGTCTGTACCAAACGCAAGCCTCAGTGTAGTTTGGCTTGATGTGGCTAAACTCTCATTGATGACAGATCTTTGATTTGTATCCTCATAGTCATTTCTGGGGACTGAAATTTAAATAATGTGTAATAAGGATAAAATTGATTGAAAACAATGATTATAAGTACACAGTGTCACCATTTTTGTATTCAAAGAAAATGTCTGTACATAAGCTTCAGTGAAATTTGGCTTCATCTAGCTAATTTTCATTGATAACAGATCTCAGATCGGTATCCTCGAAATCGTTTCTTGGGACTAAAATTAAAAAATGTCAAATTAGGAAATAAACTAAGAGAAAACGCTGATTATCAGTACACATGTCAATGTCACAGTTTTTGTCCATGACCTTTGACCTAGTGACCTTGACCTTGGAGGGTGCCCTACTTTAAAAAAACTTAAACCTAGCCTATATCTCATGCACTAAAAGATAGAGATTGATATTGCACAAATAGATACATGTACCTAATTACATAACCTTGACTTTAAGGCAATGACCTTTGACCAAGTAACCTTGACATTTAACCTTGGATTCTTTTTTTGCGACATGCTCTCATATAAGAGAGCTACGTTATCTGCAGACAACTCTTGTTCACTATAAAAGTGAAGTATTCTTTCTATACATAGATAAATAAATTTTGCTTTTTTTCTTTTCTTTGAATGTATGCACATTTCGGTATGTAGCGTTTGTTTATGTTACACTCAAGGGACATAATTATTCGCCACCCACCTATTTTTCATTGAAAAATTGAGTGATTTTCTGGACTAGAACTGTCACAGAACCTTTACTATTTCACTTAGCAGAAAAACATAGATATGACACAAAAGTATAAACATTACCGGATAAAGTCTGCATAAAATTTCTTTTGGAATGTCTCAAAGACACGGTTGCTAGGCAACATAAGAAAATCAGTGAAACTTTCTGGCAATCATCCTTAAAGTGACAAATTGTTCATGAGATTGGACGGCTATTTACAAAGTACTGCAATTTTATTTGACCAAGTTACCACAGAAAAAATGCAATGCTCTATTCACTCCTATGTTAAAATTGCATTTTTTGTATTTTTGCAACGAAAATAAAATTTCAGACATTTGTTTCTCAAAGGAAACTTAATGGATATTGTAGCAAACAAAATAGTTAAATAATATGTCTATCGTTGATTGATTTATCATTAAATCATATCTGTAGTGAAACCTACGTTACCATGGCAACGATGTTATGGAGGCTGGTCAGAAATTGTCGCTGAATTTCTTTAGTTGCCTAGCAACCATGTCTCTGAACCATTTGAAAAAAAGTTTTTGTACAGATTTTGTCGGCAATTGGTTATACTTTTTAAATGATATCAAATAGTGTGTGGTGTGTAAGAAAATAATGATTCAGCATCAGTTTTAGTCTAAAATTATGTGTAAAATTTATGCAAAAATCAGCAGGGTGGCAAATAATTATGTCCCTTGACTGTATATGAAGTGTTACATTGTGAAAATTTTATGCTGAATAAAATTGAGTTGAGTAGCCAAACTAACATTAGGAAGAGTAAGACTTATTTTTATGCATGTATGGACAGATTGACAGACAGACATGGTGAAACCAATATAGCCTTTTACCCTCTCCAAGGTTGCTAAAATTTAGCCTGTTGCAATATAAAAGCTAAGTACTGCCAACTACAAATTTGACGTTTAGTAAAATATAAATACAGAATTTTTTTTTGGTTTAAGGCAGACGCACTAATTATCATCATTGTTTTCTTCTGTTGTCTGTTGTCTTCTGTTGTCCCCGTATCGAAAGATCGGGGGCATAGTGTTTTACTCCTGTCCGTCTGTCTGTCAGTCCGAAACTTTACGTGAGTACTTAACTTTGGCATTTTCTCCGGAAGTATTCCACATTCAAAGTACAAATATGGTATGTAAACTTTTTTAGTGATATCTACCTACTCTTTGCAATATGACCTTCCTCAAGGTCATCCCTTAACTTTTATCAACCCTTAACACGCTACTTAACATTGAAACCTAACATGAAAACTTAACACTGGCATTTTCTCCGTAAATATTCCACATACAAAGCTCAGATTTGGTATGTAAACTTCTTTCAGTGCTCGCTATCTGCCTATGCAATATTAGTTTGACCTTCCTTAAGGTCATATTTTTGCCCTCAACAATCATTAACATGCAAATTAACATGGAAACTTAACATTAAAACTTTACATTCGATTTTTCTCCAACAGTATTCCAGACACAACCTTCAAAATAGGTATTTCATTTTCATTCAATGATATTTAGTAAGAAGGTCAAGGTCATCTATGTAGGTCAAGGTCAATTATCACATAAGGCAATAAATCGTCGCTTTTCTACGAAAAACTCGTAACTGCAGCTTAAAACGAGCTGCAGTTACGAGTTTTTCGTAGAAAAGCAGCGATATATAGAAATTGGCCATTTTGGGGGTTTGTGTTTCACAAACACATCTTGTTTCAATGTAATTTCTTTCAAAGCCATTCTTTCGAAAAGAAGTAAGGATTTTATGGTAAAGAATTAAGCGTACCTCCAGCTGGGGCCATGACTGTTTCTTCCTTCTCTGCTCCATTTTGATTCATTGTATTGACAGCATACACCTGAAATATTTGATAAATGAACAGGAAAATATAATTTGATTATCAGTTCCTGTAAACGATTTGACTTCGATATCAGCAAGTAATTTGTGCCATTGAAACTGAAAATATTTAATCAAATTACGCCACTTACCTGTTTGCCTATTTAATAAAAGATGATACCTTCTAAGAATGCTTGAAATAACTTTACATCATAAATAAGCTTGCTATAAAAGTTTAATATCAAACATTGAAACGCTTACCTTGAAAATATAATATACCTCTGGTGTAACATTAAATACTTGTACATATTTGAAAGAGTCATCGGCATTTTTGTTGAAAATCATATTTTGATTGGCCTGAAAAAGACATATTTTATGTTTTTACCCTTTGTCAAATTTGTGACAATGCGATGTTGGAGTGTATGATGAGATTTGATGATAACCGTAAACCTGTAGGGTAAATTTCATTTAGAAACTGAATCAATCACTTCTGTCAATAAAATTATGAAACGATTTGTCAAATACTTAGATCTATATAAGCCACGCATTTCCGTCAACCTACGACACTTTATCGTGTTCGTCTGATATAGCGAAATAAGGATTCAAAAGTGCCTTGGAGGTGAAACACTGAAATTTAAGGTAAGGCCTGGGTAATACACTTCCGGTATAATCGTTATATACTCAGCAAAAGAGCTAACGCATCACTTTTTAAAATTGCATAATTTCTTCATTGTCGAAGATTTAGATTTATAATTTGGCATATGCTTATCCCACAAGTTTATGCACTCATCCATAAAATTATTTCCAAATTTTTTTTCTTGTGTGACTGCGTCATACTAAAAGGGGACCAAAACAGTTTTTCGGCTCTTGTAACTTGTGATCCTTCTTAATATTATTTGTTTGAACTGATTTTCAAAGCTGATTAATTGTGGGATTGAAATCTGAAAAAATGTATTCCTTATCTAACGTAACAAGGGCTGTTCGCGGACAACGTAACTCGCATAGACGAGCCTTTTTAAGAGAAAATGTCAAGTTTTCAAGGTCAAGGTCACAAGGTCAAATTTTATTGCCGCACGTGATAGGTCTTGGTGTGACCTATCTATGTGTGAAATATCAAGACAGCATCTCATACGGTTCATAAGATATAGACTGATACGTTTTTGTATACGTAACCAACGTCGTCGTCAACGCCAACAATGACACCAACGACACTAGTGATGTAACATTTCCTCTGCGGGAATAAATTACGCGCCTACAAAAGTGTTAAAGCCATCGCTTTGTTTAAGGAAGGGTAACTTTTCTACACAGGAACTCTTTCAGCCAATACAAAAGGTTTGAAAGTTATGCGTGAATTTTCTATTTTTATCAAATTTTTGACTTTATGAATTTTAGAATTAAGGGTGTCCTTATTAACAGTTCAATATTTCAAAACAGATTGTAGCATTTACTATGAAATTTCATAGGCTTCTAACGAAATGGTGATTGTCTGCATATGCAAATTTTAAACGTATTCTGTAGACTCGTTAAAAAGATATTAACAAAGATATGAGTGATGCGTTAGCAGTTTTGCCGAGTATATTTCGACTTATTCCGCGACGTCCGTAAATCTGAGTATTTTTAAAGTACCGTTAGATGCAATATTGCCTGTTTTCCTAACAACGGAAATAATTGAGCGTGCTCAGATTTCCGGGGAATATTTTAATCATTTTTTGTGAAAATGTTTCTAAATTGTATGAAGAGTCGACGAAAAAAACCAACGAAAGTCAAAAATTCAAAATTTGAGAGAAATGAATTTTTTTCCCTTTTAAATAGTCTTAGAATCGTTTAAAATCATCTATTCGCACCATACAGATTTCGTTCCATAACTGATAACCCAGGCCTTACCTTAAGTTTTTGATACTGTTTAATAGGTTTTTTTCAGGGATCTTAACAACTACGGAACATGCAGAAATAGAATTGTTGTAAGGTACATTGCATTATCTAGGACCAAATAAAAGCTGCAAGTTTCCAAAAAATATAAACGTCGTAGATAAATATAATAAAGTTAATTATATGCATACTTGATTCAGAAAGACTAAATGAACTTCATTTTCAATTTCCTTGGACATAAATAATCTAGCTATAAAGGTTGACCATTCTTTATGATATTCCTTGACTATATATTTTAATCTCCGCCCCACGCCGACAACCTAGCATGGATCCCTTTTAAGTCTGCTGAATCCAAAATCAGTACGACTCAAAATGTTAATAAACATCGTTTTCTACGACCTTTTTAACAAGTAAATAATTATGCCCCCTTTCGAAGAAAATGGGGGTATATTGTTTTGCAAGTGTCGGTCGGTCGGTCGGAAGGTCGGTTGGTCGGAAGGTCGGTCGGTCGGTCCGTAGGTCGGTCGGTCTGTCCGTAGACCAAACCTTGTCCGGAGCATAACTCGAAAAGTATAAAAGGTAGAATCATGAAACTTCATAGGTGGATAGATCTCATTATGGAGAGGTGCAGTGCATAAGAACCATAACTCTGCCGATCAAATTTTTTGAGTTATTTCCCTTTGTTGATTTTATAACTTGATTCTTGTCCGGAGCATAACTCAAAAAATATGTAAGATACAACCATGAAACTTTACAGGTGGATAGATCTCATTATGGACAGGTGCAGTGCACAAGAACCGTAACTCTGCTGATCAAATTTTTTGAGTTATTGCCCTTTGTTGATTTTCAAACTTGATTCTTGTCCGGAGCACAACTCAAAAAATATGTAAGGTAGAATCATGAAACTTTACAGGTGAATAGATCTCATTATGGAGAGGTGCAGTGCACAAGAACCATAACTCTGCCAATCATAAATCTGGAGTTATTGCCCTTTGTTGATTTTCAAACTTGATTATTGTCTGGAGCATAACTCAAAAAGTATGTAAGGTAGAATCATGAAACTTTACAGGTGGATAGATCTCATTATAGAGAGGTGCAGTGCACAAGAACCGTAACTCTGCCGATCAAATTTTTTGAGTTATTGCCCTTTGTTGATTTTATAACTTGATTCTTGTCCGGAGCACAACTCAAAAAATATGTAAGGTAGAATCATGAAACTTTACAGGTAAATAGATCTCATTATGGAGAGGTGCAGTGTACAAGAACCGTAACTCTGCCAATCAAATTCTTGGACTTATTGCCCTTTGTTGATTTTACACTTTATTCTTAATCTTGCCTATATCTCATGTTCTTTTACACATACAGCCTTGATATCTCACACATCTATACCTCCTATTAACATCGTTCACATTTAACCATGACCTTGGACCTTGTGACCTGGACCTTTAAGTTTGACCTACTTTGAAAAAAAAATAAACCCGGCATATATCTCATGACCTTTTACAAATACAGCCTTGATATTTCACACATGGACACATCTTACCAAGACCTTTCACAATTGACCACGACCTTGACTTTGTGACCTTGACCTTGGACTTTGACCTACTTTTAAAAAACTTTAACCTGGCCGATATATCATGTCCTTTTACACATACAGTCTTGATATTTGACACATGGAAACCTCTGACCAAGACCTATCATATACGACTATGACCTTGGACCATTTGGCCTTGACCTTGAAGTTTGACCTCCTTTTAATAAAATTAATTCGGGCCTATATCTCATGTGCTATTACACATACAGCCTTGATATTTCACACATGGACACATCCTACCAAGACCTTTCACATTTGACCATGACCTTGGACCTTGTGAACTTGACCTTGGACTTTGACCTTCTTTTAAAAAAAATTAACCTAGCCGATATATGTTCTTTTACACATACAGCCTTGATATTTGACACATGGACACCTACGACCAAGACCTTTCACATTTTACCATGACCTTGGACCTTGTGACCTTGACCTTGGTGTTTGACTTTCTTTAATAATACATTAACCTGGCCTATATTTCATGTCATTTTACATATACAGCCTTGATATTTCACACATGGTCACTTCCAACCAAGATATTTCACTTTTGACCATGACCTTGAACCTTGACCTTGGAGTTTGACCTACTTTTAAAAAACTTAAACTAGGCCTATATCTCATGTCCTGTTACCTATACAGTCTCAATATTTTACACATGGACACCTCCTACCAAGACCTTGCACATTTGACCATGACCTTGGCCTGTGTGACATTGACCTTTGATTTTTACATACTTTTAGAAATCTTTAACCTAGCCTTTATCTTATGTCCTATTACACCTACAGCCTTGATATTTCACACATATACACCTACCAAGACCATTGACATTTGACCATGACCTTGAATATTGCAACCTTGACCTTGGAGTTTGGCCTACTTTTAAAAAGACTCTATATCATGTCCTTTTACACTTGCAGCATTGATATTTCACACATGGACACCTCCAACTAAGACCTTTCACATTTGACCATGACCTTAACTTTGGCATTTTGCCTACTTTTAAACTTTAACCTGGCCTATGTTTCATTTTACTTTTACTTATACAGATTTGATATTTCACACATAGACACCTCCTACCAAGACCTTTCATATTTGACCATGGCTTTGGACCTTGTTAACTTGACCTTGGACTTTGTCCTACATCAAATGTAGGCCCTTGAGGGGGCATATATGTTTTACAAACATCTCTTGTTTTGTCGTTGTAATGGTATGAACATATTTTTTTTACATTTTACTAGGCGTTCCATACACCTTCTTATAACAGATACTTGTGGGTAAGGCTGGTCCGAGAATAGCTACTAGACATTGGGACATTTAATTAATAATTTATGAGCTCCTTACAAAGAAGTCAGTACGAGCGATATTATATAGAATGATTTTAACATGTTTTTGCATAATGCAATAAGGTGTTAGGTCGAAAAAAATAAGTTTCAGGGGAAGTAACCTTAGTTGTTTTACATTTCCAGCTTCGCAACTCTTGTTATAGTTCATAGGTCTGGGTAGATTTAAGCAGTAGGTACCTATATTAAATCCACGATACGAGGGTTGAATACAAAGTTCCCCGAAAAAAATGTTTTTTGTAAATAGTCCGATTTTTATCACTTATATATACAAATTTAAGGATCAGACATTTTTAAAAATCCAGGGGAGTATATAGTGGCGACGCTGTCCTTTCTTCCGTCCGTCCGTCCAAAGCAAGATCTCAACAACCCTTTGACCAAATTTAATGGAAATGTTAACTCCCTGGGATAATGCCTAGCTAAGTATTTTCCGTTTTTTTTTTTTTAAATCTAAGGCTGCGTCATGGAAAAGGGACCTTAATGCAGAAATTAGGTTTTCTCTAGTTTCTTATCATCAAAAGTAAGCAATTTAATGAAATTTGTACTAAAGTGATAAATGAGATGTTCTACATCATATTCTATTAAAATGTGTGTACAAAAACACATTGGGAAAGGGGGCTTAATGTGTGATAGCTTTTTTGTGGTAAACCCTTATTCGGAGCATAACCCGTCTATGACGGCTTGTTTGTTATTTGCATGGAAAGTACATCAAATGAAATAACAAAGTAACAACATGTTACAGCTAGCCCTTTGATCACCCCTCGAAATTTCTAAAAACTGTTTAGTACTGAATTTTTACCTTTAAGGTAAGCATAGTTATATATCATTCAATAGTGTGATATATGAAACGGCATTAGGATGATACAAACTCACTTCCATATATCATAATAAAAGTAATTTGAAAATCTTACCACATCTTGGGTAGTGTTATGTTGTAGTACAAATCTGTCAATCACGCCATTTCTATCTAATACAACTGGTTGCTGCCATCGCACTTCCATCTTTCTGTAGTCATCATTAGGGTGAGGAGTTATGAGAAAACCGCTGACTTGACCGGGGGCTTCAACATAGATAATATGTGCTTGTGAAACACCATTATAATTCATAACCTATCATGGCCGTGTTTTCACAAACATATCGACTGAAAACCACGGCAATGTCATTAGAGTAGAAAGAAGTGTTGTTAAAGGAAAACCAAAGTATAAAGTTTAAGGCTGTATCATTTACATGTTATCACTTTCCCTAACTTCTTCAAGAGGGTACATAATTAAATGAAAGAGGAAATTGTTGGTGATAAGCAATTTAGCTGACCCCAAATATTTCCTATGTTGTTATTAGACTTGTAATGGGTACTCATTTGAATTGTCATTGCAAGACGAAAATTTATATAAGAATATTGGGTTAATGAAGAATACATTTAATATTGAAAATTAATGTAAATACAGCTATTTCAACAATAACATCTCTATATGTTGATTAGTTCCATGACTCGAATTTCATGTCCCACTATATAGCTGACTTTAAGGTATTGTGAGAACGGTCCTTGCTGTAAAGACTAGCCTTCAAAACTGGACTGGCTGGGGATTGAACCAGTGACTTCTACGTTACTACTCGGACGGACATGAAATCATACCTGCAGGAAGCGTCTTGAATGGTAAGGGGTCAGATTCCACGCTGCCTTTAGATGTTGTAGCTCGTATTATAACTGTGTAGTTCCAGAATTCTTGAAGGCCAGACAGGGCGCATGTACGATTGTTAAACCCTGGAAATAATGCATTTGTAAGACAATGTTCAATCTTAAATTCTTTTAACCCCCGTCAAAAAAGACTTTCAATTTCATCACCAATGTAATTTAACATAAACCCAACATTATCAAATATGCTTACAAGTGAAATATGAAAGCTTAACTAAATGTTTAAAAAATGGATAAAGAGAAGCTATATTTTAAGAACGATGAAATTTCTGTATATTATTTATGCGTGTATGTATAGGTTATCAAGTTGGATGTAGATGCAGACTGACTTTTTCAATGCTCTCAATTTCAAAGCAAATATATTCAAAGACAAGCATGTGGAGGGTTAAAATTACCTTTAATAGTTGCATCATTGTAAATGACAGGGGCTTCAGCATTAACAATCACAGTGTATGTAGTATCACCTGGCCTTGGTCCGTCGATACCCCAACTCACAATACACGATGTAGCTGTCAGATTTCTTATTGTGACTGATTTAGGCTTCTGAGGTACTGTAATGAGATTTTAGAAGTAAATGTTATATTGTAAGCTGGTTTTTATTATTATTATATATGTAGTATCACCAGGTCTGCATGAAATTGTTTTAAGCGGAAATATATCAGATCCGTATTCCTTTTTCCACTAGAAGTTCTAATCGTGATGTACACAAGTAAGAAAGTTTTGTGAAGTTTTGTGGGAAAAGAAGAAAAGGCAGGTAACATGCATTTTAAAAAAAAATGCTATCCATTATACAAAGTATTTTTTAAGTTCAATTCGGATCTGTGTGGGAAAGGTATAAATCTTCGATCCAAATACCTTCTTCGTGTGTTTGCAATGTTCGATTTGCAATTCTCCCTCTTCCTTCAGTGTTTACTGCTGTCACAATAACATTGTAAAACACATCTGGATGTAATCCTATAAATGTACGAGAGAGTGGTGTGTCACTGGTTATGCCTTGTGTTGATAATTGTTCTGTCGTGGATAATGACTGATCACACATATTCTCTAATGAACTGATCTGTTTGAATAAAAGAAAATATGATCATTTAACGCTTTCAAGAATGACCAAAGTTATAATCTAGATCTACTGTAGACGACAAAGCGAATGTTGAAACAGAAAAGTTTTGTTAGGAATATATCTAGTACAGAAAATATTCAGGCAGTTGATTGCATGTATCGTCAGTGCTCCTTCTATTATCGCAAACGAAGAAATTTTGAGAGAGCAAATTTTAAAAATTAGTGCAGACAACAAAATAACTGATGTCAAAAGTAGAAAGTCTACATGCTTTAGCTCAGAAAATATTAAGAGAAGGCGAAATATTATCAATTCTCAGCAGTTTTTTTTTATTCAAATCAATGTTCACCCAAACTGTCCTAGGGATATCAAAATCCGGTGTTGTGTGAGACAGGGTCAATGTGACATTGAAATGAAGTCATCTTCAAACGGATTTGATCTCAATTTATGAAAAATTGGGTCAAAGAACAAGATTGCAGATATCCATTAATAGATATCACATGCTCCTGAGGGCAAAAGTACATAACGTATCCCCGAGACTGGTAATGATGACCGAGGCATCAGCCGATGTCAATATTACCTGTAAAGGCGCGTTCCCATTGCCGACTAAATCAACACGATCAAGTTCGATCAAGCGATCGAGTACTGATCAAGCTTGGTCGAAAAAAATGATCGGGAATTAAACGGCAAGAAATAAAGAAGAAAACGTATAAATACATTTGATCGAGTTTAATCGGGTTTGATCGGGAAATTTAGGCGATCGAGTTGATCGAGTTGATTTGGTCGGCAATGGGAACGCGGCTTTAGAGGGTAGACGATATGTATTATTGCCCTGAGGAGCATGTAACGATCATGTTATTTTACCGAAAAAAAACTTTTCATCGTCAATTTAATTAAATCAATATTTTTTTTCAAAATTCACCAAAAATGTTAATTTACATTGACGTGTTAGATATGTTATTATTGAATAAGAAAGTCACGTGAGGTATAAATATATCTATTAACCATTCCTACATGTATATATTGACGCTTTGGACGCTCCACAGAAAATGCATGAAATAATATTGTGGAACATGAGGACATTGCTTGGCACAGTGTTTTCTAAATCAACATCGAAAGATTAGCCGATATCTTGAAAAAGAAATATTCTTGTAACTAGATAACCCTGCAACCAAACTAAGATCCGTGCTTCACCTCTGACAGTCTCACTTTTTTTATTGAAGAAGTGCTAAAACAACATGATTCTTCCTCAGACTCTTTATAGGCACAATGCTGCTCTAAGAATCTCTGATACATGTACATGTAAAATGACGGATTGTTTGGCGGACTGGGGTGTTGTCGGGCTCAAGGAATCGGTCGAGTTGTGACAAATGGGTACGACGATAAAAAGTATTTAACTTGATTTGTTCCTGAAATCATGTTTCATTTTAGTGCACATCTTAACGATCTTGAAACATAATTAAAATCCAGTTTACCTTTTTACATAAATACCAAAACAAAGAAATCTTACTGTCATGGCAATTATTTATGGCAGTGTATAAATTACGTTATAAATACAGTTACATGTCAATGTCTCATCTTACAGTCTTAATTGTACTATATATACTGAGAGGCAAAAGAAGGTTTACATTTTCTTTTTTTCGATATATCTCTCTTAATTTACATCATATCGACTCAAAATTATGCATTATTTATTATCCCCCGCCGAAAAAAATTTTCGATGAAACTTGGCACACAGCTTTACTACAAAGAGGACATGCGCATATCGTCGGGGTTACCCGGTTCGACCATTGAATTCAGAGTTACTGCCCCTGACTGCTTAAGCCATGTACATACAGAGTGATATTCGTTTCCGCGCTATTTCTTGAAAACTGTAGACCGGATTTCGATGAAACTTGGCACACAGCTTCACTACAAAGTGGACATGCGCATATCGTCGGGGTTACCCGGTTCGACCGTCGAATTTAGAGTAACTGCCCCTGACTGTTTTAGCCATATACATACAGAGTGATATTCGTTTCCGCGCTATTTCTTGAAAACTATAAATCGGATTTCAATGAAACTTGTCACACAGCTTTACTACAATGAGGACATGCGCATATCGTCGGGGTTACCCGGTTCGACCGTCGAATTTAGAGTTACTGCCCCTGACTGTTTTAGACATATACATACAGAGTGATATTCGTTCTGTTGAAGCCATATACATACATAGTGATATTCGTTCTGTTGAAGCCATATACATACAGAGTAATATTCGTTTCTGCGCTACTTTATTGACAATGAAAATATGTTCGGCGGGGGATAATAATTCAACGAATTTGCTTGTTTCTACTCATAAATCAATAATACAATGTTGTTAAATTTCACGCAAAATTGCTTGATCACCCATACTCTTGCCACTGGACGATTTTCCAAATTTTGCACGTGCACCATAGTGGAATATCAAGTATTGCTGTTAATTCGTATTTGATTTCTTTATTCTTTGTAACAACAAATCACAACGTCAATTTTTCTTCGAAATTATAAGCCAATTCTCTGTAGCTTGGAGAAAACGATCAATATGCCTCCTTTTGCCATTAAGACCCAATTTTCTATGACGCAGCATAATACAAAAGAAACGTGACACCATAGATAAATTATACACTTAGTCATGTAGAATAGGAACATTCTGTGCAAATTTCATCAAAATCCGTTTATAAATTTAGGAGTTATATCAGATAACTTGTTTGCATCAAGTCCTCTTTTGTCATGACGCGTCATATTATGGACAAACTCTAACAATATACGAGGGCTGTTCAAAAAATTCGTAGACTTTTGTTTTAACTTCCATGTTTTACAACATATACCCATAAAACTTCACAATGTGGTAGAAAAAACCTCTTGGTAAAAAAATGTGAACGTCGTGACGTCGCTTTGAGGGTATCAAAATGTAAGCTTTGCTGCATTTTGTCTAGAAAATACAAATATCACATCAAAAATGGAAGTAATCTCACTTTTAAAAAATGCAATATGCGCTTACATTTATCTTTCAATTGTATATTTACATTTTGAGTTTTGGTAGGAACAGAAAGGAACTATGATAGACTCAGTCATATAGCAGATACAAAGAAAAGCTAGATGCATATAAGCATTATTCTCGTTTAAAGCACTAGTAAGAATATAATCAATATTCACGATTAAATAGTGATGAAAACGATTATTTTTATCTCTAGAAAATCAAAACAAAATGCATGGTATATGATGAGATGACATATGATCAAGAACTGTCAAAGTTTTGGAATGCTTGAGAGCTAGAAAAATTGCTTTCGTTGTGAAATATATGACCTGACGTCGACGTCAATTTTCACCTGCCCCGCTTTGACGTCAGGGGGTGTTTTAAAAGGTCAACTAAACAGAAACCGTTAAAGATGGAAAGTTGAAATTTTCACAATCTCTTCTCATATTCGTACGCAAGGTCCAAGGTAATTAGGCACTTTCTGTAAAAATATATTCAAAACCGTTCATAAATGTATAGATTGTGTCAATGGAAATTCTTGCATTAATCAATTGATTAAATCCCCTTTTTCGATGACGTGGTGCGTTATGCATAAACCTTCGCAACAGAAGGAAGGACATAAAGACGGGTAGGCCTATAAGTTTACACCAAACAAACGACCACATTCGGTGACATTTAAAAATCGTAAAAATCTATTACTTGTTTTACTTGTTTTCTCAGAAAACGTGGATGAACTATGATGTAGGCCTATACTTATTTTTGCCTCTCAGTATAGATAAAATGTTACTCATACTTACATTAAAGGCCCCAGAACAACCTGTACATGATATGACCAGTTGTTTAACACAAGTTTCATCTAGCAACCTGATCTGTACTATATACCCTAAATGTTCGCCAAAGGTGTTGGTAGGTCGAGTCCAGGAAATAGTGAAATTTCTGCTCTTGATATCTGTTATTTGAAGGTTGTTAGGGGCATCAGCCACTGAAATTTTATCAGATGGTGAAAGTTCTTGGAGAATTGAATGCAAACCCATCAGTAAAACATTACATAAATGCAAGCCATGGTCACTATTGGCTGGTACATATTAACTTTTGAGGCTACTAAGTGATTGGGGTTTAACGCAACTTTAAACATTACTCTATTCACATCAGGTGACTACAGCCTAACCATATATCTTTTGTTTAGTTCTGAATAGTGCTACAATATAATCCTTTCTGAGCATACGCCTGCTTATGGGGTTACTATAACTCACCTACTGGGGAGGTGGTAAAAACCATAGGATATTTTTTGAGAGAAAAAAAAAATAAAAATATATATATATATAAAGGTATACAACCCATCATTTGAACCTGAGAGCCAGAGGTGAAATTTGAAAAGTGCCAGTAATCCAAATACAAACATAAGCATTTGAACGGTTTACAATTTTGAATAAAAGCATACTTGTAGAAATATTTGACAAACATGTTCAAAATAACCTCCTTTGCATATGAATAAAGAGTAAAATAATATTTGTCAATTATTTTCTTATTGAAGCATAATCTTAAATCAACTTAATATGTGAAGTGTATTTACAAGAAGGTGCATTTCGTATATCTAGAAAGTGGTGTTTTTAATAATTGGTCATATATCTTAATGACACGTTTCTCCCTTTGCCCTTAATATTTTCTTAACTATATCATATACTGTGTTCTGTATGTGTTCCTTTTTATGCCTCGTATGGAAAGATCAGAGACATCTTGTTTTATTCGTTGTTTGTCTGTTTGTCCGTGGCCGTCCGTCTGTCTGTCCAAAATCTTAACATTTGACTTTTATCAGAAAGTGTTGGACATACAGAGCTCAAATTCGGTATATAACTATATTTAAATGATATCTATCTGTTCCATGCAATATGACCTTCCTCAAGGTCAACTTTTAACCCTTATCAACCCTTTACACGAAAACTAAACATTTTAGAAAAAAATGTCATTTCGGGGGCATTTGTGATTCACACACCTTGTTATCAAATCAATTAATTTGGTAAATGTCTAATGACTTACTTCTGGCCTTGGTTTGACAAAATGATTGTGTAAGTCTTGCAGCAGTTGAAGTGTATTGTTCGTTGATGGTGAACACATTGAAGTAATAGAAGGAACCTGAAAAAGAATTAAGACTTTTATCAGATTAAAAATGAAATATTATCCTTATACATGGTTTATTTATAAAATGCAAATATGTGTGTATTATAGGAAAAAATAACATTTAGGGTTAACAAATGCTATACTATATTCAAAATCAAACACGTCATGGTGTTTTGATTATTCGTTGAATTGTGAATATATTATAGTCATCAATATTTCCTACTTTTGTTTAAGTGCGCTAACATTTTTGTGTTGGTTTTTTTTATAAATGATAGAAATTAAGAAAGAGTTAATCATTGTAAAAAATAAATTTTGAATGTTTAAAAAAAAATAAAAGAAAATCGATTATGTCAAATCGTTTTCATTCCAGAAAATATATTAAAGTAAAGTCAAATGATTATCGCAGTTTAACACAATCCTTGTAATAGGTATTGACCTGACAATGTACAAGAGCACGACACACCTAGAAAACTCAGTGTGTCTGTGTGTGTTCGGGCGTGCGTGTATGTGTGTTCCATGCAAGGCCAATAGTCAAGAAATTGAGTGGACACTTCATAACATATAAGACAAGTTCATGTTTACATGTTAAAATATTTTGTAGTTGACCACATTGATGTCTATGTTCATGTTGTTTCTCTAGGTTCGAAATAAGATACCACGTGAATCTATTGTTTCTTACATAATTTGCAAGACGATGGAAGAAATGTGACTACTTCCAGAGAGGAAATGAACGTAGATCACACTGTACAAAATACCGTCGGTGTAAATGCAAAACCTCGGGTTATGTTTCTGGGAGATTTCAAAGGGGTAGAAAAGAATTTTAATATTTTTTTCCGAAACTGGAAGGTATAACTTGAAATGCGGACATATTGTTCACAAATAACTTGTCATTGAGTAAAAGTATCCCAAAATCCGCAATAATTGTCGAAAATATACATCCACGATTTGACTTTGAAAAATGCAAAAAATCGACATACGAAGTTTTGCATTTACAACGCCGATATGCAGTCTCATCTATAAATGGACACCTTCTGTAATCATGATAGTCTTTTACATATCCCAAATATGTTTAAACTATTATTCATGTTTAAATCTTATAACTAAATATATAAACATTTGGAATTATGATTACTGTATAACAACAAACTATAGTATACCATTTTATTTGAAATTAGGATGTTTTGGTAAGTTCTTTACCTCTTATTTTGTGCAAAAAAAGTGTTAAGAGTTTAAAAATAGCGCTTTTATTTGATATTTTTCAGTGTTTATTGATATAAAAACTCACCTGGATCAAGACCAGTAACTTCAAAAGTAAGATCTATATCTCCAGTATCCTCTGATTTTAGGTGTGTTTGGTTATTATATTGGTAAGTATCCACCCTGTACTGTACCAGATCACCGTTAGGTGTTGTAGGCTCCTCCCATTTGATTGTCACAGAATTGTCAGTCGTCATGAGACATTCTACTGAACGTGGTATTGATGGAACTGAAATATGATGTATAAAATTTTAAGATGTACAGTCTGTTTATGTTCGGATTACTACAAAACTAATATTACTGAAATCGATTTTTTGTGTAATTGTAGCATACTTTTACAATAATTTCTCAAAGTATATTCAAAGATAATGAACCATGTTTTGCAACAAAAGTTTTTTCCCTAATGGAAATTTTGTTACAAAGGGATTTAAAAGGCAATAGGCAGAGTATTATTACTTTGAATTTTTGAATAACCGTCAGTTGAAGATGATTAATTCATCATTGAAAGAATAAATTTCTTTCTTTTTTCTATCCATTTTATAACAATACCATTATGAATGTATTTAGATTAATTTGTTATAAACAAGAGGACCATGATGGTCCCATATCGCTCACCTGAACCAAAATGATATGAGCCATGGTTTTGTTCAGTTAAGATGAAATTTAAGACTTTATGACTGAAAACAAACTTATGGTGAATAACATTGTGTCAAGTTTTGTCTTGATTAGTACCTATTTGAGGTTGTTAGAGTAAAATTTGAAAAGCATAACTCAGCACATTCTGGTCAGATCAGGCCCATAATCAAACTCATCTGAGAGCTTATGCCCATACTTGCTTTGACAAAGTTTGATCAAGATTGGCCAATTTTGTGGATGCTAGAGTGTAAAAACCAAATTTTTGACAGATGGACAGACAGAAGGACTGACAGACAGACGGACGGACGGGCGACGGACATTAAGTGATCACAATAGCTCACCGTGAGCTAAAAAGTGACACTACTACATTGTAAATCGCATACAAACAAGAATTTACTGTCTAAGTACTTCTCACCTTTAACAACAGTTTTTATCTCTTCTCTGTGTGTTTCACTCTTGACAACTTTTGTCCCATCATACTGTTGACTTACAGCAATGATTGTAACATCATATCTGTGTCCATTCTTTATGTTTGTGTAGGTCAAGTTGACGGATTGGTTAGATGAAGTTGTTGTAACCAAAGCTGTTACTTGACTGCCTGCTTCATACAATCTTACTTCATAAAGAGACACAGTACCAATAGATGCTGACCATGCAAGTCCTATAGTTTGGTCTTCAGCATCAAAGTTACTGGATGCTTTGATAATTGACCCCGGTTTAGCAGGCTCTGTGGATTAGGGGATACAAAATACTTATTTAGTAGGGTAGAAAAAATTGAGGATGAAAGTTGAACAATTTCAGCTGCTGTTCCAATTTGAAAGCTGTTTTTGACAAAATCAATGTTGAGAATGATAAGACATTATAGCACAGAACATATATTGAGGCAAAAGTAGACAGTGCTTATTATCAGCAATTTCTCATTTGTACTTTGAAGCAAGAACTTTACAATGTGGATCATATACGCCTGAGAGGGACTTCTTGGTGAAAAGAGCATGTTTCTATTCAAACAATTAAAGAACTAGAAGAGTTTCTGAATTTTAAAAGCAATGTTCACATGTAGACACCATGAAGATTCATTGCATCTGCATTGAATTTTAAACGCCTTGAAATTTCGTCTTTAAAACAAGTGCACAAATATTTACACGCCTTCACAGTAATTTTTGTTTACCTCCAATATGACTATCGATCAAATAGAAATATCACCTAAGTCACTCACTGAGAGCTTGTTCCTTTTGGTTGAATGTTGTCTTAACTGCGTCTGTATAACCAACTGTATTTCGAGATGTCACTATAACAGTGTATGCCGTTCCTGGTGTCACATCACTTGTGATATCAAAGAATGTGCTAGATAGAACCTGACTTGTAGACCCTACATCATTGCTGTCTTTTGGTCTCCATTCAACTGTATATCCTGATACAAAGTTGGCCTTGTTTGTAGGGGGATTCCATGTTACTCTCATTGAAGATGTTGTTATTGATGAAAACGTTATACTATGTACTTCCAACTCTGACACTGAAATTTCAAAGTAAATATCATAAGGATAATTATGCATGGATTTCATTTATCAAACAGCTTCACTTTTCAAGGACTTTGCATTATGTTAATTAATGCATTGTATTGTCTATATATCCAAATAAGACATGATTTTGATGCCCCTGTCAGAAAAAGTTTGAGAAAAAATTTAGACAAAAGAAGAAAATGCTGATAACAATTATTTTTCTCCTTTCATTTCAATAGTTTGTGTGCTTCAGTGTACAAAAATCGAATCTTCAATAATACCTAAATGTTTGTCATCTGCAGTAATATTAGCAGTCTTAATTATTGCTGTTCAGATAAGGGTTAAGCAAATATATATCTATCAAGATGGTAAAGTTGGAAAGAGAAGCCCAAGTTTTCAGGACATTGATTTGATTTCTTTTGTCTCAAAAGTTTCTATAATTTATTATACACGATTCCAATCTTTAGTAACATTATTTTATGGTCTGCAACACCTTACAGTTGGTACAGTCTCTTTTGGCTGTTTGGGGAGGTGCGAAGCAGTTATAGACTATATAGAGGATTATAACTGTTTAGAAACTTACCATGTTTACACTGCCCTGATGGTAAATTTCCATTATCATCATAATAGTTAGATGTACATTGGCACGTATAGGTACCAGCACTGGTATGTATCAGACACTGAGCATTAACATCACTACATAACTGTCCTGGTGATAGATTTGTTGTGGAAGGGTTGGGACATGTTGCTCCAAGTGGATCAGCTGTTTGTTAAATAAAGGGGAGATAAGTCTTTTAATCAAACAGAGTGGACAGTTGGAATATTGTGCATCGAACAACTTAAATACAAAGCAGAAACTTCTATCTCTGGTTAAATTTACAAAAGCAAAACAACGGCAAACAACATTTTTGTGTGTATAGCTGTATGTATAATGAAATTTCACGTTACCAAATTTTCCTAACATTTGTTTCTCATATGTATCGAGATATTTACATCTTACTCTGCCTTCGTTTATATGTAATAAGGATCACATTCATAAACTCTGGAAACTAATACATTACAGACAAAAGTTAAGTTGCCATGTAATTCTATTTGACAAGTAGACTTTGTCAAAATTACTTTATATAATATCAAATTATATTTTATAACTTGCCATTTAGAGATCAAGTTACTATTTGTGACCATAATCCAGTAGAGAAACAAGTGACTTATATTGTTGTATCTGACAAAGTACAAGAGTTGATAAAGCCAGTGTTACACGTATAGGTTATTTATTTGTACGAGATTCAAAACATCACATACCCTTAATAACACATGTTACTGTCTGTGACCAGAATCCAGTAGATAAACAAGTGACCTGTCTTGTTGTATCTGACACTGTACCAGATATTATAAAACCAGTGTAACATGTATAGGTTGCTGTTGATCCGTAGGTTGTACCTCCAGGGATGTTAACTTGTCCATTCTGAGGATCTGCTAGACCTCCACAATCTGGATTCAAACATACGGAGTTACAGATATTATTTGCGTAGGCGTCATTGTTTTATATGCTGGCATAATAAAAGTAATTTGATTATAAGCACTATCAATATCACAATATTTTCAAATCATATAATACCAAAAATAGATGATTCGTTAAAGATTCAAAATGAAATATTGAAGAAGGAAACTCCTTGATTCCATTCAATTTTCTTTCCATTCATTGTTTCCAAACTAAGTTTCAAACAGGGACTTCAAAACAAGGAGATTTTCTCAGCATGATTTTATCAGATGAACATTTATAAAAATGTATAATTACCCTCAAATTTTCCCCATAGTTATGAATACTAAATTCATCATACTATCTTATGTATTGATATCAATTGTTATCAATTGTCGTAAGCATTCCTTCTCAAGTCCACCCTCGCCGACGGCCCTATACAAACTTCTTTTGAGCTAACTAGAGAAAATTATGTTCATGTTGATTATAACCGGTGTAACATAATATCAGCTTTACTTTTAATAGTACAAGACACTGAAGTCTGTGACCATGTTCCTAATGCTGTACAAGTCACCGTGAGAGTGGTAGACGTAGTTCCTGTCACATCATATCCTGTGTTACATGTATATGTAGCTTGTGACCCGTATGTTGTGTCAGAGACAGATACTTGTCCGTTGTTTGGATTGCTAAGTCCACCACAGTCTGAAATGGATAGTGTCAAAGGTATTATAACACGACATACTTGCTTTGTAAAAGTTCATGAACTCTCGTAATCATGAACATCTCTCAAGTGCACTACATCATGCCATAACATTGTAGGTTAGAAATAAAATTTTACTTCTAGAACAATTCAATTGGTATCAAATAAAATTAAGTTTGGATCTGGGAAAAAACCTACAGCGTTTGAGGCAACCATGTTTCAAGTTAAGCCTGTGCCTAAATACAGTCTAATCACAGTCCTAGAAGATACTTAAGTTATTTCAGAAGATGTTGGAGAACAACGTTGATCTGGATTAAGTTGTTTGTATATGCAGTCTGATCTGGATCCATGTTGGTCTCAAAGTGCCATTGAGACCCTTTTCAAGATTTTATCTCATAGCTTTACCTTTAATTGAACATGATGCAGTTGACCATGCCCCATTAGCCTGACACTGTACAGTTGCAGAAGTTGGGTTCTCATATCCTGTGTTACAAAGAACAGTAGCTGTTGATTGATATGCTGTACCGGAACTTGATGTTGCTTGTCCGTTTGTTATCGTGTTTATGGTTGATCCACAATCTGTGAAGATAAGCAAATAATTCAAACATAACAAAAACTCCTTAAGCAAACAAGGTGTTTTACTTGTCCCTTTTTCCTGTTTGAAAAGAGTTGTAGACAATAAATTAAGTGTTAATCTATGTTTGGTTTAGATTTTTAATATTACCCTCTTTTCTTATGAGGCTTTCCAAAGCCATGTTCGTGGAGATTAAGGTTTGTTTTGAAAAGGGCAAATTATAAATCATACCTTAGATAAACAGTTTCTAAACGGTTGAAAGACTCCCTAGATCTTTTAAACTAGGATGTCAGGTTAATAATTTGATATCGCTATTGCATAGTTTGAGCAATTATTGATGAAGGGCAATGTTAATATAACTGATCTATATGGTCAATCGTGACAATTTTCTACCATACTTTTACATTAAAACATTTTTTCGTGTACGAAACCACCTGCTAAAGTCCCATGCGAGTTGTTGAATTTATGAGCAGTACTTTTATACAGCACTCCCTTGGATTTGTGGATCTATGAAACAAGTTTATCCTAGCCTAGCCAATTTAAATAAGTCATGCATTTTTGTCGATCCAGCTAACATCACTGATTTCTTGTTGAAAACATCATGAGATTTACATCCGGAATGCAAATGTTTTTGAATGTTTTTATTTTTATCAAATGTGATATAAAAATAGTAACAGTCAAAAATCGGAAATGTATCAATATTGTAGGTGTGCGGGTTTATCCATAATACGCCTAGGACACTTTTTCGGTCTATGAAATGTATTATCTTAACAACCAATTAAACCAGCGAAAGTTTAAATGCGTTTTGGGTACTTTTGTGATCGGAAAGAGTGAGCGCTTGAGTTGAATTATTTTGCTAGGAATGCAATGGAATTGAAGTAAATTACATTATGCTCTCAAATGTAACTAAGGAAAATATCCAACATATTTGGTCAAAATTAGCTCATTAAATTTAAAAATAATATCAAAAACTTCAATTTGGCTATGAATTGACCCATTGCCAATATCAAAATGAAAATAACTGTTTAAAGGAAAGATCATTTTTGTACGCCCGAAGGTAGTGTTATGTTATGGCCTTGGTAATCTGTCTGTCTGTCCATATGTATATCCGTCTGTGTGTCCGTTAGCAATTTCTTGTGTGCGCGACTCCTCCTACAGTTTTGATCGGAATTTGATCAGATTTGCCACAATGAATTTCCATGATGTCCTGCTGTACATATCGCCTACGGAATTTTACTTACTCTTTTTGTTTCTTGAATCATATGCCCTTAAATGAAAAATGCTCATTTTCTTATGTGAGCAACTCCTCCAAACAGTTTCAACCCGAATTCAAGCAGACCTGCCACAATGATTCTTCATGAAGTTTAGTTGTACACACCCCTTACAGAAATCAGTTAACTCTTTTCGGTTTTGAATTATCTGCCTATGAATTTAAAAAAATGCCAATTTAAAAAGAAATGCCCATTTTTATGCCCCCGATAGGGAGGCATCATAAATTTGACTTGTCCGTCCGTCCGTCCGTCTGTCCGTCCGTCTGTCCGTCATTCCGTCCAAAAACTTTAACATTGGCCATAACTTCCTTATTACTTAACATATTCGCTTCATACTTTACCACAACATTCCTTGGTACATTACCTTTCTGTAGGCACATACTTTGGTGACCTTGACCCCTGGATGACCTTGACCTTGAACATAGATTGGCCATAATTTAAAATCAAAGCGGTGTCGGGGCATTGTCATCTTACAGTGACAGCTCTTGTTTTTCTCTTGTGTGCACCCCTACAGCTTCAATCAGAATTTAATCAAACTTGCCTCAATGAATTTCTTTGCTGTCTGATTCTGCAAACCGCTTACAAAATTTTTATCACAGTTTTCATATTTGTATAAACTGCCCTTGAATTAGAAAAATGGCCAATTTTACTTACAAATCCATCTCGGGCGTATACGCGCCTGCGAAGCTCTTGTTAGTGTATGTAGAGACAGACATCACAATAGTTAAAGCTGTTAAAGTCTTTGTAATAAGTTACGCCCATTAAGACTGATCCAGATTCTAAGATGTTGCAGATGACACTTTAAGATGAACGAAATTTTACAATTTTCTGGGCTCTTTGGATAAAACACATTTTGGGCAATGGAGAAATTGCTTCTTCAAAAGCAACATAACAAATTCACAAATTTCTTAACAATCAGTTGACCATTTATGTTCCAAAAATTGATCACAACAGAACTATTAGTAAAACGCGATATTGTGAGCATTTTCGGGCCCAATGTATTGTCGTAAACAGTGGGGTTTTACATCAGAACGCAATAGACCGTAACATTTTTAACAAAGCAATAAATTTCATTTCCCTGTCTTACCTTTAGGTAGATATTGGGCATATCGAGAATCGCTCACGATAGCGTGAGTCCACTATAAACCAGAAAGACCAGATTGAGTTATTTCTGTCAAGAACAGATACTGACGCCACTAAGGCTATTAAGTTAGGTTCTAATACTTAGAATGTCCTGACTTGATAACAATTATTGGTATGGATAGCAAGCATCATCATATCTAAATCCTACTTACTGACCGGAGAACAGGTTGCTGATGACCATGTGGCATCAGCCTGGCATGTTACTGTAGTGGGAGTAGGGTTCTCATATCCTTCATTACATGTAACCGTGGCTGTAGACTGAAACACATTGCTGGTGGGCCCTGTTGCTTGTCCGTTGATTATTGAAGTTATATTGGATCCACAATCTGAGAAAAGTGAAAATAATGATGATCCTTCATTATATTAAATATCACCTAATGATGAATGTACAACATACGAGTATAAATCTTGGGGTTTCTTTTAAGTCATTACCAGATTGCAACATTTTAGACCGTACCATATTCCAAGAAATGGCAGACAATTTCAATTGAATTAAATTTAAATAGTTTTAGTTTGAAGTGAAGAAACTATTATGGGTAGTGAAATAATTGCTAAATTAGATAATTGCCAAATTTTAACTTAATAAAAGGTACCTTGCGATTTAGATTGGTTGCTGACGAGATAAAGTTCAGAAAAAAACAAGCATCCATTTTGAAAACAAATATCAGATAAGTTATTGGACGTGCTTAAGTAATATTGAAACAACAGAGTTTTTATTGTGTTCAAAAATGCTGACTATGCTATCAGACTTTCACTGCGCAGTTGCAAAATGATAATGGGAAACAGTCTGACGATATTTAACAACATGCTACATTTTGAAAAACCCTCTTTTCTGTAGCTCTGATCAAAGCGGATTTGTAAAGCAATGCAAGAAAAGGAGAAAAACAAGAGGGCCATTGGTCCTGAAGCGCTCACCTGAGATAATAGATTTCTGTATATGGTGTGTCTGAGCTTCCAAAATGATCACATTTTACTAAGATTTATAAATGGCCTGTATAGTGCACATACTTTTTTTTAAGAGTTGATCCTGTGACTTAGTTTATGACCCAAGATGAGCAAATTTCGAACTTGTCTGAGGTTTAATCAAGATAATCATTCCGACAAATTTTTGGGTTAATTGGGAAAAAAATTCGAAGGCTGGACCCTATGACCTAGTTTAGTACCCCAGATGACCCAACTTTGAAATTGTCCGAGATTTTATCAAGATAATTATTCCGACCAGTTTTCAGATTGAATAGGCATAAAATGTGGCCTTTAAGGTACACACAAAGTTTTTCTTTAATTTGACCTAGTGACCTAGTTTTTGACCCCAGATGACCCAATTTCAATCTTTTTGTAGATTTCATTAAGACCATCATTATGAGCTAATTTCAGGTTGATTGGGCAAAAATGGGCTTCTAAGAGTACACACAAGGTTTTCTAAGACTTGACCCAGTGACCTAGTTTTTGACCCCAGATTACCCAATTTCAAAATTGTCTAAGATTTTATCGAGATAATTATTCTGACAAATTTTCATGATACAAATGTGGCATCTAGAGTGCACACAAGGTTTTTCTAAGATTTGACCCGTGACCTTGTTTATGACCAAAGATGACCCAATTTCAATCTTATCCAAGTTTTCATCAAGACAATCATTCTGAGCCAATTTCAGGTGTTTTTTTTTGGCAAAAATGTGGCCTCTGGAGTGCACACAAGGTTTTTTCTCAGATTTGACCCTGTGACCTAGTTTATGACCCCAGATGACTTAATTTCGCTCTTAAACGAGATATCATCAAGAAAATCTTTCTGAGCCAATTTCAGATTTATTGGGCAAAAAATGTGGTCTCTAGAGTGCACACAAGGTTTTTCTAAGATCTGAACCTGTGACCTAGTTTATATGTATGACCCCAAATGACCCAATTTCAAACTTTCCGAGATTTTATCAAGACAATCATTTTTTTAGCCAATTTCAGGTTTATAGGGCAAAAATGTGGCCTCTAGAGTGCACACAAGGTTTTTCTAAGATTTGATCCCGTGGCCTAGTTTATGACCCCAGATGACCCAATTTCGAACTTGTCCGAGATTTAATCAAGACAATCATTCTGAGCCGATTTCAGGTTAATAGGGCTGTAAATGAGGCCTCTATAGTGTACACAAGCTTTTTTTCTAATATTTGACCTAGTGATCTAGTTTTTGACCTCAAATGACCCAATTTCCAACTCGTCCAAGATTTTGTCAAGACAATCATTCTGGTCAAATTTCATGTTGATAGGATAAAATCTGTGGCCTCTAGAGTGCACACAAGCCAAAGGTTGACGCACGACGGACGACGGATACAGCGGTATATCAATACCTATACCAATACCGCTAAAAATGAGTACATTTGGACAAAAAGTGTGCCTCAAAAGTGCACATAAGATTTTTTTTTAAATTTGACCTTGTAACCTAGTTTTTGACCCCAAATAACCCAAATCCGAACTAGCCCGAGATAAGATGAAAAAGATCTTCCTGGACAAAAATGAGTACACTCGGAGAAAAAATATGGCCAGTAGTGTGCACACAAGGTTTTTCTAAGATTTGACCCCGTAACTTAGTTATTGACCCCCAGATGACCCATCTTCAAACCTGTCTGAGAAATCATCAAAACAAGCTTCCTGAGCAAAAATGAGTACATTCAGACAAAAAATATGGCCTCTAGAGTGCACACAAGGTTTTTGTAAGATTTGACCCCATTACCTAATTTTTTACCCCAGATGACCCAATTTAAAACTCGTCCGAGATATAACAAAAACAAACTTCTTGAGTAAAAATGAGTAGATTTGGACAAAGATTGTGGCCTCTAGAGTGCACACAAGGTTTTTCTACGATATGACACCGTGACCTAATTTTTGACCGCAGTTGGTAGCGTATCTGACCCTCATACGAGAGGTCCCGGGTTCGATACCCGGCCGCGGCTAGTACCCTTTCTGACAAAATTGTCACCCACCAATGGGTTTGAAATCGTTTACCTAAGTGGGCGAGCAGCTGGAGGCTCGGTAAGAGTATTGTGGTAGTACTGGTTTGAGAAACAACAGGAATCCATGGGTAGGTGCTCCAGCCACCGCGATATGACCCTGGTAGTTGAAAACGGCGTAAAACCCCAATAAACTCAAACCCAATTTCGAACTTTTCTGAGAAGTCATGAAAACAAACTTTCTGACCAAATATTATTACATTTGGACATAAAATGTGGTCTCTAGAGTGCACACAAGGTTTTCCTAAGATTTGACCCCGTGACCTAGTTTTTGACCCCAGATGACCCAAATTTGAACTTGTCCGAGAAATCATCAAAACACACAACCTGAGCAAAAATGTGTACATTTAGACAAAAAATATGGCCTCTAGAGTGAACACAGGTTTTTCTAAGATTTGACCCCATGACCTAGTTTTTGACCCCAGATGACCCAATTTCGAACTTGTCCGAGAGCTGATGAAAATAAACTTCCTGAGCAAAAATGAATACATTCGGACAAAAAATATGGCCTCTAGAGTGCACACAAGATGTTGACGGATGACGGACGACGCACGACGGACGACGTACGCCGGACACAGCTAGATCACAATAGCTCACCTTTAGCACTTTGTGCTCAGGTGAGCTAAAAATGCTGATAACAAGAATTTTCCACAGGAACTTTTCTTTCTGTACCTGCAACTGGTTTCAAGTTTGGAAAGACCGATATTTGCTGTTTGGTAAAATGTTAAGAGACCTATCATTTCTATTCTGATGTGAGACTTGGTATTTAAGTCCACTTACCCACAGGCGTACAGTTGGGTTCAGGTCCTGTCCATGATCCATTAGTACAAATCATTGTTGATATTGTAACACTACTATCTCCAACTGTATAACCAATATTGCATGTGTATGTAGCAATACTACCCTCTGTTGTTGAGTTTGTAGTTGCAGTGTAGGTAGTCTCATTTGTCAGTATTCCACAGTCTTCAAATAAATACATGTATAAACATGACATCAAATGATGAACAAACTATTTACTACCCTAAATATGGCAGATTGCTTTGGCAGAGGACACTATACTAGGCAGCTAGGAATACTGCCAGAATACAAATCATAAATGCAGTGTGGCCCTTTTTCAGCCTGCGAGATTGTGTACATATTATAATTTATCAAGCATGAAAAGGCTATTTTAATAGCCTTGTAATATGCATATACGCGGGTTGATCCAAGATTTCGTACAATGGATATATAAAAGTTATACAGTCATAAATGTGACATATGTACAATAAATCTAGAACTTTTGAATAGTGTACAAAAGACAATTATTGTCAAGTGACAAATTTTATACAAATACCGTATAGCACTTTATTTCTGCGTGGTCCAAATTCTGCGTGCTTTTTTTTTCCCAAAATCAGCCGGATTAAATTTCTGCGTAACATATTTCTGCAGTCTTTAACCTTGCTTGATTAACGATTTTATTTCTGCGCAGTGAAAATGTCGAATTCTGGTAAATTTCAAACTTGAACTTTTGAGATACTGTTTTGAATGACGATACTTATAATTTATTGCACTTACCCTATGATGATAAAGGGATATTGATCTAGAAATGTGCAATTGGGAAACAATACCTTATCCAGCTAAGTGTAAAAGTAAAGACGTGTTAAACTGTAACCAATCAGTCGAACTTGTTTGGACGAACAAAAAAGCTCTAACTACACCTGAATTACAGATGTATTTGCACCATTTCTGAATGGCAAACAACTCCACTGTTATGAATTTGCATTAGGTGGTAATCCTGTGTTTTATTTGTCATTATACTGAATAGAACTATAGAACAACAAGAACTTCTACATTTAGGGTTAATATTCTGCGGTGTCCTTCATGACCGCAGAAATAGCAGAAATAAAGTGTTATATACGGTACTATGTGCGAGGCAGGAGTGCGACGACGTCAAGCGCGACGTCAGCTTCACGCGATCATGATTTTTTTTTCATTTGTAAGTCCCTATTTTCTCCCATACAATTCTATTCCCGAGGTATAAGTGTGCTTAAAGTCTTATCATACAATTTTAGAATCGAAACTCTGAACAGTTCTCTATCTGGCTGTTTTACGATCGATCTACTTTCAAAATAGAGCATATCCCTATTTACTCCAGTTCTGAAGTCGTTAATCAGGTTGTGACTGATTGCAGGACTATCTTGGCATTCATTTTCCATCATTGAAGTCCGATTTTTTGGTTTCACTTCAATGAATTTTTCTAGAGCAATATATTCGTGTTTCCTCCATCATTTTAAATGTCTTCGTTGGTGTATGACCTTGATCATGGTAGAATTTTATGACTGAGCGATACTCTAATTTTGGTGCCAACGTCATATCGCTGTTCAATTGATTTGTTCTAGTCTATGAAAAATGTAGTGTCTTCATGACAACTTTAAGAACGACGTCTACAACTTGAGGACATGGCACCATAATATCGTACAAATAATTTGCGCCAATAAATGTCTCATAGAAATTTAAGAACATTCGATCAATTTAACGATTAAGTAGGCCTATACACAGGGGTGTGGAAATGTGGAATTTTTCCACTTGTCCTCGGACAAGTTGAACTCAAATTTCTACTTGTCCGAAAGCAAAGTTTACTTGTCCAGAAAAAAACAACATCTAGACAGGAAAATAATATTTAAACTTTATTTTAACTCTATTTTCAGTTAACATGTAAAACAGAATGAACACAATTCAAACACATGTTTACCTTTTAAAATTTAAATGTGATTTGATTGAAATGTATTTTTTCAGACGGATCAGGAGCAAAAATAAGATTAAAATTTCGTTTTTATCACATTTTGTCCCCTTGATATGCACTTGCCCACGGACAAGCACACTTGAAAAAATCCCTTGCCCATCCACCACAAAACCCAGGTCGGGCAAGTCGGGCATGTGAATTCCACACCCCTGCCTATACAGTTTTGTCGCTCCCCCGCCTAAGCGTACTTACATTACTATGGTAACGCAGTTTACGGCCGCTAGAATTCTATCTGTAAACCAATTCATTCTTATGCAATCTGTAGATAATGAATTACAATATTACCAAATCATTCAATGACCAGGATATTAATACGGAAATATTGGCTCCATTGTACGAACGTTTGGATCACCCCTCGTAGTTATGTAGCTATACCATCCAGTATTGTTCCACTTATGCTAAAGGGCTAATGCTAGATATTTCAGGAATCAGAGCATCATAAGGACCGTTAGAATTTGCATTTTTGTGTGGTGCATTGCATTATCTAGGGCCAAAAAGAAACAAATTTTGGCGCTGATACCACCTTTTTACTTTTTAGCTCGACTTTTCGAAGAAAATGAGAGCTTATACTGTCACCTGGGCGTCGGCTTTGACGTTGGTGTTGGCGTTGGCGTCGTCGTTGCAATAAAGGTAAAAGTTTTTTCAAACACCAATGACTTCCATACTATCAAAGGGATTCGACCCAAACTTGGAATACTTATTCACCACCACACCCTCTACCTTACTACCAGGGCCCATGACCATGGCTGCACTATATTTTGAGTTATGCCCCCTTTATACTAAGCAACTTAGAAAAGTCGAGCGCGCTGTCTTATGGACAGCTCTTGATTTCAAGGTCCAGTTTCCCCAAAATGTTACTGTTTATATACTAATGTTAATGTCTGGTCTGTCAATTTTATACAGATTTGATCAAGAAGGACTAAAAGAACTTCATTTGGACTATCCTTTGATAGAAATAATCCAGATATGTATTGAAACGGTGGCATAATGGGATGCTTCAATTTTAAAGTTGCTTCAGACAACACAACTGCTGCTGATAAATATAGAATTTGTGAAAAATATAGCACAGAAATAATTGAGGAAAAAGGCGAAAATGCTGATAATCATCATTTCCTTCATTTTGTATGGCCCCGTATCGAAAGATCGGGGGCATATTGTTTTACTGTTGTCTGTCCGTCCGTCCATCCAACCGTCTGTCTGTCTGTCTGTCTGTCTGTCCGAAACTTACATGTAACATTGTCATTTTCTCTACAACCATTATGCGAAAAAAAGTTCAAATTAGGTATGTAAACTTCTTTCAATGATATCGATCTGCTTCGTGCAAATTGACCTTCCTCAAGGTCACCGATTAATCATTATCAACCCTTTACATATAACTTAATGCGGCAACTTAACGCACCAACCTAACGTTGGTCTTTTCTCCAAAAGTTTTCCACATACAAAGCCCAAAGTTGGTATGTAAACTTCTTTCAATGATATTTATTTGTTCCATGCATTTTTACCTTCCTCAAGGTCACCGATTAGCCCTTATCAACCCTTAACATGCAACTTAACGGCAACTTGACGCAACAACTTAACGTTGGCCTGTCGGCCGCATTTGGTACAAAAACATTTGTACCATATTCGGACCGAATACGGTACAATTTTCGACCGAATATGGTACAAACATTGTACCATATTCGGTTGGAATAAGTTTTTCTATGCTCGCCAAAACGTATTTGGTATATACCAAAAAAAACTCATAAAATGAAAATGGCCTACGTATATGGTACATAAATTATGTATTTCTTAATAAATGGAATAGTCTGCCGATGTGTAAACTTTTTTTCAAACTCAAATACATTGTATTAACCTAATATTGGAAGTGACAAAATCATCATCATCATCATCATCATCATCATCATCATCATCATCATCATCATCATCATCATCATCATCATCATCATCGGCGCCCGGTAATTATTGGCGTCAACATAATAAAAAAATGTTTTCATCATCATCATCATTATAATCATAGCAACAACGTAAAAAAACAACAGCAGCAGGAATAACATCAACATGATGATGATGATGATGATTATGATGATGATGATGATGATGATGATGATGATGATGATGATGATGATGATGATGATGATGATGATGATGATGATGATGATGATGATTGTGTACCATATTCGGAACGATTGTGGTACATTTTTCATCCGAATATGGTACAAGTTTGTACCATGTTTGGTCAGGCATTTTACCCCAAAACTGCAGATACGCATATGGTACAATTAGACAGTTGTACCATATTCGGCCGAATATGGTACAAATTTGTACCATATTCGTTTTTGTACCAAATACGGTCCGACATTGGCCTTTTCTCCAAAAGTATTCCACAAACAAAGCTCACATTTGGTATGTAAGCTTCTTCCAATGATATCTATCTGCTCCATGTAATTTGACCTTCCTAAGGGTCACCGATTAATTTGGGTAAAATTCATTCAATAGGACCAAAGTTTTTTTTACCTTGGCCTTCAAAGATTATTCTAAAATATTAAATTTTAACTTTTTGGGCTAAATCTTATCATGAAAATTAGTATATGATTTTTTTAAAAAAAAATTAAGTCATTTTCATAATATCCTAGTGGTTATTACTTAGTTCATGGGAAAAATCATGATTGATACTAACCTTTGCGCACATAATAATAAGAACTTTTGAAGAGGCAAGTGAACAACTTCCTTTTCAATAGTCATTATTGTTCTGTATGTCAAGGTCAAGGTCTGCAGTGAAATAAGCATTGAACAAACTTAGAAAAGCAAGAATATTATATCCGTGACTTTATTCATTGAAATATACCTTACAAGCCCATTTTTATATCAATATATAGCTGAAAATTATAAAAAAAAAAAGGGATTTCTTAGAACGACCTTTGAAGGTCAAATAACGTTGGTTCCATTATAAGAATTTGACCCAAATTTGACCCAATTTTACACATATTTAGCATCATCATATAGGACCATGTTTACAAAATATCATGACAATTCATACAAAAGTAAAAGCTGTAGAGATAGTTTCGTAAAGTAAGTACATCAAAATAAGCAAAATCTGAGATTGACAGACGGATGAATACAGAACATCAACAAACTGATATACATGATTAGTGATTCCTAAAATGTTCTGTCCTTGGCCCATTTAAATTACATACAAAATATCATTTTGATCTGATGCATATATAAAAAGTAATTAAACTTCAAGTTTAAATTTGATTCTCGTGTCAATATACCCCACCCACTTTGTTAGCCATTATCTCCAAAACTAAGCCCTTATCAAATGTTTTACACATACAAATTTAAGATATTATGTAACCCTATCGATTCACAAAAGTTTAAAGAAAATATATATTTTGAACCCTTGTTGCAACCTGTCCTTTGTCAGTTCTGTCTCAACTTTAAAAGCGTATTTTTTTGCTTACAAACAACAGCTTAAAAACTGATAGCATTTGTACGCATTAGCTTACCAAACTTTGCTCCAAGACATACTTTAAAAAATGAAATCAGAATATTATGTCCCTTTAATGAAAGAAAATGAAGAAATTGGCATAAATCATCAGGTTCTCCCTTTTCCTGAATATTTTCTAAACTATAATATACAGCCAGTTTTTATCACATCAATTATTTTGGATAATGTCTAATGACTTACTTTTTGCCTTAGTTTTACAAAACTGTTCAGTAAGTCTTGTACCATCTGAAGTGTATTGTTCATTGATGGTGAACACATTGAAGAAGTAGTAGGAAACTGAAATGTAAATAAGAATTTTAGCCGATTCTAAATGACAAGTAATCATAATACTGGACGTGTTTATGAAATGCGAATGTTTTTCATTAAAGTAAAGAAAACATTGGTGATGAAGAAATTGATAGTTATAGTGGGATAAATGGGAGTGACCTATGTTCAAATAAATTGTTTATAAACTCGTCCATTCTAACGGGATTTCAGTACGTTGTTTCTTACACGAAGCATGCTTAAACGAGAACGCAACGCTTCAGTAACGACCACCTTTTGTCCCATAGCTTCCTTTCGGTTCAATAAATCTTGCATACTACATACTATTGTATCGATTATCATATAGAACTGAATATGTCTTTGTTATTGTTAGTCAAATACTTCTTTTTCTTCAACCTAAACAAACCAAATAGAATTATAATAGTTTTTCAAGACCTTGTTACCAATGACAACTGAACTTCCTCCATGGGGATGTAAATGCAATATATATAAATGTTCGTAAGAAGTCAAAAAATGATACTATTTTACCTCGGGTCAAATGGGTTGTAGCTATTTCAAATTTGAGAAATGGTTGATATCCTAAATAACGAAATTTCAAAATAATTTTAAATTCTAATTTCCGTAACAGAATATTTGTTAACGCAGATTACAATTAAAAAGCAGGAATTGTTGGATTTGTTATACACGCAATGTGCGTGTTTCGTTGTGTGGTTTTGTACTATGGGAAATAAGAGCCTATTCATTCCGCTTTTATGATTTTACAGTAATTGGTTTTCAGCTCGCTCGGGGCGAAAGTCTTGGAAGAGCTATTGTCATAACCTCGGATGTCGGCGTCCGCAAAAACTTTAACCTGACCAATTTCTCATGCCCTTTTAAAGATTAAGCCATGATAGTTCACCTGTGAGAAACTCTAACCAAGACCTTTTATGTGGGACTATGACCTTGACATTTGAGTTTGACTTACTTTTTACTGTTTTGAAAAAAATAACTTTGCCTTTATCTTATGCCCTATTACAGATACAGCATTGATATTATGCCTGAGGATAAATCTAACCAAGTCCTTTCGTTTTGGACCATGACCTTTGACCTTGTGACTTTGACCTTGGAGTTTGAACTACTTTTGAGAGCGGAGGTGGTGCAGTTGAAAGGACTTGAAACACAGGGCTCGCTGGTTCGATCCCCCGCGCGGATGTGGAGCAGTGGTAACGCGCTGGACTTGAACCATAGGGATCGCTGGTTCGATCCCCCGCTTCTCTAGTCTTTCGGATGAGACTTTAAACCGAGGTCCCGTCTCCATATGACCTTAGCTGTTGAGTGGGACGTAAAACTCCATACAATCCAATCCAATCGATCCCCCGCTTATCCGGTCTTTCGGATGAGACTTTAAACCGAGGTCCCATCTCCATATGACCTTAGTAGTTGAGTGGGACGTAAGATTCAATTGAATCCAATTGAACTACTTTTGAAAAACATTAACCTGGCCTAAAATGTTTAACCTGGCCTATATCTTATACAATAATACACGTATAGCCTTGATATTTCACCCATGGACACCTCCTACCAACACCGTTCACATTTGATCATAATCTTGGACTTTGTGATCTTGACCTTAGGATTTCCATTTATACATACAACATTGAATCCTCCTACCAACATGACCTTGTGACCTTGATCTTGGAGTTTGACCTTTTTTAAAAAAAAATTAACCTTGCCTATATTTAATGTCCTATTACACATACAGCCTTGATATTTCACACACGGGTACCTTCTACCAAGACCTTTTACATTTGAACATGACCTCGGGCCTTCTGACATTGACCTTGGAGTTTGAAATACTTAAAAAAAACTTTAACCTGGCTTCTATTTAATGTCCTTTAACATATACACTATTGATATTTCACACATGAACACCTACCAACACCGTTCATATTTGACCATGACCTTGGAGTTCGACCTACTTTTCAAAACCTTTCACTTGGCCGTTATCTTATACACATTGATACCTCCTGCCAGGGATTTTCATTTGGACCATGGGGCGGAGGTGGTGCAGTGGTAACACGCTGGACTTATAACACAGGGGTCGCTGGTTCGATTTCCCGCTTCTCCAGTCTTTCGGATGAGACTTTAAAACGAGGTCCCGTCGCCATATGACCTTTACTGTTGAGTGAGACGTAAAACTCCATACAATCAAATCATTTTGGACCATGACCTTTAACCTTGACCTACAAAATTACTTTTCTATGTGACAAGCTCTCGTTAGGGCGAGCTTAATTGTCCGCGGACAATTCTTGTTTTTATTTCTAATATCTGTAACGGAATATGCATTCAAATTTTCTCATGATTTTTCTTAAAGATGTTATAAGGGAGTGGGTAACAATTTCACAAAAGCATCTACGATAAACAGACAAAGCTACAACACAATGTTTTTAACAATTGGTAAGTCTTGAAATGTTGACCCTTTTTTCTTCGTTAATGTACCCATTTACTGAGAATTGATGTTCCTACAAAATTTGCAAGCCTATACATGAAATTTGACAATCGGAAAAAATGGGTGTAAATCACATTGTACAATCTATAACTGAATTTGCTATGAAGTCATAAAGTTTAATGTATCGCCCAAATCAATCTGGTTACAATCCGATGTTAACTTTTCAGAAACATCTGAGACCCACCCATTAGGGGTCATCTTATGTGACCTTTCTTCGCACCAATCAAATTTAGTTATGGAAGAAGTGAAAACAATCGAAACTGTAAATAAAACACGAGGATATTATATTACAGTGTAGAACAATGCATTTGCGCGTGCATATCATAGACAACCACATATAACGAAAAAATTAATTGGTTAGTGTAAATATAATCCCTTCCCTTACACGAGGCGATTTTGTCGTCCCTATTAGAAACTTCTTGGGAAAATATTAAGATAAAAGAAGAAAACACTGATAAACAGTATTTTCTACTCATGCCTCCATGAAATATTCAGACTTTATCTTGTCAGATCCAGTTTGTCACATTTAGTTAGTAGCCTCAATTTCAACTATTTTAAAATCACCCTGAAATTGCGCCTTTGCGAAAGGGATAACCAATTTTGGGTTTGGTTAAATCTTTAGAATTATGATCAATTCATATCTACAGATCAAATGATACCTTGCTATTTGGAATAATCATTTTTAAATTTATCATATTTTAAGCTGTACAACAAAGTACGTCGATTATTTAAGGGTTCTAGTGTTACATGTACACTTCATGTTCCAATGCTCTGAGATATTTATTTCCCTTGGTTCACTTGTCAGAATCGAATTAAAGACTTTTGACCTCGGGGTAAGGTTTATTAAATCACGATTCTGAGTTAGGTTTCTCAATGAATAATCCACTCGGAGTACCTCCATTTTTAAAGGGTTTTAAATTTATATACTTTATGTTTCCATGATTTCTGACATAATAACTTACCTGGATCAAGATCAATAACTTCAAAAGAAAGATCTAAATCTCCCGTATTTTCTGTCTTCATGCGTGTTTGGTTATTATATTGATATGTATCCACCCTGTACTGTACCAGATCACCGTTAGGTGTTGTAGGTTCCTCCCATTTAATTGTCACAGAGTTGTCACTAGTCATGAGACACTGAACCGAACTTGGTGCTGATGGAACTGAAATATGATATTCAGTCTATTATGTTGATTTTATTACAACACTAATGATTTTTATGCAATTCTAAGCAAAGTTGTACCGTATTCTCTGTTAATATGGTCAAAGACAATTAATGAAGCATCCTGTTACTATGATTTTTTCCCAAATGGCAATTTTGTTGCAAAGAGATTTAAACAGCAAAAAACAGCTTATATCGCTTTGCATTTTTGACAACAGGCAGTTGAAGAAGATTAACTAATACATAATTGTAAGAATACATTTCTTCCGTTCATACATATACGATCGTATTGAATGTGTTTAAATCAAATCTGGCGAAGAGTGACATTGCTATGACATAACAAAAGTGTACTTTCCAATTATTTCTCACCTTTGACAACAGTTTTCTTATTTTTTATGCCCCCGATAGGGGGGCATCATAAATTTGACTTGTCCGTCCGTCCGTCTGTCCGTCCGTCTGTCCGTCCGTCCGTCCGTCATTCCGTCCAAAAACTTTAACATTGGCCATAACTTCCTTATTACTTAACATATTCGCTTCATACTTTACCACAACATTCCTTGGTACATTACCTTTCTGTAGGCACATACTTTGGTGACCTTGACCCCTGGATGACCTTGACCTTATGACGATCAAAGCGGTGTCGGGGGCATTGTCATCTTACAGTGACAGCTCTTGTTTCTTTTAATTTATTATAATATCATCTTGAATGTATTTTTATCATATCTTTAGAAAAACGGCATTACTATCACATAACAAAAATCACATATCAAATTATTTCTCACCTTTAACAACAGTTTTAATCTCTTCTCTATAAGTTTCACTCGAGACTTGATACCCTTCACTATAAGCAAAAATTGTAACATCATATCTGTGTCCATTCTTTATTTTTGTGTTGGTTAAGGTCGCAGATGGGTTAGATGAAAACCCTCCAGCAAAAGCTCTTGTACTGCCTGATTCATACAACCCTACGTTATAACGATACACAGTGCCATTAGAGGCTGTCCACGCAAGGTATATAGTTTTGTGTACAGCATCAAAGTTACTGGATTCCGTGATGATAGGTCCAGGTATGGCAGGTTCTGTTGGTAAGAGAGCATGTAAAGATTACCATATTTTCAGTGACAACTTTTGACAACCAAACTTAGTATGGGTTTGAAATATTTTACATGAAGGAAAATGATTCTTTTTCATTTAAGGTTTTCTATGTAATCATATGGACATTTTCCACACAAATAAGTATTATATTAAACTTTGTCATGAGCAACTTCTTTTAAGTTGAACAGGTCCTATATCATTATGGGGCAGAATCAACGCCAAAATTATATACATGTAATATTGAAACAAGTTCATTTGTCAATCGGTAACTTTGTAAATGTCACATTTCAACGTGTCAGATCTTAACCTGACCAATGTAGAATCAACATATCTTTGATTAACTTTTATACATAACAGTTATAAAATGAAATGTTTTACTCATTAAATGTGCATCTCACCATGTATATTCGAATATAATAGCACATTACAATGCGACAAGTGTACAATCTACCAATGTATAGTTAACATCTGTTGCATTACTAGTCTAAATCTGAACTCTATTCAGGTGTCAAGTCTACAGTTTACAATTGAACAATTGACAATTTAACATCTTACATTTCAAGCGAAAAAAATGGAATATTCAAATTAGGTTTAATTAAGCTATTTATAGAAAAAGAGGCGGGGTTACGAAGTCTAAACAACCGAGCCGAACATACACGAATACTTTGTAGATCTACATGTTTCAGTGATATAAAGAAATCATCGCTTTTCAATAAAAACTTCGTATCTGCAGCCTAAAACAATCTGCAGTTACGCGTGTTTTGTTGAAAAGCAGCGGAATTCTGTTTTATTGCGTATTTATGACGTCACGCGATATCAAATGAAATATTCATTGAATAACTTAGCTTGTATCGCTTAATCCTTTACCAAACAAGACAAGGTTTTTGTCTAGATCCGTAGGACAGAGGACCAGAAAATATTGAAGTAAAATAGAAAGTACAGATAATTCTTTTCCTACAATATTTGCTGTGCTTTAGGATAATGAAACAAATTCGGCATTCATTTGCACACATTTTGCCGTCTGTAGCTTTCAATTGTGACTGACATGGAATTATGATCTTTGGGAAGGGGTTGAAAAGTGTGATTCGTCACGCTAAAAAGCCATTTATGAGCTGTGACAAATATCAGTCCTAGTCTGTCAGCGAGTGCTGCACTTGCTTACAAGTACTGAAACCTTTAAGGCCTACTCTTAATATATTAGCTATTTTTCTTAATTTAGAATGTTCATTTTTATCTTACTCTATCTGAAATTGATTACTAGTAGCAACGTGCATGGTGTTTAAACTCTGCATTATAGTGTCCACAAAACCTAGCCAATCTTGATCACTGATCAAAAGAAGTATGATAATAAAATCTTGAATATCCGATAGCTTACAAAGATCTGGCTTCAGAAAACATGTAATAAACGTAAACTGTCCATAGGCAATAGGACTATTCTAATCATTATCATCATCAGCAGCAGCATCCCTCTAACAGCAGGTTTCACAAATCATTCAAATCGAGCCTACACGAGAAACGTACGCGACATATGAACAAATGTACTTTCAGCGTACATTTTATATTTAAAAAGAAATTTGGTCACATTCGGACACCAGCATACACCGATCTACCTGAGCATGCGAGTAACGTATTTCAGCGTACGAGCAACGTCAGTCCAGCGTAGGCCTATTCCTATCGTATTTTGAACAGCGTTTTTTTTCCGAATATTCATGCGTTTCTCATACACTTGCTCCATACGCTATGGTGTGACTACACCACAAACACTTATTTTTGCAGAATGTAATTTCGAATTTTGTTCCTAAGTTCTACGTCAGGAGCGTCATGGGTAACGATTGTCGCCCCAATTATTTGCAAAAAGGGGCAATTTGAGCGGCGAAAACGCGAGTGGCTTTTCACAAACCTTGTCTGTTTTCAAGGAGAAAGTCTCATCACCTTACGACGAACTAACTCCCTAATTGTTAATTTTATGAATGAAAGTGAGCGATACACGCAGGTATTTCGGCATATTTGTTTGGTGCAAACCTACTGTAAAAAATAATATAATTATACTAGTCAAAAACTTCTAGCCGGCCTCTTATTTTCTGTCAAAAATGATTTTAGCGACCTGATAACCATATCTCTTATTATTCATTGAAATGGAATATTTATTTTCGAAGTAAAAATGACGAAATAGACCTAATATGCGTTTGTGAAACACTAATACCCCCGAAATGGCAAACGCTAAGTTTTCGGACAGACAAATAGACGGACGGAGAGACAGACAGACATGAGTTATAAAATGTGCCCCGATCTTTCGATACGGGGCATACAAATTGTCAATTTTCTGTCAAGTATAATTTCAAATTGACACAAAATTCACTGTACCCATAATTTCATTTTAACAGATTTTAGCATTGTTATATGGGGTATTTAGTAAAAAATCTTTATCCTTCATGCAATGCCCATTTAACCTTATCCTAATGACAGAGTAGGCCTAATGCTGGTCTAATTTGATAACTGCAACATGTGACAAAATAGGTACAGATCTAGACAATACAAGTCACGCACGAGTCTACTATTCGATTTTGTGGGAATCCTCACACTTTCGAAGCTTTGTCACTCAGATCGCCAAGTAGTACCCTTTCCGTAGCTCAGGATCAGAATGTAACGCATGCGAAGACCCATTTTAATCATGGTGATGAACAATACGTTTCAAGCATTTCAATCAAATTTCAGGAAGGCGAAGTGAATGTCTGTTTTCCAATTGTTGTGTTATTGACTTTTTCATAGTTCTTGCAGATATGAAAGACACTTCTTTTCTCCTAATGTTTTTAAGTCAATTAAGATCTATATATCAAATAGGAAAGCCTCAACCAGGTCAACTAAACCGCCCACTCTCATTGATGTGATTCATTCATTATATATTCGTCTATTTAATGGGTCCAGATTCAATTCAATTCAATTCAAATTCTTTATTGTACATGTAGGCCTACAACCCAAAATACAAAACAAATATACAAATATGAATGTTAACAGTTATCGGTTACATTATTTATAACAATTTTCAAAAGGGTCTATAGTGTCATAATATATGTAGAAAAACTTAATCATGTGACTTTATTATGCCCCCTTTCGAAGAAAATGGGGGTATATTGTTTTGCAATTGTCGGTCGGTCGGTCGGTCGGTCGGTCGGTCCGTAGGTCGGTCGGTCTGTCCGTAGACCAAACCTTGTCCGGAGCATAACTCGAAAAAGTATTAAAGGTAGAATCATGAAACTTCATAGGTGGATAGATCTCATTATGGAGAGGTGCAGTGCACAAGAACTGTAACTCTGCCGATCAATTTTTTTGAGTTATTTCCCTTTGTTGATTTTATAACTTGATTCTTGTCCGGAGCATAACTCAAAAAGTATGTAAGGTACAATCATGAAACTTTACAGGTGGATAGATCTCATTATGGAGAGGTGCAGTGCACAAGAACCGTAACTCTGCTGATCAAATTTTTTGAGTTATTGCCCTTTGTTGATTTTCATACTTGATTCTTGTCCGGAGCATAACTCAAAAACTATGTTAGGTAGAATCATGAAACTTTACAGGTGAATAGATTTCAATATGGAGAGGTGCAGTGCACATGAACCGTAACTCTGCCGATCATATTTTTGGAGTAATTGCCCTTTGTTGATTTTCAAATTTGATTATTGTCCGGAGCATAACTCAATAAGTATGGAAGGTAGAATCATGAAACTTTACAGGTATAGATCTCATTATGGAGAGGTGCAGTGCACAAGAACTGTAAATCTGCCGATCAAATTTTTTGAGTTATTGCCCTTTGTTGATTTTATAACTTGATTCTTGTCCGGAGCACAACTCAAAAAATATGTAAGGTAGAATCATGAAACTTTACAGGTGAATAGATTTCATTATGGAGAGGTGCAGTGCACAAGAACCGTAACTCTGCCAATTAAATTATTGGAGTTATTGCCCTTTGTTGATTTTTACACTTAATTCTTAACCTTGCCTATATCTCTTGTCCTTTTACACATACAGTCTTGATATCTCACACATAGATACCTCCTATCAACATCGTTCATATTTAACCATGACCTTGGACCTTGTGACCTTGACCTTGGAGTTTGACCTTCTTTAAAAAAAATTAAATCCAGCATATATCTCATGACCTTTTACAAATACAGCCTTGATATTTCACACATGGACACATCTTACCAAGACCTTTCACAATTGACCATGACCTTGGACTTGTGACCTTGACCTTGGAGTTTGACCTACTTTTAAAAAACTTTAACCTGGCCGATATATCATGTCCTTTTATAATACAGCCATGATATTTGACAAATGGAAACCTCCGACCAAGACCTATCACATACGACTATGACCTTGGACCATGTGGCCTTGACCTTGGAGTTTGACCTACTTTTAAAGAAAATTTAACTGGGCCTATATCTTATGTGCTATTACACGTGCAGCCTTGGTATTTCACACATGGACACATCTTACCAAGACCTTTCACATTTGACCATGACCTTGGACCTTGTGACCTTGACCTTTGACTTTGACCTACTTTAAGAAAAAAACTTTAACCTAGCTGATATATCAATTCCTTTTACACATACAGCCTTGATATTTGACACATGGACACCTACGACCAAGACCTTTCACATATGACCATGACCTTGGACCTTGTGACCTTGACCTTGGTGTTTGACCTACTTTAATAATACATGAACATGGCCTATATTTCAAACCTGGCCACTTCCAACCAAGATTTTTCACTTTTGACCATGACCTTGGACCTTGACCTTGGAGTTTGACCTACTTTTAAAAAACTTAAACTAGGCCTATATCTCAGGTCCTGTTACCTATACAGTCTCAATATTTTACACATGGACACCTCCTACCAAGACCTTTCACATTTGACCATGACCTTGGCCTGTGTGACCTTGACCTTTGATTTTTACATACTTTTAGAAATCTTTAAACTAGCCTTTATCTTATATCCTATTACACCTACAGCCTTGATATGTCACACATAGACACCTCCTACCAAGACCTTTCACATTTCACCATGACCTTGAATACTGCAACCTTGACCTTGGAGTTTGACTTACTTTTAAAAAGACTGAAACCAGGCATATATATCATGTCCTTTTACACCTACAGCCTTGATATTTCACACATGGTCACCTCCAACCAAGATCTTTCACATTTGACCATGACCTTGACCTTGGCATTTGGCCTACTTTTAAAAACTTTAACCTGGCCTATGTTTCATTTTACTTTTACATATACAGCTTTGATATTTCACACATAGACACCTCCTACCAAGACCTTTCATATTTGACCATGACCTTGGACCTTATTAACTTGACCTTGGACTTTGACCTACATCAAATGTAGGCCCTTGAGGGGGCATATATGTTTTACAAACATCTCTTGTTTCAATTTCTTTCACTTTCATGACTGCATTAATATATATAGCTATTTTTCGGACAGTTGACTCTTTAGAATTCTGCATCAAATTATAACTAGACAGCCCTGGCGGTCTGGAAGCGCTCCACAGGCCTGAATGTTTGTCTTGTTGAATGCAATTTCAAAGGTTCAGGCTGCACAAACAAGCAAGCTGCAAATTTCAAGCTAGTAAGATCTGATGGTCAGAAAATTTCTGTGAAAGTTATTGTATTGATTGATTAATACTAATGGTTGAAAACGTGAAAATAAAGCCGGAAATGGCAATTTTGTCAATTTCAAGGGCACCTAACTCATGATGTAAAGTTCAGATCAAGATGAAAATTATACCAAGGTAAGATCTCATAGTCACCAATATTCTGTACAAGTTTTGTCTTGATAAGTCAATATTTGTAGTTGCAAGAGTGAAAACAAAGTCAAAATAGAGCTGAAAATGGCAATTTTGTCAATTTCAAGGGCACATAACTCATGATGTAAAATTCAAATCAGGCTGAAAATTACACCAATGTAAGATCTTATGGTCACTATCATTCTGTACAAGTATTGTCTTGATTAGTCATTATTTGTAGTTGATTGAGTGAAAACAAAGTCAAAATAAAGCCGAAAATGGCAATTTTGTCAATTTCAAGGGCACATAACTCATAATGTAAGATTCAGATCTAGCTGAAAATTACACACAAGCAAGATCTTATAGTCACCATCATTCTGTCCAAGTTTTGTGTTGATTGGTTAATATTTGTAGTTGCTGAAGTGAAAACAAAGTCAAAATAAAGCCGAAAATGGCAATTTTGACAGTTTCAAGGGCACATTACTCATGATGTAAAATTCAAATCAAGCATTAAATTAAACCAAGGCAAGATCTAATAGTCACCACCATTCTGTCTAAGTTTTGTCTTGATTGGTCAATATTTGTAGTTGCTAGAGTGAAAATAAAGTCAAAACGGCCATTTTTTACATTCAAGGGCAGATAACTCCAGACTTTCTACTCCAATCAGAATTCTTTGAAGGAATCTGAGAGAGGGTCACACAAGGATCATTCCTGTGAAGTTTGGTTGAAATCCATCTGGTAGGTTTTGAGAAGAAGATTTTTAAAGGAAAAGTTTACGGACGGACGGACGCACGACGGACACAGCGCCATGACAATAGCACGCTGGCCTGTCGGCCAGTGGAGCTAAAAACTATCTCTGTTCTTTCTCCTCTATACCAATTAAATAGATAACGTTGTCTTTCTAATTTGTATTGAAAACATTCGAAAAAGGCATGATACTCGTCTTCTATACATACAATATTGTGATTAATTCTGCAAAAATTACAAATTCCATCAGATTTTTCTATTCCTCTATGTCGCCCGATTTCAATGTTGAATTTGTGGTTTGAGCATCTGAATTTTGCCAAAGATATCTTCAATGAACGTGATAGGCCAATAGATAAGTATTTTTCTGGATTCAACATTGATTTGAAAAATTTGTAAGTTAGACATCTAGAGTCTGTATTGACAGAATTATTCCAATTCTGCCTCATACAGTCTCTAATGCGCTGTTTAAAATTGTTTAGAAATATGTCTGGACTACCGACTGTTTGAGACAACCAAACGTGCCCAAAACCATAGAGATATAATAATTGTTTAATTTCGGATGCCCAGGATCGTCTATCTATATCATCTAATCGTTTTAACATTGTGTAATAATTCTTTGGAAAGCGATAATCATGCATATGTATTAAGTTTATCCAATATTTAATGCATTTTGTGTAATAGTCTACACATAATTATGTCCTCCCACACTCTCCCAGGGCCATACAATTATTAGTAGAAGTGCTAACACCTAAAAATTCCTTGCAGAATTTATATTGCACTCTTTCGATTTCTTCTGCGAACTCGAATCCCTAAATTTCAGCACCATAGAGAAGGATAGGCTTTACCATGGAATCAAATAATTTAAAGTAATCTTCAATTGAAAAATGGCCAAATTTTCGTTGGTACATATGTATGATTTAATGCAAAATATTGACTTTTTTGCTTGAGAAATAAGTTTAAGTTTTGCTGACTTCCATGAAAGAGTTGGCGTAAAAAGTAGACCCATATATTTATATATTGAGGTCACTTTGACTGGGTTGTTGTTGTAAGTCCAATGTTCATAATTTCTTAAAGGTCCAGCATTACGAAAAACGATTATTTCTGTTTTTGACTCGTTAATAATCATGCCTGTGTAAGAGCAAAATTCGGAGATAGAATTCAATTGTCGTTATAGATTAATGGCAGTTTCTGAACAGTTTGCAACGTCATCAGCAAATAAAATACAAATAATTTCAGGAATATTTTCTGTTATAAAAATACCCATGTGTCCCTTTTCTCTTAAAAAGGTAGACAACTCATTTATATAAAGATTAAATGAGCCTGTCCATGAGAAAAGGTACAAGTTGGCATGACGTCATTTTTGTGGGAAAACGTGACGTAAGTTTCTGTTGTCTGCAAAACACTTCCTGGTTTGCAACAACATGTTTAAAAGCGGATTTTAACTATAATTCGACAGTTGAAATGGTAACAATATCAGACGAAGTAGGCTTTGAGGTTGATGATATTTTTCTGAGAGATTTTCGCTTGAATTATTAGGAATAAATGAGAGTTTACTGTTTTCAAGCGATCGATAAATTGATGGTGAAGAAAGACAACTTATTTGATAAGATCGTACTCGTTGTGTCCCCTTGTCTCGTACCGACGTTACATGCTATAGGACTCGTTAAGATGTCATCAACTCGTACGTATCCACGAATGTCTCAATACATAGACTTTAATACTTGTAAAATATTCCCTTGTATGCCGTTATTATGTAAACACTTGAAAAGATTAACATGTATAATAGAGTCAAATGCCTTTTTAAAATCAACATATAAAACATAAAATCTACCACCTGGTTTACTGGTGTACTTTTGAATCATACTTGTAAGAGTGAACAAATTGTCTGTGATTGAATATCCGGCCCGAAACTCAGCTTGAGATTCATCTATTTTGTTAAAAAGTTCAGACCATTTTACTATTCTGTCGTGCAAAATAGTAGAAAATATTTTGTACATCACATTAATAAGAGAAATGCCTCTATAATTCGAAGGGTCATCTCTACATCCCGATTTATGAACGGGAATTATAATACTGTCTCGCCACATTTCTGGAAATACGCCAGAAGTTAAAATTGTATTAAAAAGTGTACATAGAATAGGTGCAATATCATTGCATGTAGCTTTGTAGAACTCTGCCCCTATGCCGTCGGAACCCTGAGATTTGCCTGATTTTAGCTTATTTATACTTGAAATTATTTCTGTGAGATCAATTGGATCATTCAAAATTGACGAATGCTCATTTTCATTTCCATCTATGTTTAAGGTAGAACCGGATACTTTTAAAACTTTAAGCTACGGTCATAAATTTGATACCTTTGGAAACTAGAAGCTATTTCTGGTTCAAATCCGGTATTTATTTCCTCGTTCATGTCGTGACGACGTTACCACGACGACGTCAACATAGGTACCGTGCACGTTTTTAACGTCGAATTTCTATAGCCCGGAAATGCACAAAATAGCGTTTTGATCGGACAATTTCAACGTCACGACAATGAAAAATACATCGATGGAAAGATCTTTTCAAACGTAATGAGATGATACAAACATAAATTAATTCGTACTGACGACGCAGAAATAAACGACGAACTTTAATATTTTTTCCACGTCAGATTTCGAGGAAAAACTAACTTTAGAGCAGGATTTCGTAAAATTGGCCAGAACGATTTTTGCCATTTTTAATAATTTTATTGCACGACCATATTGTAAGCATTTGGCGAGAAATCAGAAAAATTCCCCGTACCGAATTTTAATAAAACATATTTAAATATTGTTGGTATGCGTCAAAGTTATGCAGTCGGGCGTCGGCAAATTACGACTTAAAATCACTTTATGAAGGAATTTCGTGAAATTGGCCACAGTGATTTTGTATTATTTTATTTTGCATCCATATTGCAGTTGAAATGCAAAACAATCAGAAAAGTCTATTGTATAGTTTTTTAATACAACGTGTTTGAATGTTTATGTATGAAACAAAATTTACACACTCGGACGTCGACGTCGAAACTACGTACGTTGATGAGCAACAAGGATGAACACACACCTGGATTTAAAATTGCTCCACGAGAAAAAAACTTATGCAAATGCATTTACGTGGAATTCGTGTATTTCATTCCATAGAAAATATTGAAATAAAAAGAGAAATTGTGACTGTCGCTATTTTCTTCTTTTCTCTAAACGTTTTCTCAAACAATTTTGGTCGGAACGTCAAAATCACATCGTAATTAGAAAATGGTCAATTGTAATTAATATTTGGGTTGAAGTAAAAACATTTATAAATTCTGACTGTGCATATATGATAGAGTCTTTGTTTATTTTACATCGACGACAACGTTTTAACGCGATATTAAATAAGCTGCATTTACTACTGCGATTTTGATATTAGAAATGAAACAAAAAGTATCCGATAGAAATTGATGCAATGCGAAAGACATTATTTTTGATATTGTGATGTTATGTATATTCGCATTAATTTTTATTTATTTTACTAATTTTGTTATTTTTACATTTTCTATTTTGCCACATCATGGGAACAGAAGTGGTTTAATTATTCTATGATATTATTTACTGTTGGTTACCAATATTTTCCGCATATTCTTTTTCGAAAGTATCATTTCAATCCCGTTTTCCATGTCCCCTCGAATAAGCTTTCATGAGCTTGTCGACTGTTATCCCGATTCTGTACTTCTTACTAGGTATTTACTTAGACAATAGAGATTTACTTTCGCTGTCCGACTGATTGAGTACACAGATGTGGTCCCCACCACCGTCTCTTTGAGCTGTTTGAAAACCCCGGCGCGTCTACATCCTTGTTGTTCGTCAACGTACGTAGTTTCAAAATCGACGTCGACGTCCGACTGTGCAAAATTTTGATTGATACCTTATATATTCAAACACGTTTTATTAAAGAAACGATATAGTAGAATTTTCTGATTTCTTTGCATAACACCTACAATATGGATGTAAAATGAAATAATATAAAGTCCTTCTAGCCAATTTTACGTAAATCCGTCGTAAAGTGCTTTTTCGTCGAAATTTGCTGACGCCCGACTGCATAACTTTGACGCATACCATTAATACTTGGATATGTTTTATTAAAAATCGGTACGGGGAATTTTTCTGATTTCGCGCCAAATGCTTACAATATGAGCGTACAATATAATAATGATAAATGGCAAAAATCGTTCTGGCCAATTTTACGAAATTCTGCTCTGAAGTTAGTTTTTGCTCGAAATCTGACGTGGAAAAAATATTAAAGTTCGTCGTTTATTTCTGTGTCATTAGTCCGAATTAATTTATGTTTGTATCATCTAATTGCGTTTGAAAAGATCTTTCCATCGATGTATTTTTCATTGTCGTGACGTTGAAATTGTCCGATCAAAACGCTATTTTGTGCATTTCCGGGCTATAGAAATTCGACGTAAGAAACGTGCGAGGTGGCTATGTTGACGTCGTCGTGGTAACGTCGTCACGACATGAACGAGGAAATTAATTTCGGATTTGAACCAGAAATAGCTTCTAGTTTCCAAAGATATCAAATTTATGACCGTAGCTTAAAGATTTAAAAGTATCCGGTTCTACCTTAAGTTATCTAATGAAGGTTGATTTTGTTTGCATAAAAGACTCTCAAAATAGTGCTTCCAAGCATTGATACAAATATTTGTTTTAAGACATTTTGATTCGCGTGTATTACTTTTTAACAATGACCAACAATTCTTAGGGTCTTTTTTACAGGCGAGTAGTTTCTTACGGTTATTATATTGGTATGACAACTTCTTTTGTGAGCAAATTGATTTGAAATTATTTCGCGCTATTTTATAGGCTTCAAAGTAGTGCTGTTCATTTTCAATCCGAAAACGCTGGTGATGATGTGACGTCATATATGCGGTAATTGCGTCACATAGCAACAACTCAAAATTGAAAAGTGACTTTAACGCCTATCCACGAACGCTACTAATTAAAGCTCGACAACTATCGGCTTTTCCTGCTAACCACACCTACATTTTATCATGAATATTAATTAGTAATGTTTGTTCCCAATTTTCAACTGTTGAAAAGTAGATTTGTAAAATGTCAAATTGTCATTTGACGTATCGAATAATATATAAGAAGCATTTGATAAAAATAGAATAGTAAAATGGTAAATTGTCAAGTCTTCATATTACACGGTGTCGAATGTTCAATTTTAAATTCACTATTACATCAAACAAAGTGTTAACTGAACATTCTACATTTCACAACATGTAAGTTGACGCATTGTAAAACGTATAATAAGCATTTAACAATACATCAAATACAATTGACAATTGAACATGTTACAAAATTACATGTATATAATTTTGGCGCTGATTCTGCCCCATATATCATGTGGTTTTGGGAATGGATGACCTAAACATTTCAATTTTGAACAGATGCAACATAAGAATTTTTTTGTAAAATATCCTATATATGCATTTGAGATGAATATATATATATATATAAGTAATGTGAAATCACTGGGCGGAGGTTGGCAAATCAAGGGTTCTTATCAATGCAATTTTTAGCTCCACTGGCCGGAGGCCCGCGAGCTATTGTCATGGCGTTGTGTATGACGTACTAAATGGGTCAAAAGTCTATATAGAGCGTGCACGCATAAAATATACGCGTCGACGCATAAAATTTACGCGAGCAGTTGAAAATTTACGCGTCGACGCGTAAATTTATCGCGAGCAGTAGTAAAAAATGTGAAACCGAGGCTGAGCAATGGGAGAGGCGGTTACAAACCTTTCCCTTTATACCATAAAAGTGATGGATGAAACGAAGGATCTGATTGGCAAATAGATAAAATACGCGTCGACGCGTGTATTTTCGCGAGCAGTTGAAAATTTACGCGTCGACGCATACATTTTCAACTGCTCGCGTAAATTCTATGCGTCGACGCGTAAATATACGCGTCGACGCATAAAATTTACGCGTCGACGCGTATATTTTATGCGTGCACGCTCTAAATAGACTTTTGACCCATTTAGTACGTCACAGTTGTGGCTGTCGTGCGTGCGTCCGTCCGTCCGTCCGTCCGTCCGTACGTCCATTAACTTTTTCTTTAAAAATTTTCTCCTCTCGAACCAGTGGGCCAATTTTGACCAAACTTTCCAGGAATGTTCCTTGGGTGACACTTTGATTGGTCCATAAATGTGGGCGTGGCAGGGCGGGGGTTATCAGAGTTAGAGAAATCAAAAATAATTCTTTAAAAATCAATCATTTGGCAAATTTTGACCAAACTTGGCAGAAATTTACCTTGGGTGACTCTTTACTTAAATTGTCTGTTAAATTTTGATTGGTTCATAAATATGGAAGTGGCAGGGTGGGACTTATCAGAATTAGAGAAATCACAAAATGATTCTTTAAGAATCTTCTCCTCTCAAACCAGTAGGCCAATTTTGACAAAACTTTGCAGGAATGTAACTTTGGTGACCCTTTACTTAAATTGTTCAAAGAATTGTGATTGGTTCATAAATGTAGGCATGGCAGGGCGGGGCTTTTCGGACTTAAAGAAATCACAAAAATAATTCTTTAAAAATCAATCATTTGACCAATTTTGACCAAACTTAGCAGAAATGTACCTTGGGTGACTCTTTACTTAAATAGCCTGTGAAATTTTGATTGGTCCATAAATGTGACGTGGCTGGGTATGGCTTATCAGAATTGGAGAAATCATAAAATAATTCTTTATAAATCAAGCAATGGGCCAATGGAGACCGATTTTGGCAGTAATGTTACTTGGATGGCCCTTTACTTACTTTATTTGTGAAATTTAAATTGGTCCATTAGTATGGCGTGGCATGGCGGGGCTTATCAGAATGGGAGAAATCGCGAAATAATTCTTTAAAAACAACCATCGGGTCAATTTAGTGCAAACTTGGCAGAAATGTTCCTTGGGTGGTTGACAGTGTTTGTGAACTTAGACTGGTCTATGAATGTGGTCGTGGCAGGGCAGGTCTTATCAGATTTGGACAAACCATGCATTAATTCTTTGAAAATAAACTAATGGGCCAATTCAGACCAAACTTATCAGAAATGTTCCTTGGTTGACCCTTTGCAAGATTTGGCAATGTGAGGCTTACAAGAAATCATGAGGTAATTCTTTTACTTTAGCCAGTGGAGCGATACAGGCCTTCTTGGGCCTCTTGTTATCATAGTTATTGACATAATCGTTCAAATTAAAAATGCACATATTTTATGGAAACTGATAAAAACATTTCTAGCCTTTGTATGAAATTGCCATCGTAATGTTCAACTTAAATAGGTATAAAGGGGGTGTCTCACGAATAGGAAAAATAACATGGGAGTCTGCCCACGCTCGGAATTTAATGAAATTTGGCATGAAGTAAGTACACTAGATAACGGTTCATATTCATGAAATGTTTCAAATCGCACATTCCAAAAAACAATTTTCTCGGAATTTTAAGTTTTCACCATGAAAAAAGAGGGTACCCTGATTAAAACAGTGTACATGCATTCTGGTTGTTAGTTTCATCGCGTAATTTATTCTAAAACTAATGCCGAGTAGTTCGTGATCCTGTATGAAAAAAAAACACATATTATTTTGAACAAAAAATTGTTGAGTATCAACTGATGTTAGGGGTAACCCAAAAATTCATTGATTCTAAATATTTTAAGCAAATTCTGTTCTAAAATTTTCTTTGTGTCAGTTTTTGTCAAGATTTAAAAATTATGTAAAAGTTGCGCACAAATATACTGATGGTTATCAAGAAATATCGAGGAAAAATAAAACCGGTAACATGTTACTTTTGGAATTTTACCCTGAATAGTCCACATTTACAAGAATGGACAAAGTTAAGATTTTTTAAAAAATGACGTTTTCAAATGTTTTGTTTACTTTTTTTGCTTTCTTTAGTTTATCTGAGGACAAATCAAGATGCAAGGCATCTTTCGGCCATTTCCTGTCATCTATCCGTGTATCTGTCTGCATGTTGCCATTTTCTCAAAAAATCTCTTACTCCCAATCTAATATGTAAAACTTTTTGAAACTTGATAAAAATATCCTTGGGTTAAGAGAGTAAAACGCTGTGTATTAGAATTTCTTTTTGTCATAAACTTTTGTTGTTGTGTAAGCATAAAAGGGGCAACATTTCATATAATAAAAATAAGCTCTTTTTGTAAAGCTTTACACAGGCATGAGGTTTTAAATTTTGTATGTAAGTTTACTAAGGGGTAGACTTCAAAGTTCGTTACAATGTTTTTGTCCAGGGTCACAATAGATCTTGCCCCAGGTGTACCTACTTTACAAAAAAGAGAAGTTTTTTTATAAAAAATCGTTTTGAATTATTCAAGTCAGCTGTGATTCATGAAAGCTAACAGCAAGAGTTATTTTTAGATATTTTGAAACATGAGAAAGCAAATCAGAAAAAGCACCGATTTCTCTGATGGCATTTGATAATCGTGCAAAAGCGAAAAAAAATTGTTGTAATGCATCCGAAACAGATAATCCAACTCCCATGTGACTGTAAAAGGCTATTAATGGCTAAACCACATAATAATCATATGACATCATTGAAATGTGTATAAATTGTATATCAAGACATGTTAAGCTATGATCAGAGAAATAATTTGCGGAAATAATTGCACCCTGTTTTATCCCAATAGTGCCACGTTTTGAAATAAACAAGTACACTTTCAACTGTGTAAATGAAAAGATATAATGTTGTAACAGTCTTTTACTGGATCATAGGGGGGGGGGGGGGGGGCTTCCATATCATGTTAATTCATTAGAGGCGCTTAGAGCAAAAACATTTGGTTATGTATTGGTTACCTGGAAGTGCAACTTTTGATGCTTTACCGTAACGGTTCTAGGCGTATTTTCAATTTCATAACATTTGGCTTGACATTTATATCATGTCATAGTGTCACTAAAAATGGTGCATAGACATTGTGAACAAATAGTAAAGAAAACTGGCAATGTGTATATGTATGCATATCTTGGCTTCCATACATGTAATTTTGTAAATAAAAGAAATATATTTTTTTTTCAATCTATGCTTTTTCAATGAGTCTTTTTGGGCATGAATATTGCTGTAGGTTTGTACTGTATGCTACAGTTAATTTTACTACATAAAAAATGTATTTAGTATCACAATCAAATTTTAACTGAATACAAGTTTTGGACTAAAACATCACCTTCATCAATAATATGTATTATATGACATTGTTACCGGTTTTTTTATTTCTATATGATTTAGCTCAAAGTAAGAGGAAACGTGTAGCATGTTTTTGTGATAATATGGAATCTTGACAAAGACTCCAACATACTTAACTTTGGAATTCAATTTTGCTCTTTTCCGAAATCTTGCAAAAATATGCATATTTTCATGATTAATTCAATAAAAAACACTCATAATAATTTCCTCAAATACCTTTTCTGGTATGAATGTAATGCCTTATGTGTCTCGGAGCAAATTCAATTGACAAATCTTGGAAATACACAAAACTAAGGTTTTGGGACACATGAAAATGGGGCCATGTTTCATGCCATAGTGGGAATAAGTCAAGGTGGCTTTTTGGAATCCAGTTTGGATTATCTAAGATACTAATTGCATTTTCATAGCTTGTATATGGTCCTCTATCACCATGCAGAATTAAAAGAAAATTCATGCGTGGGCAGATTTGAGACACTCCCTTTCTTTTTGGTCCTTTCCAACAGAAAATATAATTTCTAGATCTATTAAAGAAGAATCTTAGCTTATGGTTCATTTTCCTCATTGGTTTACAAAGCTATCATTTTTGGATCGTTTTTAACCTGGCTAGCTCCACTGACCAAAGGCCAGCGAGCTATTGTCATGGTGTTGTGTCCGTCGTGAGTCCGTTCGTTCGTCCGTCTGTCCGTGCGTCCTTCCAAGCGTGCGTAAACTTTTCTTTAAAAATCTTCTTCTCTCAAACCAATGGGCCAATTTTGACCAAACTTGGCAGAGATGTTCTTTTGGTGGTGCTTTACTTCAAGGGGGACCTGCTAGGCTGTCGAAAATGCAAATGGCTCAAAAATTACAAACCAGATATAACGTATGAAATTACCAACCTGAAGGGGTAGATCATTTATGTCCATTATCAGCACTCATCGAGCTTTATTAAGTATTAAAAGCCAAGTCAAGGAATAACGTGCGGATCCGTTTTTATTGTCCTTGTTTTTTGTTTTGTAACGGTTAGTCACGCCCAACCTTCAAAAAGCAACTACGTCTGAGGTACGTCACCTCTGCTCAGCGAGATTCAACACACCGTCCTACCGGCTGCGTCGAAAGTCAGCGAAGACAGGTTCGGCATCTGATGTCAGGTGCATGGTAGGTCAAATTAATTATTTTTATGAATAAACGAAATGGTATTTGGTATTCTGTAGTTAATAAATACTCGTATAAATATTCAGTGCTTCTACAAAATAAATCTTTCCACGCATCCCTCGCAAATAAGGTCACAGTCATCGACGCAGTCGGTTGTACGGTGTGTTAATATCGCTGGGGTGTGTCTCGTTGACCTTGTCTCGTTTTGAAGTAAAAAAAAGAATCTGTAAACACGCTTGTAAAGGATTGATCTATAGCAAAGGAAAGATGGTTATTCGCCGCAATTGAGGTTTTTATGCATTGCAAATTGTTTTTCCATGTACAAATATGAGTTCCCGAATAGTTCGGAAGCATAAAAACTAAGCATGGTCCCTTTAAATATGAACAAAATTTTGATTGGTCCATAAATATGGGCGTGGCAAGGCGGAGCTTATAAGACTTAAAGAAATCACAATCTTTGAAAATCAACTAGTAGGCCAATTTTGACCAAACTTGAAATGTACCTCGGGTTGACCTTTATCTAAATAGACTGTAAAATTTTGATTGGTTGACAAATAGTGGCGTAGCAGGGTGGGGCTTATCAACCTTAATGGAAATCACAAAATAATTATTCAAAAATCTTATTCTCTCAAACCATATGGCCAATTTTAAGCAAATTTGGCAGAGATGTTCTTTTGGTGGTGTTTTACTTCATTTGCGAACAAATTTTGATTAGTCCATAAAAATAGTGTGGCAGGGGCGGTGCTTATGGACTTTGAGAAATCACGAAATCTTTTTTAAAAATCAACCATTTGGCCAATTTAGATTAAACTTGGCATAATTGTCCCTTGAGTGGACTTTTGTCTAAAATGATTGTAAAATTCGTATTGGTAGATAAATATTGGCGTAGTAGGGCGGAACTTATCAGACTTGATGGTAATCACAAAATAATTCTTTGAAAATCTCTCTCTCTCAAACCATAGGGCCAATTTATTAGCAAACTCGGCAGAGATATTCTTTCGGTGGTGCTCTACTTAAATTGAGAACATAATTTTGATTGGTCAGTAATGGTGGTTTAGCAAGCGGGGCTTGACAGACTTTAAGAAATCACAAAAAAAATCTGTAAAAAAAATCAGCCATTGGGCTAGTTAAGACCAAAATTGGCAAAAAGGTTCCTCAGATGACCCATTACTTAAATTAATTATGACATTTTGATTGCTCCATAAGTGTTGGCATGGCAGGATCGGGCTTATTAGACTTACAGAAAGTGCAAAGTAATTCTTTTTAAGTCAACCACTGGGTCAATTCAAACCAAACTCTGTCAGAAAACGGGGGTATGGCAGTCGGAGGCTAACAAGAAATCAATAGATAATTCTTTTAATTAATAAGCCAATGGAGCGATTCAGGCCCTCTTGGGCCTCTTGTTTGCTTTTTGTTTTAGGCATCGATAAAGTGCAGCATGAATCATGATCGGACTGTGCATGTGCGCAGTCTGATCCTGGTCTATGCCTTCCAGTCCCGAATTGCATTGGGACCCATTTTCAGATCAGGATCCAATATGTACGTATGTACTTAAAATAGTGTCTATGATACTTTATTTTAATTTCCCTAATTTGTTTTAACGCTTATGGCGTTGTGCGTTACTTAACAAAACGTTTTACGGAGCAGCATTATATCCTTGTATAATTATTTCCCCTGAAGGAGCCAATCCCGGGAAACATTGGATGACAAATAAAAAAGATAAAATGCTACTTTCGTGTCTTTGTTGATCACTTAATCAGCTATACAACCTGCTCCTATTCTATAAATCGTATTTAGTAAAGTTATTGTGCGCCATCTTTTAGCTCCACTGGCCAAAGGCCAGTGAACTATTGTTATCGCGGTATGTCCGCCGTGCGTATGTCCGTGCGTCCGTCCGTTTACTTTTTCTTTAAAAATCTCCTCTGAAACCAATGGCCTAATTTAGATCAAACTTGGCAGAAATGTTCGTTGGATGGCCCCTTACTTTACCTATTCAAAGAACTTTAATTGGTCTTTAAATGCGGGCGAGGTAGGGCGGGGCTTATCAGCATTGGTCAAAATCGCGAAATATTTCTTGAAAAATCAAGAATTAGGCAGTTTTACACCAAACTTGGCAGAAATCCTTCTTTACTTAAATTTTTCGAAGAGGTTTCATTGGTCCATAAATGTGGGCTTGACAGGGTGGGGCCTATAACCATTTGACAAAAAGAAAAAATAAGTATTTTAAAAATCAACCGTTTGTCCAATTGATACCAAACTCGGCAAAAAGACCCTTGGTTGGCCCTTTTACTTAAATTTATCAACGAATTTTGATTGGTTCTAAAATTTTGGCGTGGCAGAGTGGGGCTTAACAGAATTCAACAAAATCACGCTTTTAGTCTTGAAAAATCAACCATATGACCACTTTACAACAAACTTGGCAGAAATGATCCTTGGGTGGCTCTTTTTATTTTACTGTTCAAAAAATTGATTGGTATATAAATGTGGGCTTGGTATGGCGGGACTTATCAGAATTGGACAAATTCACAAAATAATTCTTTAAAAATCAACCATTTGGTCAATTTATACCAAGCTAGGCAGAAATGTTTCTTGGGTGGCCTTGTGCTTGAATTGTTAATGAAAGTTTGCTGGATTTATAAAAGTTGGTGTGTTAGGGCCACTGTGTTGTAAGCTGTCCGTTAGATTTGTGTAGTTTGTACGGAAGTTTTGAATGGTCAATCAAAGATGACGTCCGTGGAAAATCGTGAGAGGTGGGTGTCTTAGTTTTTTGTCGATAGTTTACTATAATGGCCGTATTTTGTCTTGATACTGATATCATCGTACAGGAGAAATGTATACCTATTCACTGTGCTATATAGTCAAGTACCAGTGTTGTCATATCGCCTTTTCTCGTAGTGCAAAGACAGCCCAACACGGAAAACTTTTTTGGAAGCGAAAAAGTTGCCCTTTTAAGGATGATTACATAGTAAACAGCGAACTAGGGAACAAACTATTGCTCTAACTTGGATGTTTTAAACATGCTCTTTTCTATGGTTACCATTATTGTACACAAAAATGTCCAGAATGACCACAAACGCTGTGTTTACTAAATGGCAAAACAACGGTGTCGTCACGATGAAAATATGCAGACACAACGGTGCAGTTTCTGTGTTTTATGTACGGTGTGGTTATATTTTCATAACAAATTGTGAACGGTGTAGACACGATGCAATTGTGAACGGTGTAGTCTTGAAGCAATACAGAACTTATCATTTCTGGAATTATAAAATTATAATGTTTAATGATAACGTTTTTTGGCTGAGAATTACGTTTTACAATCACTTCCGAAATTCTTCAACAATTAATTTAATATGTGACTGACTTGTAAATGCGTTGCAGCTTCGAATAAAGTTTTCCGTGTTGGGCTGTCTTTGCACAACCACTGAGTACGATAGGACAACACTGGTACTTTGATATATAGAACCGTTGATAGGTATACATTTCCCATGTATAATGATATCAGTATCAAGGCAAGACACGACCGTTTAAGAATTTTATCGATGAAAAACTACGACACCTACCTCTCTTGTTGTATCGTTGTCGCCATCTTTAAATGACTGCACAAACCTAACGGACAACTTACAACACAGTGAGGGCAGGGCTCACAAAATCATGGGATGATTCTTTTACTGAAGCCAGTGGAGCGATTTAGGTCCTCTTGGGCCTCTTGTTTAGAAACTTTCTTGGTTAATCAGGTTTGGAATGCATGTTTTTGTATCTGAAGACTCGTTGTCGTTAAAGATTCGTTTACAGCACGAACTACAAATATGCCTATTTTTCTTCAAAAATATTACAACAGGAACAGGACGTAACGGGACTACAATTGCTTTTCATATTTTTCAAAACGTTAGAATCCTCTTTAAGAGTAATAAGCTGTTATCTGAATTGAAAATGTAATATCTTTTTAGCGAGCCGGGACTTTATGTCCAGGATCTAATTTTACAGCCCTAGTGTCGGCGTCAGTGTCGCGTCACGTCTTCAGAAACTTTAACCTTGTCTTTATCTCAAGCACTATTAGAGATACAGCTTTGATATTTCACACATAGATTCTTCCTGCCAAGACATTTCATTTGGAACCATGATCTTTGACCTAGTGACATTGACCTTGGAGTTTGACCTACTTTTAAAATACTTCAACCTAGCCTATATCTCATGCATCTTGATATTTCACATATGGCGTCGGTGTTGGCGTTATCGTCGGCGTTGGCGTTGGTGTCGGCGTTGCAACAAAGGTTAAAGTTTTTTTTCAAAAATGAATGACTTCCATACTATCAAAGGGATTCAACCCAAACTTGGAATACTTATTCACCATCACACCCTCTACCTTACATGTACTACCAGGGCCCATGACCCTGGCTCCACTATATTTGAAGTTATACCCCTTTATACTTAGTAACTTAGAAAGTCGAGCGCGCTCTCTTCGGACAGCTCTTGTTTGCGATAAGCTCTCGTATAGGCGAGCTACGTTGTCCGCGTACAACTCTTGTTTGTATAGAAATGCTTTATTTCGTTCGCTTAAAATTTCTTACTGTTCAATTACTTTATATCCGTTTTCTTTTATCATTTTTTAATACATTTAATGGTAGAGATAATTTTTGTAGTTTACAAAAATATCTAGTTGGGTTTTCACCATCAATACTCCATTTATTTTTTGAACGAAGAAAAGATCCTTTTATTTTTTCTTCAATTATTTGGTAAAGTTCTGTTTTTAATGAAACAAGTTGATCCAAATCAATTTCTTTTAAATTTTGTTTTATTTTTTTTTTTTTTAATTTCTTCAATTGTTTCTTTTGACGATTGCTTTTTTATCTTTTTATACGATCCATACAAAAGTGACTTCCCTTTGATCTCTATCAGAAGAGTATCTAAAACAAGTTGGTCGTTTTTAAAAATAGAACTTGATTTCTATGAATATCGGAAATTGACTCCTGACTTAATTGCGTGAAAGATCATATTGTTCAATAACTTCAATATTCGATGCAATTATGCTTATGGCGAGTTATTATGTTTGCACAAGCCAGAACAATATTCGAAATAGTTAAAATGAACATTTTGAAAATCTATTATCGAGTCAGAGAAAAAACCTGTGCTAGATCGACGTATACATTACACTCTAAAAATGAGAAGACAAAAAAGGAAATATGTTGATTTTTTGTCTTGAGCAAAATAAGTGCTGAGGAAAATCGGTTTTCAATATATTTCTCTGCTAGGCATTTTGTAATTGCAGATCTAGAGGTTAAGGAGAAGTCCCTAATTGGACAAAAAGATTAATCTAAATCACTCACTTAATGCTTGTTGCCATTGAAAAGAAGTGGTCGTTATTGTGTCTGAATAGCTGACATTGTTTTGAGATATCACTGTAACAATATATAATTTTCCAGACACGACGTTATTGCTGATGTTATAAGATGTAGTAGATAGAACTGGACTTGAAGTCAGTTCAGCTGTGCCATATCTCGGTGTCCATTGTACCACATATCCTGATATAAACCTGGCCTTGTCTGTTAATGGTAACCAGGTGGCGGTCATAGATGATGTTGTTATATAAGAAAAGGTGATGTATAGTACAGCTAACTCGGACACTGAAATAAAAAGTGTAACACAAATAAACAAAGTTCAAACTAGATTTGTTTATGAGAGATGCACTGAGCTTGATAATTTTGTAACACATGAATGATCTTGCTGGTTTAACCACTTTCCTAGAAAAGTTTTTGACAACCCTTGTAGAATTGATTTCGAAAACAATGAGAGAAAAAAAGAGGTTGGAAATCAACATTTTCTCCCCTTTCTCAATGTTTACAAGATTTGTCATGCTCATTTTATGCTTCCTGAAATAATCGGGGACAGAGAGTCGCCACGTTCTCGGCTCGGCTTTCCGTCCCTCGCTCTAGTCAGATCTCGGCAATTCCTGGACCTTATTCAATGAAACTTCACATGTGAAGAACCTTGAACTTTTTCTCAATACTTCAATTTTAGGCCGCGTCACGGAAAAATGAGCCTTAACGTAGAAATGAGTTTTCTTCCAATTTCATTTCAGTTAATGGGCATAATTCAATGATTTTCATGCTCCCGAAAAAAATTCTGGGCAGCATATAGTCGCCACACTGTTCGTCCGTCGTTCCGTCTGTCCGTCCTTTCACAACCAAATTCAATGAAACTTCACATAATTTATGAACTCCTTCGGATTTTTTGACAAATATTTATCATGGGAGCATGGCCCATGACGGCTTTTGTTTTACTTATGTTATAAATGCAATGGTCTAGACCATAAAAACTATTTATAATCTATGTATAAAAATATGTCATGGAAAAAGGGAATTTAATGTATGATAGCTTTGTGTCTTTATCTGTCAGTCTGTCCCATATAAATTCTCAGCAACAATTGGACCAAATGGGATGGAACTTCAATATGAACTTGCTGCAGTTCTTTCAAAAATATATTCTGTCTGTGTCATGGGAAAAGGGGCCTTTATATAGAAATTATTGTTTCTTTTATTTCTTTTAATCAAATAGTAAGAATGAATTGAAATTTTATACTTGAGTAATTAATCCTACATCACACACTATATATTCTGTCATGGGAAAATGGGACTTAATCTATGATATCTTTTTTCTGATTGTGCAGGTCAAGTTGATTTATTCTTTTTGTGACAGACACTTATTCTAGGGGCATAACTCAACTATGACAGCCCTTCTTATTTTTCTTTAAAAATTGTGATACTATTATCTGCAAAAGAAATTAATTTGGTCATTGTACAATTTCGTCGTTTTTGAAAGTGCGGTGGAATATTATCAATATTGCAAGTTCCATATTGTATCAATAATGAAAATATAATGTAATGGGCTTTACGTACCATTTTTACACAGCCCAGCTGGATCATTCCCATTATCATCATAATAGTCTGATGTACATTGACATGTATAGGTACCAGCACTGGTATGTGGTAGGCACTCTGCGTTGACCTCACTACATAACTCTCCTGCTGTCAGGTTTGCTGTGTCAGGATTGGGGCATGTTGCTCCAAGTGGTTCCGCTGTTTGTAAAAATGAAGAGGGATAAGTCTTGAAGAATATATTCATCACAACTTTCATTTCTATCATTTATATGACAATATTTAATAGTGCATAAAAGAAAAAAACACGGAGTTCTGGAAACGTTTTCAATGCTTATTTTTGCTAGAGCACGATACTCTTAAAACAAGAGTGCCACAGTCACAATATACGCCGCAAGGCTACAATTTCAATAAGCCCCAGAGACTAACTTTTAAGGGGGACATAACTCAGACAAAAATCAATGAACCGTGAAATCCTTACTTCATGCACATCTACCCATTAAGGTGATAACATTGACAAAGTTTCAAAAAAACCTATGAGAAGTTGGGTTGACAAGAAAAGTAGACGTATGGACGTATGGACGGACGGATGGACGGACAGACAGACGGATAAGATGACGCCAATATAGGACCGCCTCCGGTGGTGTATAAAAATTCAATAGCTAATCCATATATGTATTGGTACATTATGTTGTATAGTGATCGGGGAGAAGAAGACATCAAAAAAATGTAACCAGGGAAATGTTTCTTAATGAATGTTTCTTGTGCTAGAAATTCCTACACCCCATGGTATGTAACCTTCTCTCAATGATATGTCGTTAGAAGGTCATCCATGTACATGTAGGTCAATGTCATATTTCAATTTAAGACATAATTTAGAAAAAAATAGCCATTCAGGGGGCATTTGTGTTTCACAAACTTGCCTTGTTAAAGCTATGTGTTTCGTATTGTATTATTGGCAGATGACCATCGTGTACAAAATAAAAGGTTAATGTGTTGTATTGTGCTCACCTTCGGTTGCAGCATTCTCGAACTGCACAAGGATAATTATGCCACCAAACTGAAAGAAGTGTACAGACATAAAATTCATCTCGTTTTAAAGTTATAAAAATCTCGATTGACAAAATGTATTGCTCATTAAATGCTTATAAACACCACTTTCTCCTGTATGTTGATTTAATGCCAAATATTAAATGCAAGTTATAGAAGATATAATATGATTGCGTATACTAAAATGATACGATTCTTTTAGTGTTTTTTTTTTTTTTTTTTTTGGGGGGGGGGGGGGGGCTTTATTCTAAAATTCTAAAGACATTGATGCTGAAGTTAGAAGGCTGTGATCTAGATAATGTTATATGAAAACAAACTACTTTTTGCAAATAGAATAAAACAATACATACCAAAAAAAGAAATACAACCCATTCCATGTCAATATTTTTTTATTTAGTGGATCAAACTGAGCAGGTATTCTTATTAAAAAGAATTGGCACAAACTCAAAGTTTCGAACAAGGTTTGAAAAACTGACCAATAGATTATTCTGATTACGACGTGAGTCGTAACCTTGAAAAAGGTCCCTTTTAGCATTTAAAGCGCGACTATTCTTTAACCCATTACCACACAGTGACTATTTTTGACTCCCCATAAGGTAATGGCTTTGGTAAACATTGTGGAAAATGAAGAAATTGCTTGTGACAAGCAATTTCTTCATTTACAACAATGTTTTTTACCACAAAAGACGTACAATTTTTAAAATTTCATCATATTTAAAATATCGTCTGCAACTTCTTTCAATTTGGACCCATCCAAAATTTTGTTTGTTTGGTAATGGGTTAGAAAGGGTGTCTATTCCGGACACCCAGGCCGTCTGTCTCGCCTTTGGCGTAGACGGATTGCCTTGGTTAAGTTTACACATGCAACTGTCATATCTCTGTTGCTATCAATGTTATTACTCTGAAACTTTGCATATCTGCTTCTGTGACTATAATATCGGTCTCTAACCAAAGATTTATTACTATAACAATTAATTTGATGGTCATTTTAAATTACTATATTTAAAAAATAGCTGTTCATTATTTTCTCACTAACAACTTAAAACGTCGACCAATGAAGATCAGAATTAAAAATTAGAACAGACTGTTGGCGACCAAAAGATCTTGCACGAGTTCTTTGCAGGGTAATAGGAATCTCAAAACAAAAAAAAGCCCACCCTGTAGACCTCCTTGTATCAATATTAGCCTGTGATTAAATCTTGTCCACTAACGATCCATTCTGCTATTACTCCAGATCATGTCTGGCATGTTTTTTGTTTAAATGAGTTTATACTCATTTGAACAATGTTAGTGTGGTCACAGTCTCGTTTTAAAAAAAACTGCCTCTATCTGATTCTATATAACAACGAGTAATTTACAAACGGCATTTTCAGCCCAAATAACACATTAAATTGCCAAAAAGTGTGTAAAAACTTAAAGCTAAATAGTTATATTTTATTATGATAAAATACTTTTACCTTATACACGTTCTTTTCGTGTTAAATCTCTATTTTGAAAAAGTGGGTCAACTCTGCGTTTCTTTGTTTGAACTCGGTCGTTACCTTAGAAGGACGCGTGGGTATGTGTGATAAAATTGCTTTGGCACTGCCATTTCTTAACGGATTTTCATAAATCTTATATCAAATTAAAGAGGGAAAATAATTCTATTCATCCGTGTATGTTAGTACGATGAACCGATGAATTATGAGTCGATGATTAGGTATTCAAAATAGGTCATTTTACTAGGCTTCAAATGACAAGAACTATGCGGCAGAAAAGCCTAGAAAAGCCTATATATGTTCTTCAACATCCTATCTATTGAAATAATAAAACATCTTGTGCTTTTAGCTTAGCGCATTCAAGCGCAAAGGCTTTAACAATGGGAAGTGTTTTTCAATTCCCCGTGATTTATCGATAATTTCTGTCTAATCTCCATTCATCCGAAATTTATTCATAAATGTTGACGACAGTGACCAAAAGAACATTCTTGCAAAGTTTGGTTGAAATTGGCCGAATGGCTGATTTGTTAAGAATGATATCATGATTTCTCAAAGTTCGATAAGCCTTGCCCTGCCACGCCCATATTTTTTGACGAATCAAAAGATCGCGAACTTTCTTTGAATATGGTCATCCAAGGAACATTCCTGTAAAGTTTTGTAAAAATCGGCCCAATGGTTAAGGAGTCGGAGATGTTTCAAGGAATTATGGGCGAACAGACGGACGGACGGACGGTGAGTGACCACAACAGCTCATCTTGAGCACTTCGTTTCCCAAACAGTAAAACTTTATGGTCATCCAACTCGAAAGCTATGAAAGGCGACAGAATGAGTATAAAGGAAAATAAGATTCTTTCGCCCCAATCTTTTCACCTTCAATAAAATCCGTTCAGGACGTCAAAACCAGGTCTAAACAGGTCTTGTTCGGGAAAGGGTGAGGTAGCCATAAAATAGATTGATTTTAGAGGTTGCAAAATGGGCATGTTCAAATGTATGGTGCTCTTTTGGGTCAATGTTTTGAGAGCCTGTTTCTTCACGAACCAGAGGTATAATGTTAATAAGCGAACACTTGAAAGTTCGAATTATTTTTTTTTTTTTTTTTTTTGTTTGAAATTCCTATGTTTCTCTCAATATTCTCTGTAAGCTGGTATATATTTTGTAGGGGCTGGAATACTTTTGGAAAAAAGTGTGACCACCCTAACAATGTATTCGTGTAAACGAGACCAGTTTATATGTCACGTGGTAATTATTCAATATTAAGATGACCAGCGAATAGTGTCACATGATTGATAGATTTAGTGTTTTTTTTGTTTATTCTGCTTCACCAAATGCTCATCCGACGACATCTATTTTGAATTTTTGCATCAAGTTATTACAATTTGTAATGTAGAGTATATATTATAGTATTGAAAGCTGTTGTGGCTAGTTAACGACACTCCGTTGTCATTTCATGACTTGCATGTATACGAACTGTATGCAAAATGCTGCTTTTCTACAAGAACATATTACAACAAGGATGTTGTATTTTATGCGAAGGAGGAGCACGGAGGAGCACGGACGAGTCAAACTTAATTTTGTTGAAACTAACTTATGTGTAAATGTTCTCGGCTATTTACATAGGTCTGTTTCACAAGTATTTCAAACAATCCAATTGTGCGTAAAGAAAAGGTCACATGACTAGTGTTTTACTGTACGAATCTCTCCTTCAAAGCCGTATTTTTATACTTTTTAGTTTCATTAACATCCGAGCGTTCAGGGCCTGATCGTATGAATTTTGGTCAGCGCTGACAAAATGGTTATATACAAAAGTACCAGTCGAAAATGACAGTATTCGTATTTGTAACGGTGCAAATCAGACGAATTGATTGGTTTTGCAGCAGCAAACATCAGCCTACGTCACTGTCATTTTCGGCTGGGACTATTGTACCTGTTTTTGGTAAGATTTCTCTATAACAACACAGGCAATTTTAACCGAAACATGTACAGTATTTAACGCTTATTCTCCAGCAAGATTAACCCGGGACATCTGCATATGTAATGACCCCACTTCGGCTTTGTTTTGTTAAGACGCTCAACTAACGGACTTAGCGCACGAAAATTAAGTTGTCCCGGGTTAACCTTGTTGGACAATACCAAAAGCGCTAACCATTGTTTATACAACCGGGCCTATTGCTTGAATGTTTAATGATCTGACCGTATCGAAAGATCGGGGGCAGATTCTTTTACCGTTGTCTGTCAGTCCGAAATCAAGTGAAAATTTAACATTCAGATAAGGCCCTCTGGGCCTCTTGTATATCAGAAAAGACAAAAAAATAAAATGAATCAACAGTTCATAGGATTGGACGTCGACACGTTTTAGGGCATCTGTAAGAAAAATTACTTAAATCTATAGTGAAGTGCACCGTCAGTAGCGATGACACCGAAATATTGTTAAAAGATGAGTTTAGCGCCATAACATCAATCCAAAATACATGTATGTAGATCTAAAAATGCAAGCATTGGTTGTCAGAAATGTATTGTGTACATAATTAAAGATTTGAAAACGAACGTCGGCTTCCTCGGAAAACAAGTTTCTTTAACATTTCAAAAAAGTCTAGTCATTATAAATATAGATCTATGTCTAGTCACTATAGTTTTTGATAATTTGATTATTCTTGTTTACCAGGTTTTGACAACTGTTGAGCAATGTACTTTTAAAACAACCGTGAGAGAATAGAAATATAAAAGGCGACCAGTATTTATTCCTTTTCCCTCGATTGTATTTCTACTTTTTTTTTATTTTATGACTTACACGTTTTGGTGTTCTTTCGCTTACACTTTTGACCCTTTCCCAAACAGCACCATTTTAGTGTGTTCCAAATGAAAAGCTGTCACAAATGACAAATTGGGTGTTATCAAAGATGGGATTTATTTTAAATATCATGGCATAGAAAATATTGAGACAACGGGATAAACTGCTGGTAATCAGCAGTTTCTTCTTTTTTTCAATGTTTTCCCAAACCTTTTCTATTAGGGATGTCGAAACCTGGCCCTGGTTTCTCGAAAAAAAAACTTAAGTATATACTCAAAGTAATACTCTCCAACTTTGACAGGTATTCGATTGAAGTTCGCGTGGATTTCGTGCAATTTGAGCACGGTGCTCAGATTTGAGCATGAGAACGTACTTAAGTTTTTTTTTCGAGAAACCGGGGCCAGGTCTTGTTTGGGAAAGGGTCAACTTTGATGTGTCTTATGGATTTTTGTTTTGGTAAAGTGTGAATAAATCAGGAAGTTTTGAACGCAATGATCCGGTTCGTTTTATATAGCACGGTACGGAAACTACAGAGACAGAGCCATTGGCTCTGCCGCTTAAATCCTCTGGGGGGCTTCCGGCCATGTGTGGCTCTGTCTCTGGGGTCGTGATTTTTTGACAAAAACAGGTGAGTGTTCAACTTTGTTGTTCATTTATTTTCTTCTGGTGCTTAAAATCGAAAAACCGGGAATGTCATGCTCCCCTAAGACCATTTATCTGCCTGTTCTAATTCTGTGGGCTTCAAAGTCGGCAGGGTTTTCACAGGATCATTGTCGTCGTGGGTCGACCCTATGTGATTTTTTCTTGTTTACATCATGTATTCATGTACATTTCAATGGTAAATAGCCAATTGCTGCAGCCAAAACATGTGATATACTAATCGAGGGATAATCTCGATCAGACATTGCTTTCCCATGTAACAAAACCTTAGAAATGATTGGCAAACGTAAAGTTTGAGCAATTTCTATCGGTGGCTCTGTCTCTGGCGGCTGGCTCTGTCTCTGGCGGCTGGCTCTGTCTCTGCGTGCTTGGTGAAAAAAATTAATCTATCGCAAAATTCGTGTCGAAGTAATTTACTCACACACTGAATAGATCATATTGTGTATGGCGAATGGTTCAGTCACCGATTAAACCCTTTGCAAAACCGCTGATCTTTTCCATACGAGGGTGCTTTTTTAATCAATCAGACACATGGGGACAAAGAAATACTGACGTTTGATACAATTAAGCGTAAAATCCGACCCTTTTTATCTGAAAAAGAGTAATAAAACTGTACCTGTATTTTTCAATTTGACTCTTTTGTCATTGCTGTGGTAACACCAGCGTCAAGAAAGAGTAAACACTCTTTTCTACCCCACATTTCTCTTGCAAAATGGCATATGCATATGTATAATGCATTTAAATTAACAATCTGTAATAAGGGTTCGATAAAGTAAATGAAAAACGGGTGTAAAGTTACTTTTGCCTTTCAGTTTATATTACGGGTACTTGTCGTATTCGTGAAGATTCGTATACAGTGGGGTGATCTTGTGATATGCAAGAAAGAGTGCCTCACATGTTTAAAGGAGAATGCCAAAACGGCAACATTAAAAGACGAGTCCCAATTGAAATCACTTACAGTCGGCAGACATACAGCATACACAATTCTTAGGCAAAAAGGAAGAAATTAATAACTAATTTTAAGGGTTTTTTTCTTTTGCCTCAATGTTTCAAAGTTTTGCAAATAGGGACGTCATAAGCAGGCCTTGTATGTGGAAGGGTTACATGTAACATCTTTAAGTTGTATCAGATCGTCGTGCTTCACCCATTTTCCAACCAGCGTAATTTTATACCAGAACAATTAAAAAGTTGCGTTTGAAGACAAAATGGATAGTAATAAAGATAAGAGTTGTGCTTAATATAGACGCGACGTCAGCTACTGGTACTCAGAAGCGTAACACGACGTCAAAAAGATTTTAACGTTAGTCGCTACATTTCATCTGTTGATCATAGAGTTTGTCCGCCTAAAATATTTTGTCATGAGAATTATATTCAGTTGAGCCGAGGAAGGCTAAATTATTAGGCAAAACCTTCATTTATCCCATGGAAAACTTTTCACCGGCATGACATTGTACCGAAACTCTACAAAAATAGTATGATTATATTTCATCCCATTCAAAAAAGTAATATTAAGTCATTTGAAATACATAATATATCAAATACTGGAATTACAAGTAGTTTCCAAAAGATGCGACTGAATTTGTACGAAAATGAAATAAATAATTCAAATGACTGGCGCGTCTTAACCCTTTACCAAACAGCAAATTTTAGACCTGTCCAAATTCGAAGAAGTTGCAGACGACTATTTCAATATTTTGAATTTTCAAAATTTTACGACTTTTGGGGTAGAATACATTGTGGGAAATGAAGAAATTGCTTGTCACAAGCAATATCTTCATTTTCCACAATGTTTTCCTAAGCTTTTATCTTGTTGGGCGTCAAAAGGAGTCACTGTGTGGTAATTCAATTACATGTACGTTATGTATGATATTTCATTCTTGGAACTATTATGCAGATCATGATTTTTATTCCGTATTCATGCAGACTAACACAATAGCACAACACCTACAATATTTTAGTCCGGACCAAATTCAAAAGTTTTGCAAATGACAAGAAAATGTCCAATATTTCCCAGACAATGTATTTTTAGGGGCCCATGCATCAGAGAGATAAAAAAAAAACTTTGTGAGGGAAGGAGATGCTGTTTATCTTAAAAATGTTTTCACTTATTTATTGTGTTTTAACATTTTATACTGTTTATTTTTGTAAAACTCATTTTGTCAATATAGAACGATTTTATCAAGTTAACAGTGACGTAATTTCGGACAAACACTAGTATTTTTGTAGGTGATGTTATAAAATCGTGTAACTACGTCTTGGTTCAAGCCGCAGTTGCGAGATTTTATAACAGCACTGAAGGTTTATAAAAACATAACGGTAAACCAAGTATATTTTAGCACAAAATCCATTGCTATTGGATGAATTTTGAAATCAGACAAGTATACATTCTAAGTCGGGGGGGGGGGCTGTTAAGCAAAACCCTTGTTAAAAACAAGAAAATATAATGGAACGCTCTCAATATAAATAAAAGTGAAAAGGTGCAACGTCATAATATGACGTTACGTTGGAAAATCGGCATGTTTTCAAATTCGCTTTCGACACAGTGTTTTTGACATTTTGAAAGCATAATAAGCCAACATATGCTGAAATTTTAACTGGGTATTTAATAATAAAATTACTCACATTCTATATTACAATCATAGAAAAAAACACACCGGATTCGATTAAAATCAGCAAGTTGAAAAATCGGAAATTGTCTACATTTTACTCCATTTTACGGCTTTTTACGTCGTTTTTCTTTCACAATTCGACACAGGTATTCTTTAATAGTAAAATGAATTATTTATCGAATGACAAGAAATTCTACACACGAACGAGAAATTAAATTTACATTTAGGTGATCTGAATCGGAATTTGATTTGTAATTATGTTCTAGTCCGAATTCCTAATTAAACGCAATTTTATATTTTCAAAACGTCGCCATTTTAACGTGCGGACATTTTAGGCATGATTTTTCCGAATGCGATTATTATTTGTTACTTTGACAATTTAGCAAGTACTACACATTAAAAGATAGGATATATTATTGAACCGAAGTAACCTTGCGCTCATTATTGTCAATATTGCAGACGATTACGTTTGTTTATAAATATTCATAGCGCACGGTCACTTCGGTTTAACAATACAAATACGCATTAAGGAATGTATTTTCAATGGAATTCACCTTCGATAAACAACAACTTTCACAAAAGAAAATACGCAATGCGAAGTGAAAAATGAAAATGAACGTCAGCGGACATCATCATAATTATGCGTTTAGATCAAAACGTTCTTTTACCTCGCTCATAATCATCAATTTTTTTCTAACCATTCAATAGAAAAAATATGTATAAAAAAGTTCCGTAAATTAATTTCCGATTGCTGCATTTTTATTGCGAATTCTCGTATTTCTGTGGATTTACTAATTTCTGTTTTTACTAAGGGGACAGTTTTTGCGCATTTCTCTAAAGCGCCCTAACTTTACAACAAAATATTTCTGACTCAGAAAATTATACCGGCTGTGATGGGAAGAGACATCACAACCGTCTGCTTGAAAATCTAACGTATGATATTACCCGCGTTGAAATAAATCAATATTTTGTGCTAAAATATATACCGCGTTGTTACGCGGGGACATTGTAAAATCACGTTGTTTTCCGAATTATGTTTGCTCAGAAATGCTAGCAACTAAACAATCGTATTTTATTGTTATATCAAAAGAATCCTTATTGTATAAGCTACAGTTTGATATATAACATCAAATTTTATTTTCACACCTTGTAGCTGTTTACCGGTTATTATTCACTGCGCATAGTGCATTTTTAGAATGAGTACCAGTAGCTGACGTTACGTCATAGCACATGCAATATTGAGACAAAAAGAGAAACTGTTGGTTATCAGCAGTTTCTTCTTTTGTCTCATGTTTCCCAACCCTCTTCTATTAGGGACGCCAAAATCAGGTCTTGTTTGGGAAAGGGTTAACCCTTAACCTTGCGGCGATAAATGGGACTTTTCCAATTAAAAAGGTTTTGTAGATGATAGACATATAAAGATAGATTGTGTAAAATAAAGATGAGAAGATATCTAGTATCTGGTTATCAACATTTCCTCGTATTGCCTCAATGTTTTCTGCACCCCTTTTAGTAAGCTCGTCAAAGCAAGGTCATTTTTGGGAAAGGTCACTAGGTTCTGCTCATCTGTTTTCATGTGGTCCGTCACCATGCTTCTGTGAGGTCAATTGGAAACTAAGTATCGAGAAACACTTCTAAAAAGGTCTCTTTTAGCCGGACAACATGGCAAATTCTATACTGCTAATTCTCTGGCGTCTTTCCAATGCATACACACAATTTAAAAATAAAATCCGTCGATTTTCGCTATTTACCGCACAGGACGCGGATAATTCCGACTCGCTCTTGAGATTACAAACATGACCTTGTTCAGTGCAGTGGTCGTGCAATTTACTAATTTCCGCCAAAATATAGACTATAGACATTTGTTATTTATAGGTTATTCTAATCAAAACAAATAATTCTGATGGTAATCAGGATTGTTACGTGTATAAAATAACAGATATAAATAAATGTAATAAATGATTTAGATCACGTTTACCTATGATTGGACACCTTTTGCACTGGACTTGAACAAGATTCATTCGTTTGTGACTGATTATTTACCATTTTCAAACATTTGGCATATGTGATACATATCCGAAGTATCATCAGGAGGATCATTCTGACCACCAGTTTTCAGGTTGATTGGGTAGAAAATAAGGCCTTTAGAGTAAATGTAAAGATGTCCCCCTTTCGAAAGATGGGGATAAATTATTTTACCGTTGTCTGTCTGCCCGTCTGTCTGTCATTCCAAAACTTAACGTGAAAACTTAACATTAGCCTTTTCGGTGGCATTTTTGTTTCACAAACTCATTTTGTTTTCGAAGATTTGTATCATATCAAATTGAAATCTAGTCTGGGAATTCATCAATTACCACACAGTGACTCTTTTTGACTCCCCACTGGGTAATGGCTTTGGAAAACATTGTGGAAAATGAAGAAATTGCTTGTGACAAGCAATTTCTTCATTTTACCACAATGATTTCTATGCAAAATGGCAAAAATAAATTAAATTTCATGCATTTCAAATTGTCGTCTGCAATATCTTTGAATTTGGAGCAGTCTAAAATTTTGCCGTTTGGTAATGGGTTAATTAAAGACAAACATCCTGACGGATATTCGGGTTGATCAGACAAAATGTATGGCTTTAAGAACGTATAGAAAGGTTTTCTAAGATTTTGCTCAGTTGTTTCCCCTATCTTACTCAATTTTACCCTCGTGTGATATCTTAACAAAGGAATAATTCTGACTGCTTTGTTTGGCAAGTTTGTGTCCATTAGAGTGCAGACAGTATCATTTTACAATTTGTCATTTTTTCATAGTTTTTAACCCATTTGATCCGATTTGACCCATTCCCAAACGACAAAATTTAAGGGTAATCCACTTCAAAAACTGCCACAAAAGACAAAATGGATATTATTAAAGATAGGATTTATGTAAAATATGGCTCAGAAAATATTGAGACAAAAGGAGAAACTGCTGGTTTTCAGCAGTTTCTTCTTTTGCTTCAATGTTTTCCCAAACATTTTCCTTTTAGAGACGTCAAAAGCATTCTTGTATGGGTAAGTGTTAAATCTAGCTCGAGATTTAGTCGAGACAATCCATCAGACTAATTTTTAGGTTGACTGAGTTAAAACCGTGTTCTCTAGAGCGCGTACACGTTTTGTTTTCCAAGAAACGACCAAGAAATGTTTGACTCAATTTCACTTAAATATGCAATCATCACGATGAATAAAAATCTACTTGTGCTGCTTTCATTTGAGTACCAGAGAGAAAAAATGTAAAATGAGATATACCGAAGAAAATGGGTGAAAATAGTTTGAAAGATATATCAGAGGTCAACCCCTCTACGAATAGTATAATGTAAATAATGTATATTAGTCCTTGGGCCAGATATGGTTGGAGTTACCACTAAAATGGACAAAGGGACACCTATATATCTTGAAAGACCTATCCAAAGGAAGAACAAAAATCCAATGATATCCAATCTGCAGAGTAGCTATACCTCAGAATGTGCATTTGAAATTTGATAGGGTTTGGATAGTTGAAAATCAGTGCAAGGTTTTGAAATGTTTAAAATAATGTGGCTTTACTGCTTTCTATACTAAGCATACACTGCATATAAAAACCACATGCATAGAAATACAATTCATGTTGATTTATTTGTCCTACACAGCATGTATATGGAGAAAATCACAACAGGTATATCCATAAAGGGAGGTAATAAGCCGAGCAAATTACATGCTTTTCAATATGGAGCATGGCATTATGTCAGAAGCCAAAAATGAAAACCCTCCGTATTTTCTTGAACCTGTCAATGAATTCTGACTGTTGTTCCATGTCAAAGTGCCGGTAATCCGAGTCTTCTCTGATGTAAATACGCTCTTTGATATTTTGATTTTTCGCTATTTACATCAGAGAGCGTTGCTCTTTGAAAACAGCGGAAAGTTCGGTAACATTACAAGTAACTTGAAGCTTTGTTTTTGTGTATCATATCTAATCACTCGGTAAAACACCGTAGGGTATAGATCAATAAATCATTTTTGTCATACCTGACCAAAAATTTCATTTCAAATCGGCCTGCTGGATGACTGTATAACCTTTGGTTTTGAATGGAAGGTCAAGGTAAACAAAGGCTGCTCAGGTGAGGGTTGTTGCAAAACATTGCCTATTAACCTTTTAGAAATACTTTTTGGTCGTAATTTTTTCAGCAGCCATAACAATAAATGGTTCATTTATCGATATCATCAGGGGTTTTAACGATAGCGTTTAAGATCGGGCGGTGAACGATGCGCAACAATTTGTTGCGAACTTCTTGATTTTTTCAAAGAGCAACGCTCTCTGATGTAAATAGCGAAAAATCAAAATATCAAAGAGCGTATTTACATCAGAGAAGACTCGGATTAAAGTGCATGATAAGCAAAATTTAACAACCTTCTTGTTTCCATGGCAACTGTCTTCTTATAGAAGTTTCAGCATTAGCTTCAACTAATCGCAGAAAACATTTTAAAACTATTATAGTAATAAAACATACATTTTAGTTATGAAATGTTATTTTGTTAAGACATCTCTTACACAAAACTAATTAGTATGCTTATGAATATTAATGACATTTTGACACGTTTGAAATGACACGTTTGTGTAAAGAAACCTATTGGATATATAAACTTGATACGTTGTATCCAAAAGGTATGAATTCGAAATTGTTATACAGTATAGAGTAACGTTAAAGGGACATTTCATTCCAATTTCAATTTTTTAAAGTATGTCTTGATGCGTAGATTGGTTATTCTAATGAGAATAAATACTATTAGTTTTTTTGAAGTTGTTGCCAATAAGCGAGAAACACGCATTTAAAGTTGATACATAATCGATAAATTGCATATAAATCCAAATTGTTGTCCACAACAATTTGTTCAATTTTAACACAAAAATATTAATTTCTCGTAAACGGCGCAATATTTTGGCTTGAAATTTTCAGAATTTTCATAAGGAAATATGCTCTTTCAGATAAAAATAAAAGTAAATTTTATGACAAAAAATTCTGAAATGTCACTTTAAGGTATATTATTGTTTGTTCCTATTAATACTTTTTTGTGAGTAAAATTTTTCTATAGGAATTATTGTATCAATATGATCCTATAATATGCACATGGCTGTTACTCTTAGGGCTTTCATGTTTTAGTATGTATTTCTGTGGTTCGTGGTCTTGTTTGCAGACCTTTTATGCGTTTTGAGACCAACGTGGACCTGGATCAGATTGTACCTATGTGCAGTCTGATCGAGATCCACGATGATCTTTTTATTTGCTTGATAACTATGTTTTGTTTTGGTAAGATTTGTCTACATGTATATGATGTAGTATAGATCTTGATCATACTGTGTATGTGCGCAGTCTGATCCAGATCTATGACGGATTGTCCTGAGTGGCTTTTACAGCCTCTTTCCAGACCATGATCTTACATGCTAAAATATGTCCTTGTTACTGTATGCATGTATTTTCCGCTAATTTGTTTTAACGTATATGACGTTGCGCGCTTTTTAACGTTACGTTTTCCGGCGCGTGACGTCATATCCGTTCTTAAATCATTCTCCCTGAAGAAGCACATTAGGGCGAAACGTCGGAAATGAATTAAAGACAAAACTGTTAATAAAATCGTGTTTGTGGCGTTTTTAATTGGACGTCCGAAAGGACGTACAATTCTTATAATCACTTTTGGACAGTCGAAATGGGTTTTCATTACCAAAAAACCCTTTCTCAGACTCAATTGCCAGTTGACCAAAATTCAAAATAGATTTTGCGACCATACAGGAAAACTGTCGTATCTTTTCCTACTTTCTGTGTTCTCTAACAAATACTATAAGATTCATTGGCCGATTCAATTCATGCCACGTCTTAACTAACTTTACGATCTTTTTTCGATTTAATCATCTTCTTGTAGTTTTTTGACTTTCGTAATATTTATTGTGTAAAGGGTAAGATCTTTAGAAAGCGATACATGCATACACCATGGTTATAATGTAAACATACACCCTATATCATCAGCAGCAGCGATAGCTCAAACGGGAAAGGATTAACCTCGCAACCTTTTTTCAGTTTGAAATTTGGAACGCCGTTGGTTCAAAACCAGTTCGGATTATTTCTTCTGTAAAACGTTTGTTTTTCTTGATGTGTTTACTGAAAACACATATTTTAGAATGATTATAAACGATTCAAAATCTTTTACTAATGAGGGAATAGACCTATAACGGATAATAGGGGACACAGGATGTATATTTGACTATTTATAGTAACAACTTCTACATATTCATACCTGTCCACCCTAAAATAAACCAAAATATTTGTATCGATTCTCGTTTAACTTTGAACGTATAATACCCAATTTAATGCACGTATTGTGTATGATAGGTTCCTTTTCTTTGATCATTGTTGTTTAAGTCTTTGACATATTTAAAGGAACGGGGTTTCCACGAGACGCACTTTGGAACCAGGGTTTTGAAATTGATTATCGGGGAGTGAGTTCATTTCGCAACTCGGGTTCGACTCGATGGCAAATCGGGGTTCCATCTGAACCGCCTCAGATGAGACACTAGTGAAATCCGCCTATTCAGAAAAATAGTTGCTCTTACGAGTTTTTTTTCTCCAGCATCTGTATCACTGATATTCGACAGTATCATGGCCTATTTACATACTGATCGATGATCATGACAACAATGATTATTACTAGTATAAGACTAAGTGACAGCGATCTGTATTTATTTCGTTTAAGAGACCCGTTTACGTGTATTGAGCTAAGAAGATGAAGCAATGGGTCTGCAACAGATGGTACCTGGATGATCGTATGAATATGTTTACAGATAGGGACATTGCTATTCTCAAATTTTCGTTGATAATGATATGAAGATTTAAATTGCTTATTGTACTCCACTGCCATTTTCCCGACGGCACGTTCCCAATTTCTTCTTTTTATGCACATCTGTAGATGTAAGGATGCTGCGGTAGTACTTGTATGAGGAATCCATAGTTAGGTGCTCCAATTCATCTGGTATTTTGTTTCAGGAAAAGTATGTATTGAATTTGTTTTGTAACCACAACCAGGGAAAACTGCTACCGTGTTTTTTTTTCTTTTTTTACTCTAAACAGGAATAAAAATCAAAGTGCTTGGAGCACTATATTTAGACGCCTCTCATTGATTGAGCGGAATTGTATGTAAATGATCGGCGTTTCATTACTTTATTTCGTTGAATTTGTGTTAAGATCGATTCTAAATCACTGCGGTCGTTTTTTCGCCAACGATGGTGGAGATAAAAGTCGAACAAGAGTGCCATGGTCACAATATACGCCGCCACTTATAAAACTTGAGACAAAAAAATGACATTGACAAGGATTTATAAATATTCACACAAAAACCTGTAAAAAGTTGTGTTCACAAAAAGGTTTTTATAAATATCCAGTCAAAAACCTGGAAGGAATTGTGTTCACGAGACTGAAATATCATTAAGCCCTAGAGACTAAGATTGAAGGGGGCATAACTCAGGCAAAAATCAATGAACCATAAAATCCTTACTTCATGCACATCTACCAATTAAGGTAATAACATCCACCAAGTTTCATAAGGATCCAGTCAGAATCTTAGAAGAAGTTGTGTTGACAAGGCTGCAATTTCAATCAGCCCTAGAGACTAAGTTTTAAGGGGGCATAACTCTAGAAAAAATCAATGAACCATAAAATCCTTCCTTCATGCAAATCTACCATTTGAAATGGTTGACCAAGTGTCATTAATATCCAGCCATAAACGTAGGAGGACTTGCGTTGACAAGGCTGAAATTTCAATAAGCCCCACAGACTAAGTTTTAAGGGGGCATAACTCTGGCAAAAATCAATGAACCATAAAATTCTTCCTTCATGCACATCTACCAATTAAGGTGATAACATTGACCAAGTTTCATTAAGATCTAGCCAGAAACTTAGGAGGAGTTGTGTTGACAAGGCTGCAATTTCAATAAGCCCCAGAGACTAAGTTTTTAAGGGGCATAACTCTGGCAAAAATCAACGAACCATAAAATCCTTCCTTCATGCACATCTACCAATTGATGTGATAACATTGACCAAGTTTCAAGAAGATCCAGCCAGAAACTTAGGAGGAGTTGCGTTGACAAGAAAAGTGGACGGACGGACGGATGGACGGACGGATGGACGGACGGACGGACAGACGGAGAAGATGACGCCAACATACGTCCGCCTCCGGCGGCGTATAAAAAAAGATTATTAAAAAGAACAATGTCTGAGTAGAATTCGAACCCAGGGCCTTCCGGATATAACATGTGTAAAGAGTACAAGGTGAGTGCTCTGCTAAGTGAGCTATCGCGGCTTTCATTTATGTAGCGCGTTGGCTTACATTTTGAATAAATTGCTTTGTAGCGTACTTTATAAAATCAATGAAAAGTATAACTGGCGACAATACTCATAGTAAACCGAAACAAGAAGACAAAAGTGCTAATCGCATGGCCTTAATTGAATTTGGTAATCAGATTAATAGTGATTATTCATAGCGACAAATCAGTTGTCTTGAAACGGCAATCACATCAATTTGAAGCCTGAGAAGGGTTTTCTGGTATTAAAGCCGATTTCGTATGTCCGAAACCAATCTTATAGAATTAAACACAGAAGAATGAATAAAATATCTTTCGTTCATGTACAATCCCGCTCAATCAATCAGAGACGTCCAATTACAGTGCTCTCAGCACTTTGATTTTCTAATCTTATGAATATTAATAAAACCTTTAATAACAAGATCGTGAAACACAAATGCCCAAGGAATGGCAATGTTAAGTTTTTATGCTAAGTTTTCGAGTTAAGGATTGATAAGGGTTAATGAATGACATTGAGGAAGGTCATATTGATATTGCACGAACAGATAAATATCATTGTTCAAAAGAAGGTTACATACAAAATTATAGCTTTGTATGTCAAATATTTTTGGAGAAAAGGCCAGTGTTAAGTTTTCATACAGACAGATGGACGGACAGACAGACGGACAAGAGTAAAACACTATGCCCCTGTGTGTTTAAATTGCTGAAATGAGACATTTCTAGTTACAATATAAATATGATGTGTGTTTTATACCGTAATTCAAAAGGTAAAATAACACAAATAAATTAATTATTACTTTTTTGGCAAATTGTGGACAATTTTAGGTAAACTGCATGTAGATCTAAAAGGAGACAAGAAAGAGACGGGGGACTAAGTATACGGTGTTTTTTGACAGCATTTGGGGTTAAGGATATATTCCTGTTGTAAGCCCTTTAAAGTTTAAGTATTTTAAAAGCAGGTCAAACTCAAAGGTCAGGGTAACTAGGTCAAGGGTTATGGTCCCAAATAAATGGGCGTGGTGGGAGTCCTCATCCGGTAGATTTCAAACCAAGGCCAAAGAAGTTCAAGACTTAACCATCTGCATGCAAAGTCGCATAACTATCACCCTTCCACTTCTGTTTGTTTCTTGCCCCTCTCAATACCATGCTGAATGACACTGGACATGGATATGACATCCAAGGCAAGAAGATCAGCCATCTTTTCTACATGGATGACCTAAAGACCTTTGCCAAGAACGATCAACAGCAAAAACAACTGCTCGAGACAGTAAAGGTCTTTAGTGATGACATATGTATGCAATTTGAACTGGACAAGTGTCCAAAAGCCACCTTCAAAAAAGGAAAACTAACATCAACATCTGACATACAGCTAGAAAGAGACACCATCATCAAGAAACTAGACCAAAACGCTAAATACAAATACCTTGTGTTAATGAAGGTGACGGAATTCAACATGCAGCAATGAAGGAAAAGATCAGAAAAAGAGTATTACAGAAGAGTTAAGGCTTGCCATCAAGAGTGAGCTAAAAGCTGCAGATAAGATTGAAGCAATAAACACCCTGGCAGTCCCAGTTGTCACATACAATTTCAATATCATAAACTGGCAAATGCGAGAAAAAAGGAAAACTTGACACAAAGACCAGACAGTTACTACCAACAGAAAGAATGCACCACCCAAAGGTTGACGTTGAAAGATTGTACCTACCACGAAAGATCGGTGGCAGGGGCCTCTCATAGATTGAGATGGCATAAACACGTATTTGGAGACAACACAAGACAATCTGCTACATCTGATCCGGGAACATGAACGTAACAAGAAACTTTACTCAATCTCAGAGCAAGCCAGAAAAGAAATGGAGAAGAATCCGCCACAGAGTTTGCCAAAAGAACAAGACGGACAAAGGCAAATGCCCAAAAGAGGATGACACAAACATGGAAAGCCAAACCAATGCATGCCCTTACCAAAATATTAGCCCTGCCGCAAACAGTTGCGGCAACTTCGCTGCAAATTTGCGGCGAATTCGCTACAAATATTTGCCGCAAATTTGCGGCCACTTCGTTTTTCGTATGCAAATTAGCTTTCTCGCAAACTATTTGCCGCGAAGTTGCTGCAAACTGTTGCTGCAATGTTGCAGCGAACTGTTGCTGCAAAGTTGCCGCAAACACTTCGTTTTTCGTATGCAAATTAGCTTTCTCGCAAACTATTTGCAGCAAAGTTGCTGCAAACTGTTGCTGCAAAGTTGCAGCGAACTGTTGCTGCAAAGTTGCCGCAAACTCGTCCAAATTCTTCTCGCGAACTTCCCGCAACTATTTGCCGCAAAGTTGCGGCCACTTCGTTTTTCGTATGCAAATTAGTTTTCTCGCAAACTATTTGCCGCAAAGTTGCAGCAAACCGTTGCTGCAACTTTCCAGCAAACTGGTTTGTTTATATTTCTTCCAATCTTCCTGCAAACAAGAAAGCTATTTGATTGGATGCAGAGTAAAATAGGTCACCTTTTCGTCAATTTGGGATTTACATTCAACCAAATACTTCCTCACTAAAACCGGAAGAGGCTTTCAATGAAAGTAAGGCCTTGGAAAGCTTTTGATTACATTTGGTGATAGTGATCAGTTTCACATTTTCTTAAGAAACCTCGCTTTACCCTATCCCAAACAAGACCTGGTTTTGACGTCCCTACTAAATAAGGCTGGGGAAAACATTGAGGCAAAAGAAGTAAATACTGATAATCAGCATTTTCTCCTTTTGCCTTAGTATTTTCTAAGCTATATACACAAATCCTTTCTTTTTCTATTTTGTTGTATGCCGCAACTTTCTAATTAATTAAATACCAATTCATTAAAATCTTATCCGAAACTTTTAATTTCTTAAAGTAACAGAAGTTGATGTAGATAACAGTTTTTAAAGAAGGCATATTTCTCAGATAAAAGTTATCTTTCTCAGCTCATTTTCACAAGCAAAACAAATAACATTCCTCACCAGGAAGAACAAGATTCTCAATAAACACTTTTAACCCTTTCCCAAACGGAAAAAATTTAGGTGATCCACTTCAAAAACTGCCACAAATGACAAAATGGAAGTTACTAAAGATAGAATTTGTGTGAAATTTGGCACAGAAAATATTGAGACAAAAGGAGAAGCTGCTGGTTATCAGCAGTTTCTTCTTTTGTTTCAATGTTTTCCCAAGCCTATTCTCTAATGGACGTCAAAACCAGGTCTTGTTTGGGAAAGGGTTATGGTAGTCCACCCCTAATGAGATTCGCGAGACATCAGCATTGTTTGGGCTATGTCGAAAACATTTGGCGATGAAACTTTCCATCGCCGAATGTTCACGACCAGCCTGAATAGCTTCGGATACGTAATGATGCCGCCAAAAAAACCCTGATGTTTTGTGAATATCAAAATGGCTACATTACGGGTATTCTACCTTAAATCAATATCGGTTGTTGATGCATCAAGTCTATTAGGCTGACATTATTTTGTGTTCATCAAGTCTGTTTATTTGATTTTCGATGCGCCATGTTGTTCATTCTGTGTATCAAATCTTCAATCAATTTGTAGAAACGAATTCGCAGTCTGTTGTCCAAGAATCTTTCGTAGTTTATATTGTGCAGGTCCTTCTTCTTCGAATTCTGTATCGCTTATTTACACTGTAGATTTTTCTAACACTTTGATATTCATTCTATTGGGCAATAATATAGCCCATTCACTAAAACACTCCAGCAATACATTGCGGCCCTGTTACACTTTACACTTATAGGGCATTACTACAGCCCATATTTACACCAAGCTGTTTCACAAGTGGACACAGGCGGTCAACTGGTCTCTTCAGAGTTTTGTTGATTGGTATATATAGATCTCGGTCCCCATGTAAGTTTCTTATCTGTGATAGGTCTACATGATCCAACCAATTTTCCGCTTGTTCAGGTAAATCAATCACCATTATGATGTCCCCAACAGCAAAGTTTTAGTAACAAGCATTTGATTGACCATTAGAAGTAGATGAAGCTAAATTTTTTTGTAACTTCTTACAAAACTTGTCTGTACATGTACATGTGATTAAAGGTAAATATTAGTCCAGACTGTCCATACTTTAGATGTACATTGATGTTCAACACTTCAGTTTAACTTTAAGTATTTTAGAAGAGCTGACGGACAGTTACTCGACGAAGTTGTTTAATTTCAACGACGTTTTTCTTATCTTTCATGTCAAAATTGGACTTCTCTGTTGCTGTACGTAGTAGCCAACAGTCTTCATATCTCCAGCATTGTAAGGTTCTGTTTACACTGGAAATAAACAAAAACAGACTTGTAAGGTTTAAATTGTGAACAAAAACATTTTTCTCATAATGTGTGGCATTTGTAAACATTGATTTTAACAAGAGGACCATGATGGTCCTATATCGCTCACCTGAACCTAAATGATATGAGCAACACTTTTGACCAATTCAATTAATATTTATTACTTTAAGACTGAAAAAGAACTTATGGTCAATAAGGTTGTGAAAATCTAACTCATCCGAGATCTAAATTATGGTGCCAAACATTGTACAGGGCTCCAGATAAGAGGGGGTGGTGACTTTTCAAACTGCAATAATGCTGTCAGTGATCATCAAACCCTATGTTGTAGGTACTCATTTGTATCGTCTCGTCGAGACGATTCAAATGAGTACCCACAACATAGGATTTGAATTTGAAAAAACAAGAGATGTTTGTAAAACATATATGCCCCCTCAAGGGCCTACATTTGATGTAGGTCAAAGTCCAAGGTCAAGTTAACAAGGTCCAAGGTCATGGTCAAATATGAAAGGTCTTGGTAGGAGGTGTCTATGTGTGAAATATCAAGGCTGTATATGTAAAAGTAAAATGAAACATAGGCCAGGTTAAAGTTTTTAAAAGTAGCCCAAATGCCAAGGTCAAGTTTATGGTCAAATGTGAAAGGTCTTGGTTGGAGGTGTCCATGTGTGAAATATCAAGGCTGTAGGTGTAAAAGGACATGATATATATGCCTGGTTTCAGTCTTTTTAAAAGTAGGTCAAAGTCCAAGGTCAAGGTTGCAATATTCAAGGTCATGGTCAAATGTGGTAGGTCTTGATAGGAGGTGTCTATGTGTGAAATATAAAGGATGTAGATGTAATAGGACATAAGATAAAGGCTAGGTTAAAGATTTCTAAAAGTATGTAATAATCAAAGGTCAAGGTCACACACGCCAAGCCAGGTCATGGTCAAATGTGAAAGGTCTTGGTAGGAGGTGTCCATGTGTAAAATATCGAGACTGTATAGGTAACAGGACATGAGAAATATGCCTAGTTTAAGTTTTTTAAAAGTAGGTCAAACTCCAAGGTCAAGGTCCAAGGTCATGGTCAAAAGTGAAATGTCTTGGCTGGAAGTGACGATGTGTGAAATATCAAGGCTGTATGTGTAAAATGACATGAAATATAGGCCAGGTTAATGTATTGTAAAAGTAGGTCAAACACCAAGGTCAAGGTCACAAGGTTCAAGGTCATGGTCAACAGTGCTTCTGAAATAAGTTGCCCGAGTTTTCCGACTTGTCTGTTTAGTGGCATTTACCTGTACGGACAAGCAGATTTTGAAAGCTAGGTTGTCCGTGGACAAGTGAAAAATCCGAAGTTAATAAAAAATGTTTTTATCTTTTTCTCACAATTTTTAATACAATGTAATTACTGATAATTAAATGTATGAATTTTGTTGTAGACAATAATTAGACAGTCATAATAGATATGCAATAAACAAATGAAGCTATGGAAAATTATATGGGTTTTATACGGACAAGTTGATTTTTCATACGGACAAGTCAATTTTGGATCAAGACTTGTCCGTGGACAAGTAGATTTTAAAAATATTTCAGAAGCACTGGTCAAATGTGAAAGGTCTTGGTCGTAAGTATCCATGTGTCAAATTATATCAAGGCTGTATGTGTAAAAGGACATGAAAAATATAGGCACAGTTTAATTTTTTTTAAAAGTAGGTCAAACTCCAAGGTCAAGGTCACAAGGTCCATGGTCATGGTCAAATGTGAAAGATCTTGGTAGGATGTGTCCATGAGTGAAATATCAAAGCTGTATGTGTAATAGCACATGAGATATAGGCCACGTTTAATTTTTTTTAAAAGTAGGTCAAACTCCAAGGTCAAGGGTCATGATCAAAAGTGAAATGTCTTGGCTTGAAGTGACCATGTGTGAAATATCAAGGCTGTATGTGTAAAAGGACATGAAATATAGGCCAGGTTAATGTATTACAAAAGTAGGTCAAACACCAAGGTCAAGGTCACAAGGTCCAAGGTCATGATTAAATGTGAAAGGTCTTCATCGTAGATGTCCATGTGTCAAATATCAAGGCTGTATGTGTAAAAGGACATGATACATCATCCAGGTTAAAGTTTTTAAAAAGTAGGTCAAACTCCAAGGTCAAAGTCCAAGGTCATGGTCAATTGTGAAAGGTCTTGGTAGGAGGTGTCCACGTGTGAAATATCAAGGCTGTATGTGACACTATGTGTAATAGGTCATGAGATATAAGCCCAGTTTAATTTTTTTAAAGTAGGTCAAACTCCAAGGTCAAGGTCACAAGGTCCAAGGTCATGGTCAAATGTGAACGATGTTGATAGGAGGTATCTATGTGTGAGATATCAAGGCTGTATGTGTAAAAAGCAGACATGGCAAAGAACCAGAAATCTTTGTCAGACATTCGGTCTGACAGTTCCAAATATTCTGTCAGACTGAATAAAATTTTGTCAGACCGGACTATATTGCACTATCTTACAGATCAAAATTTGTGTCAGACAGTGGGACTGACAGTAGCCAAAAAATCATCAGACCGAGAGAATTTTCATCAGACATGTCTGCCGGTCCGACGGTCTTCGCCATGACTGAAAAAGACATGAGACATAGGCAAGGTTAAGAATTAAGTGTAAAAATCAACAAAGGGCAATAACTCCAAGAATTTGATCGGCAAGGTTATGATTCTTGTGCACTGTACCTCTCCATAATAAAATCTATCCACCTGAAAAGTTTCATGATTCTACCTTACATGCTTTTTGAGTTGTGCTCTAGACAAGAATCAAGTTATAAAATCAACAAAGGGCAATAACTCAAAAATTTGATCGGCAGAGTTACAGTTCTTGTGCACTGCACCTCTCCATAATGAGATCTATCCACCTGTAAAGTTTCATGATTCTACCTTACATACTTTTTGAGTTATGTTCCGGACAAGAATCAAGTTTGAAAATCAACAAAGGGCAATATCTCAAAAAATTTGATCGGCAGAGTTACGATTCCTGTGCACTGCACCTCTCCATAATGAGATCTATCCACCTGTAAAGTTTCATGATTCTACCTTACATACTTTTTGAGTTATGCTTCGGACAAGGTTTGGTCTATGGACAGACCGACGGACCGACCGATCTACCGACGGCCTTCCGACCGACACTTGCAAAACAATATACCCCCTTTTTCTTCGAAAGGGGGCATAACAATTACATGACTAGAATATTGATAAAAGGCTTTGGCAAGGGAGACTACTCTTGCAGGGCTCCCGCTGTCGATCGCCACTGGCGCCAATTGCGACAAAATAAAAATTCTGGCGACAAAATTTGCCAGTTGGCGATTTTATTGGCGACAACTTATTTGCGCCGTATTCTGACACAAGATTTCAGGTAAAGGGTTGAGTCTCAAAAGCTATGACAGTCGCGTGTATCGGTGCTGGTCAGTCATTGATTAACAAAAATCGATAATCGGTAACCAATTATCCGAGATAGCAGTTTGTCCATATGATTATGACACCTTCTAAATAACTGTTTCAATATGCGTGAAAATGTCTTGGTCGCGTGGCTTGCCGAGGAAGAAAACTTTAGTCACTGGAAATTTATTCCGGTGCGTTTACCTGGAGCTTAATTTCGGCCTAAATCCGACAAATTGTATTCTAAATCCTTTACACATATTCCCTTATAAAGACAACACATTTTTGTCAAGACTGGAACAAACGGGCCAGATGTGTCGGCGGCATTTATTTGATCTCGGGGTAGTGACGTCATATAAATAACGAGTGACTAAAACGCCGTATCGTTACGATGTTTTAACCCCCAAACGGTTTGTATTTCGTGTAAACTTTCGCAAATCAATTACACAATGGAATTTGTTTCTATCGCATTTGAAAAGATTTTCTTTTTAATCAATGGATATAAAACACGAGGTAAAGCTTTTGTCAGAATCCGATTCAGGCTACAAGTCCGAGCATCGTATCGCAGATCGAATTTTTTGTGATAAAAAAAGATTCACTTTCATTCCTTGTTTTCACATGGAATTTTCCGAGTCAGATTTCTTTAAATCTTATCTGTAGATTCTATCAAAGCTTGTGATCGAGTGATCGCCGCAATAGGTTCCGAAGTTTTAAGTTTCGTCACGAATTAATGATTTACATCGTATTTTAGGTCCTCGTGTATTCGTTCTGAAAAATGTACTAGTTCTAGTCGGAAGGCATGCCGAAAAAAGGTTGACTTTAAGATTCTCCGATTTACCTAAAATAACTCATGTAATTTCTGCACGCATTTCAATCTGTATGTGTGTGTGTGTGCGCACGTGGTTTGGGGAGGGGGAGGGGGGGCGCATTGACAACTGGGTGGGGTCAGTGACGTTCCGTATAATTATTGTAAATCAGAGAGAACCGCATCCAATCAACTCAAATTATAGAATTTATGCTAATGATCTTGATTTCTATATTGATGTCAATAAAAAGTCATAAACATCATGACATATTACCTAATTGTGATGATAATTATGCATTTTTACAGACTATAATGTTGGGGTGCTTTTTTTAGGGGGGGGGGGGAGAGCGGGGGGGTGTCTATATGTTTTTCTTCTTTTCCCATTGGCTCCTCTACTGGCACTGACTTTCTCCAATTGGCCCCAAAAAATTTCAATTGGCGATTTTGCTGGCGCCAAGTCTGAAATTGCCAGGGGAAGCCCTGCTCTTGCACTACATGTACGTTAAACTTGAACAACAAATCTGCGGAATCTTTTGTAAATTAGGCTGTCGCCTATCGCCTATGATCAAAGTGCGCAATATACTTATACAGGCATTGTTGTACTTTATATGACCTGATGACATCAACAGAGTTATTTGTTACGTTTGTCGTATGCAAACAGAATAATTCTCTTTGTTTAAAACTGGGAAGTTTCTAGTTAGCCGGTCCCAATACTAAATGGTCGCAAATAAAGTGACAAACCCCCCAAAATAGAGTAATTTTTCAGCAATAAAGAAGACAATGAGCGGGGGTGTGGGGGCAGCAGCCCCCATAAATAATTTCAAAATAAAATAAAGCGGGGGTGTGGGGGCAGCAGCCCCCAAAAATATTTCCTAGTAAATAGGGACCGGTTTACTAGATGTGTTCCTAAAACTGTTCTAAAAATAGAATTCCTTTGTGTACCAGCGTGGTCTCGATTCAACTGCGAATATCTTCGCCTATACCAAATGTCATGCAGTCAGACTAAATATGCATAAACAACAATGTTTTATACCTCGATTCTCGCTGAAAATAACACGTTATTTGATGAATTAAATTGAATTCTCGTTCTTCTTTAGGCGTTCGTTGAAATCTGTTTGAAAATATTCGTTTGCGCATGCTCGGAAGTCGTTACGTTTAGACTGGATTTATTCATTTTAGACTAGATGCACAGCCCAGTCTGGGAGAAAAACGATTTGTAATGTAAGCATGACGCGAAGCTTACAATTAAGGCATGAAAAGGGCATGATTCTATTTTTATTTCACAAAACAATACAATAAAAACAGATATTACAAATAAATGAATATAATTATACCTCCTCCCCCCCCCCCCCAAAAAAAATGGGGATATTCAGTTTATTCAAGGCATTATTTTGACTAATTAGAATTAAAAGCAACAGAAAAAAGACAGTGAAGAGGACTTCCAAAACCAACTTAAATGTGTGATTTGAATTAACCCTTTCTCAAACAAGACCCGATATTGACATAGGGTATATATATTTAAGAGTGAAATGCTGATAAACAGCATTTTCATCTGACCTTAACAAAGTAATTATTTTCTGTGACATGGCATACAACAATCCTATTCTTATTAATACACATGTACAGTCAAAACTGTGTTAGCGGCCACCTGTGTATAGCAGCCAAACTGTCGTATGCAGTCAGTCCAGGTCCTCCCAAGCAATTTTACTCTTTAAAGTAACTGTGAATAACACTAAACTGTCAAATGTGGTCAGTGGCCAGCTTTAATTGTCCCAATTGCTCTTTACCTTTATCCCGTTAAGCAGCCATGCACAACAAATTGGTGGCAGGCAATGTGTGAAATATTGATAACACATCTGGCAATTTGCCTAATCATGTGCATAAACCATGAAAAGGTGTGATAAACAGTTAAATGTCATATAAAAGTTTACCCTTTTTACTTTACAACACTTGCATTTTCTTCATATTAATAGGGCCAGTCATACAAGTAGACACTTACATCCAGCCTTCAGAATATTCTTTTCTGTGTTAAGCAACCAACTGTCGTATGCAGCCAATTTTGGTGTGTCCCTTGGCTGGCTGCATACGACAGTTTCGACTGTATTCTATTTCTCCCCTGCACTAGCAGTAGAAATGACGGGGGGCGGCTAGAATGGGCTAAGCCCCTCCCCAAAGTTGCCCAAAAATGCCGAAAGTTTCTTTTTAAATACACTGAAAATTTAGGATAAATCTAATTTTACCCCTCTGATATCTAGTCACTGGCTCTGACAGGGGCCAGATTCTCCTTCCTTATGAAAATCGCTTCCTATGGACTTGACAGGCCCGTAAGAACAGGGGGAGGGGGCGGGCTAAGCCCCCAATGTTGGCCAAAAATGCCGAATTTTCCTTATTTCACACTGAAAATTCAGGGAAAATCCAAATCAGCCCGCCTACGAATATTCAGACACTTGGGCTTTAGCCCACCACCCAATATTAAATTGCTTCCTACGGGCCTGGGGCCTGTGTAACATTATGCCATTTGGGAAGGGTACAAAGGCTTTGCACAAATATATGCATGCATGCTTGTGTAAAAAATGTACACACATGTACATGTAACATGTACATGTGTGCACATTATGATGTACACTGATTAAAAAACAGTTAAATGACTGAGCTTATATGACTCTGTAGATGAGTTATTTGGCAACTAAAATAATTATTGGATAAATTCAGAAATTGGAAACCGATTTGATTTATTTGGGTTTTACGCCGTTTTCAACTTCTATGGTCATATCGCGGCGGCTGGAGCACCTAACCGTGGGTTCCTGGTATTTCTCGCACCAGTACAACCACAATATCCAAACCGAGCCTCCAGCTGCTCTCTCACATAAATGATTCACACCCATTGGTGAGAGACAAATGACTTTTGTCAAATGTCAGAATGGATACTGGACGAGCCGGAATTCGAACTCGCGACACCTGAGTTGACAGACTACGACGTAACCGACTGAGCTATCAGGGCTCGGTAAATTGGAAACGGAACTCTTAGTACCTTACTTATCTAGTTTGCTCTGTCGTATCATGAATTTGTTAGATTATCATCCATTCTAAATAACAAACTTGTCAACGTGAAATTAAAGCATGGACATTCTACACTTATATTTGGCAGTGTACACATACCCCGGACTAAATGAAGATAATGACACTGAAAACAAAATGAAGTCAGTCTTTATGTATTGGTTCAGAATTTTGAGTCTATCCATGTTTCAATATGTATATCGTCATAGTAAATGCAAAACCTCGTATCTCATTTTTGGAAAATTTTAAAGGGGAGGGAAAAAGTGTAATAACTTTTCCCAAACTGAAATGTTTTACTTGAAATTTGGACATATTGTTCATAATTAAAGTATCATTGATACTGATCGGTAAAATTATCTCAAAACCTGCGAGAATTGACTAAATGGACACACGAGTGTGTACTTTGAAAATCGCAAGAATCGACGCACGAGGTTTTGCATTTACACCGACGATATGCAAGAATTTTACAGGTATTTAAAGCTCCTTGAATGAGCACTGGACAAGTTTAATTTCCTGCAAATTTCTTGCAAACTGCATGATATTCAATAATGTTCAAGTAAGGCTTCTTGCAAAGTTCCTGCAAACTACATGTAAAATATTTGATGGATGACTTTCCTGCGAAGTTCCGACAAACTTTCTTATTTCTGGCAAACTTGTCGCAAACTGAAACGTGTTTGCCAGAAGATTGCAGGAAGGTTGCAGCTAGCGGCAAACATCGGCGAAGTTCCGGCAAACCCTTCTAGCGAACTAATTTGTTTGCAGCAAATTCGCGGCGAATTTGCTGCAAATTTGCAGCAAAGTTTTCATTTCTGTAAGGGTGGGCAATACCCTTAAGGTTTGACAAACCAGATGTTGACCAAGATCAGACACATAAGTGGCTCTCTAGTGCAAGTCTCAATGCAGAAACAGAGTGAATGGTGATAACAGCACAAGATCAGAGTTTGGCTACAAGAGCATATCACAACAAGATCATCAAAAATAGTACAGATCCAAAGTGTAGAATATGCAACCAATATGATGAAATTGTCTCAGGCTGTCCAACATTAGTGCCAACATAGTACATTCAAATACATGACAAGGCAGCAGGGTACATTCATTGGAAAATCTGCAAGCAATTTGGACTCCCAGCAAACAAAAAATTGTATGAACATCAACCAAAAACTGTCGTAGAGGGACATGTCAGTGAATACTGGTACAGAGATCAAGGCTAACAGACCAGACATCATAATCAAGAACAAATTAGACAAGACGTTCATCATGATTGGCATAACGGTTCCATCTGAAAGAAATGCCTCCGTCAAGGCACTTGAGAAACTATCAAAATACAAAGACCTTGAGATAGAAGTAACCAGAATGTGGGGTATGGAGACGACATCTGTACCAGTCTTTGTAAGTGCACTTGGTCTCATTAAAAAGGGACTTGACAAAATATTCAAACAAATCCCTGGTGCACCAGTTATCGACGAACTGCAGAAGATCATACTCCTCGGAAATACACATATCATCCAAGAACGCTGTATGATAATAATAATAATGAAAAAAACTATAATTGCAAAATTTATACCTTCTGTCATAGATGTAGCTATCCCCTAAAGAATCTGCTATACATGTATACGACCTACAACCTTAATTTTAAACAATGTCAATAATCTTTCAATATGTTGCAGTTGCCCTTTTTGTTAATCCATGTGTTTTCATTCTATATTGAATTCTAAAAGTATCAAACGAGATCATTTGAACCATCTAATCAGTTCTGTTCATCATCATAATCACTCAATCATTAGTGTAAATTGTGCAAAGAAAGTCTTAAAATATTTAACAATTATTTATAATAATGTATTGAGTTTACAGTATCAGTGTTTTCCTAAACTTTAGGGACATTATTTTCTATTTGATATTGGATTTAGGATGTATTATTTTATGCTCAAAAGGGTTGTTTAGCCCTAATATTTAAGCAGATTTACAGTAAGATGCAAAAGTACGGATGCTAAAAAATGATTGAATCTTGCATGAAAATGAGTGAATATGCCAAACGAATGAACATTAACTGTTACTACTGATAACGTAACAGATGCAGATCTTAGAAGCAAGAGCAAATGCCAAGTTTGAAAGCAATAGTTATGACAGAAACAAACTTATTTGTGACAGATGTTCGAAAGATGCTCATTAAAGTTTGATGAAGAATTTCTAGGCAACAAAAAGGTAAAAATTGCTCGACATTAAATGCTAGAGCAATAGATATCTGTCTTGAGGTTGGTATCATAGTCATAGAGGTATGTGCAAAGTTTTAGAGTAATGTCGTTAGTAAAACAGAGATATGACACTTTTACCAAACAAAAACCTAATTCGCGAAAAGGGTCACAGTTTTAAGTAGTGTCTTTAATATTCGCGAATATGCAAATAAGGTAATTTGCATAAAATTTATGGTAAATTATTGAGCAAGTCATAAACTTTCATTTGATACCATTCTTACATCTGTAGGTCAATATTCAACCAAGACATGACCAAAAACGTTTTGAAATGACTGAACAATTTTATAGGGTTAAGGGTTTAGATAAGGTTTATGACCCAAAGCCCCTACGGAAAAATTAAGTGCAAACCTCGCTCAAAATGTTGATATATATATTTCCTTTAAGATTTAATATGTTTACGTAATTCCCCTGCACAAAAATGCCTAGTTTTGGAAAGTATTTACCAAATTTCCGTCGAAAATCGCAATTTTAGGGAAATTCATGAATATGCAAATGAGCTAATTTGCATAACATAACGAAAGAATAAGTCATAAGCTTTCATTTGATATCATTCTGACAACTGTGTGCAAATATTCAATGAAGATATGGCCGAATTCATTTTCAAAATTTACATAAGTAATTTGATAGGGCTAAGGGTTTAGATAAGGGTTACGGCAAAAAGCCCCAACCGTCAGAGTGTAAACAAGGCTCAAAATGTTTCTAATAAAATGTTCTTTAAGAAAAATCAAGTTTTCAAAATTCCCCCTGAAAAGAAACTCCTTGTTTTGGAAAGTATTTATCAAAATTTTCGCCAAATATGGATTTTTTAATGGAAATCATTAATATTCATGAATATGCAAATGAGATAATTTGAATAAAATAACTACAAACAAAAAAGCGAGCCATAAGCTTTCATTTGATACCATTTTGACACCTGTAGGTCAATATTCAATGGAAAGATGACCAAATAAGTGTTATAATTTTGAATGCAAAAAAATGATAGTGTTAAGAGTTTAAGATAAGGGTTACAGCCAAAGGCCCCGACGGCCAGAGTGCAAACAACTCTCAAAATGTTTCTAAGATAATGTACTTTATGAAAAACCATGTCTTCTTGCATTAGAAATAAATGATAATTATAGAAAAATACTTTTTCGAATATTTCGGCCAATTCTCATACTTGATTGCACATAAAGCATATTTTGAAGAGGGGTAATGACGTCATAATAATTACATAATTAAAAAAATCATGATTCATAAGTAGTGAAATACTTGCTCATACATATGGATTCAAATAAATAGATTTATACATTCATTTAATATTTCTTATTAATTTTTCTCTTTCCCTTACCCCAAACCAGATTGTCATTCACGTCGTGAAGGGTACCTATATAAAGATAAGGGTAAACATATTTAGCTACTCTTCATGTCGGATATCATCACTGAAAAACATCCGTCAGATGTATATCTACAAATATATATAGGTGTCCTTTTGTCCTTTTTTCTGGTAATACTTACACCATTTTCCTGGTCCTGGCCCAAGGACTATATAGAGTATCTGGAAGAAATAAACAAGGTTGATTGAAGATCGTCGTCCAATAACACATAATTATACAGTCTTTATCATGTAGTTTGCGCATACACACTTTTAATTGGGAAATGATTGAATACTTCTAGATATATCGTTTGTTTGTTTTAACTGATCGTTTACACATGTTGAATAGCAGAATATAAATAGGATCTGCACATCTCTATATTTTCATACAGAACACTGATCGTTCATACATATCGTACAGCAGAATATAAATGGGATTTATCCATGTCTACGTGTTCATAGAAAAAAAAGTAATCGTTCACACAATACACTGATCAATCATGCATACTGTACAGCAGTATATAAATGGGATCTATCCATCTCTATATTTTCATACAGTACACTTATATTTTCATACAGTACACTGATCGTTTACACTTGTTGTAGGGCTGAGTATAAATGGGATCTATCCATCTCTATGTTTTCATACGGAATACCGTCACGTTTTGTATCGTCTAATTCCATATACATACTCGCTTTGTCCACGCTTCCGTCGATGATCTCATTTATGCTTGTACTGAAAAACAATCGAGAGCCCAGGAGTGCATAATCGCTCCATTGTTTCGTAATGAAAAGAGATTTTGTTTAGTCATTTTGCATTTCACGTCGATTGGGAAACAATTTCTTTCAACTGAGATTAATGCCTCCCTGGAAACACAATCATTACTCTCGCCAACAGAGATGGTCAATGGAAAATTTCAGAGCAATCCTCGCTTCGCCAAAACGTACTTTCCGTCTCAAACAAGGACATTATCAAAATTCATATGCCTAAGGTCCATTATTTAGGCGTCTTAAGGAAAATATTGCACAATCGGTGTCATTTCATATGCAAATGTCTCGGTTAAATGCTGCTGCACTATACTACAGTGCAGCTGCGTTTATAGCAGAGGATAACTACATCATTATCTCCTTGGCTACATTAAAGAATGTCGTATTTTTGCAATTTGTCCAAGCTTTAGATTTAGTTACAAAGTTTTTTACGTAGCCAACAACATATTTGCTTGAAGAATATCTTTGGTTAGAGATTTCTAGAAATCCTTACCTGTCCTTCAACCTGTTATAAATACGAATCCCATCTGCCACGCCACAAATCTGTGTCAAGTCTTTCTTTGACAATTTCAACATATCCATTCCTGAAAAATCAAATGAGCTATACCTGGGAACATGGTTATTATGGTATTTAAGAACATAAATGCTGTAAAGACACAGTCTGGTCAAGATCGATGTTGTTCTTTAATAGCTTCTCTATGACAGGTATGACCTGCACGTGGGCAACATGGGCCTTGACCAGACTCTACATAAATTATGGTATTAATTCATGTTTGTTAAAAAAGCTTTTTGCATATTCTTTCACGATTTAAATATTATTTAACTTGCACCAAAATGACTTTGCATGGTTTTGTTTTCTGTCGTATGATTTAAGGTTGATACCGTCTACTGTTGTTGCTGTGTATCGTTGCTACTGTTTTTGTGTTTAATATGGTAGTTGCTTTTATGAAAGCTTAAACAGGAAAGGGTATAGGTGAATGAAGTAAAAGCGACATGTAGAGGAAATGATTTTCACTATGCATTACTTCTTTAATATTCCCGCCAATGAACGATTTTGTCTTGACCTACCTGTAAATCCCTTCAGAAGAGTCTTACATTTTTCAAAGCCATGTGCTTTTAGCCATTCACTGGCTTCTTTGTCTGTCATCTCGTTCGTTAAGTCATAGAACTGAAAATTAATATTTCATTAGGAAAATAGTTGAGTATGGTTTATGAAAAGAATCTCTTAAAAACCCTTTCCCAAATAAGACCTAGTTTTCATGTCCTTAATAGATAAGGTTTGGGAAAACATTGAGGCAAAGGAAGAAATTGCTGATAATCAGCACTTTCACCTTTTACCTCAAAAATTTTCTGAGCTATATTGCACACAAATCCAATCTAAATTAACACAATTTGGTCGTCTTCAACAGCTTTTGAGTTGAACCACCAAAAAAATTGTCATTCGGGAAAGGGTTAAAGCATTCGAGACCACCGTGAATGTAGTTCTATACTATTTTGTGCCTAATTGCAGTCTGATACGGATCCGCATAGTCGTCTTAACCATACTCAACACAAGCAACTCTATAATTTGCAGGGGGCAAGACCCTCTATTTACTTCCAACCAATTCAATATCCGTTATATACAATATACAACAACATCATAGAAATGTATTAAACAGTAATCTCTACTTGACTGACCCAGGGGAAAAACCAGAGATAAAAAACATTTTATAAAAAAGACTCTGGAAACCTGTGCAGTCGCTCTTAACATCTAAACTGTAATGCAATGCGGACTATACGTTATACTTAATTTTTGAAAACAATGTATATCCAACAGAACATTTCCAACACTATAAATTAACCATGACCTCTGGACAGACGAGTCAAACTGAACAGGTAAACCAGGTATGTAAACGTCGTGGTTTTAAGAAGGCGTTTACCGTTAGATGTAATCACAACACCCCTCTCACGCAGGACAGTCAATAGTTAAAAGTACATTTGAGTCTCAATGTTGATGGTACCACTATACCAGTACTGAATTCGGATAGTTTTGAAGTTAAACGTAAGGCGTCTAGCGTAGAACTAATTATTAACCGCCACCCAGCCTTTATATACTCACACACGCTCGCCAATCCCGTGCATACACCCTTTACTGTGTATCCGTATATATGAAGACAAACGTTCTCCGCCATACTCCGTACCGCGGAGAACTTTCAAGTCTGATAACTACATAAGGTACAGAAGAAACTGTTAGAGAACAACATGTATCCTGATCAGACTGGACATCAGCACAGAGTGATCTGGATCCTTGTTGAAAGGGAGTAGGCGATATCAGATATCTTGAGTACTTTTTTCCATAATCCGGCTTAAATATTTGTAGTTACAAGAATCGTGAAGTTTTGTCACCTTCTGCATGGAATTGACGTACTATGCAAATTAAAGATATAAAACAAACTTGGTCCATAATAAATTGCTTTCATTTTCTGGGGTTTTTTTTTATTGGTAGACTGAATCCCCAGATTTAATATCGCACCTGCTATATAGATACATTTAAACAAGTTAAAGTGATCATTTAAAAATACTGCCTTTCATATAAACAATATCTGTATTTGACATACCATACTTAAGGTAAATGTGTGAGAAAAAAATCGACAAAAGACGAAAATGACGGAACGCAGCATTTTCTTCTTTTGTCTTGATATTTTCTAAATTTTGTTGTTCATTATTCTTTTTTTAATCCAACCTCCACTTTGTCATCTGCATCAGCTTTCAACTCGGAGTAGTTTTACTTTTTGTCGCTTGGAAAAATGTTAAGTTATGCATCTATGAAAATTTGATACCTGAGGCTTGGCTGTAATATTGCTTTCAGTGTTCTTTTGGTAGTTTTCTTTGGGTCTTTGTGAAGTTTTGCCGTTTTGTCCTCTACAACACGTAAAATGTTACAAGCCTACAATATCTGCTACATATAAACGTATCAGAAGAACTAAGATTCTGTCTTCATACGTTAATTGAAACGTTTTTATTTTACACCGATTGGGAAACAAGTTTTTACAACTAATATTTATCCTAATATTTATAATATTCTGCTTCCTGGAATCTGCAACAGTACTCTCGCCGAATATGTGTGCCGAAGAAAAGCTCAGGCCGACCTTTCGACAACACATTACTTACAAACACACTTTGACAAACAATGATACGATCAGTGCCACGAAATTTAATTTCGTATATCTCATATGTTATCTCAAATTAGATAAAGTATTTAACTATCATACTGGAAAAGTCGTGAAACGTACTCATACATGAAACAACTGTTCTGCTGCCGGTTTCATAAATGTAAATATTATTTTAATACGATGATTATTAAGTGTGCATGAAAGTAAAAAATGTAAACTTCTGTGATATGTACTTAACCATGTGCACAAATGCAGTGCTGGCGTAGTCCCATGTATAGATGTAAACACTGGAAAATCAATACATGTCATCATTTACAATGTAAAGAATGCTTTTTGCCTAACTCCAAAATGCAACATGACTTTATAGCTGAAATTTAAAAAAAAAAGCAACAATATTTATCAACTGTAAAAGCTTACACGCAATTCGTGGATCTCCGTTTGTAAATCATAAACACAACAAGAACAATAACAATAAGAACGATAATTGGAATGACCACTGCTGCCACGATAACACCTGTACTAGCAGTAGTATCATTTTCGTCAACGTGTAGACCTGAAAAGGTGAAAGGACACTGACAAACCAAATATAATTTCAATTCAATACATGCATTAAAACCATCTTAAAAATGGTATACAAAGCATAGACTACGCGAATCAGCTTGAAACGGTCCTTTTCGTATAATTGATTAAGATCAACAACGATTAATCCTTTGTTATTGCTTTCCTAGAAATCTTTGGCGATATATACAACGTCCCGATCTCGTCAAATAACGCACATAACGCCAAATTTTATAATTTCATTGCCAGTCGAAATTGCCAAAACACCAGGAAAAATTGATACATCATTTATATTTTCTTCCGGTTTAATTGTCCGCGCAATACTTTTTTGACCTTAATTTTTATACGCCCGTCAAAGACGGGACGTATTATGGGATCACCCGTGATGTCCGGCGTCCGGGCGTCCGGGCGTCCGGCGGCGTCCACTTCTTTGTCCGGAGCATAACTCTGTCACCTTAAGTCCGATTGACTTTAAACTTGGCAGTTATATTCTTCTCATCATTACGGAGTGCAGTGCACAAGAACCATAACTCTACCTGGCTTATTTTTTGAGTTATTGCCCTTTGTTGTTTTTCAAACTTGAATCTTGTCCGGAGTATATCTCTAAAAGTATAATAGCTAGGATCATGAAACTTCATGGGTGTATAGATCTCACAAAGGGAGAGTGCAGTGCATAAGAACCATAACTCTACCTGGCTTATTTTTTGAGTTATTGCCCTTTGTTGTTTTTCATACTTGAATCTTGTCCGGAGTATATCTCTAAAAGTATAATAGCTAGGATCATGAAACTTCATGGGTGTATAGATCTCACCAAGGTGGAGTGCAGTGTACAAGAACCATAACTCTACCTGGCTTATTTTTTGAGTTATTGCCCTTTGTTGTTTTTTCATACTTGAATCTTGTCCGGAGTATATCTCTAAAAGTATAATAGCTAGGATCATGAAACTTCATGGGTGTATAGATCTTACCAAGGGGGAGTGCAGTGCACATGAACCATAACTCTACCTAACTTATTTTTTGAGTTATTGCCCTTTGTTGTTTTTTCAAACTTGAATCTTGTCCGGAGTATATCTCTAAAAGTATAATAGCTAGGATCATGAAACTTCATGGGTGTATAGATCTCACCAAGGGGGAGTGCAGTGCACAAGAACTGTATTTCTGCTGATCATATTTTTGAGTTATTGCCCTTTGTTGTTTTTCATACTTGAATCTTGTCCGGAGTATATCTCTAAAAGTACAATAGCTAGGATCATGAAACTTCATGGGTGTATAGATCTCACCAAGGGGGAGTGCAGTGCACAAGAACCATAACTCTACCTAACTTATTTTTTGAGTTATTGCCCTTTGTTGTTTTTCATACTTGAATCTTGTCCGGAGTATATCTCTAAAAGTATAATAGCTAGGATCATGAAACTTCATGGGTGTATAGATCTCACCAAGGGGGAGTGCAGTGCACAAGAATTTTAACTCTACCTAGCCTATATTTTGAGTTATTGCCCTTTGTTGTTTTCATACTTGAATCGTCCAGGGCATATCTCGAAAAGTTTAATAGCTAGGACCATGAAACTTTTACCAACCCGCTCCCCCTGTTGACATAAAGCAGTGTTACGGGCGTATCTTGTGACAGTTTGACACCTTGTTTATACTTTTGAATAGCGACGAATATCAGACATACTTAGCCCTTCTGTATTATGCTTGTACTTGTAAATTCTATCAATTAGCTATGATGACGTCTGTATGGTGGGTATCATTTTCAATATTGCAACACAAATTCACCAGATTTTGATCAAACCAGTTCGAATAACGAAAGTAAGTGACCGAATCATTTTAGTAGCTACATGCATATGACACATTATTGTCACAAGTTTTGTACAAAAATTTGTTAAAAATCGACAACATTTGACGATGAGCTTAAATGATAATACACTAACTAAAATTATGCTAATACATACAATTTTTATTGCTTTTTTCTGGGCAACGAAACTCGAGACAATTGTTATTTCAAATGTAATTCAAATGACACAATAGTTGTTAGAAGACCTGGAAAATACGTTGTCTATAGCATTGGAGGCAATGCTACAAGTAGAGAAAGTACCGGTTATCAGTATCTTCCACTTTTCCCTACTTGCTCTTTAAAGGGCGACGGTAACAGATGGTCTAATTGCAAAAAAATCATTTTTTTTGAAAAAATATGCAAAACTTTTGTGTTGACCACCTCGGGATGGTTAATAATATGCGATTCAGACAGAGAATGAGCCGAAATTACAAGACAGATAGCTGAATTTAGGGAGAATCCAAGCCTAAATTCAACCCCATCACTGATGGGGTTAGAATTATTTTTAAATTGTTGCGCATGCGCATACAGCGCGGACCATGATTCAAACGAGATTCATACTTAAATTTAAATATGACGTCATCATGTATGTTGTGACGTCATTTAAGAAAGTCGCTTGTCCTACTGTTTTGACCTACTTTCGATATCGCTTCATGAATTTGGTATCAAATTGCGAAAAAATGAGTCGTTGCTTCAATAGTTTCTCGTAATCATTTAATCAGGTCATATGAAGCTTAAAAAGTGTACATTTCGTTTGTATTTGACAATTTTTGGGTCCAAATCTGGGAAATAGTAGCTTTAAGACTGTCTCTTAAAATTCGACGAAAAAGTGCGGAATTGGAAAGGATCCAATAAAAATTATCCGGAATCGCGAAAATTGTCAATTGCAGAATTTGAGATTAAATTCATTTCAGTTCAGCCTGTTTACTGGCTGATCTGATATAAATATCATTTTGTTCTATATAAGTTTCATCACTGCCTAGACCAATTTCATGATAGCATCACAAATCCAGACTTATTTGGTCATGCGCTGATCTAGAGAGATATCTGTCTCGTATGTGGGATCTTTTACCAGATCCCGACTCCTATCAAGCCAGTAGGAAGCAATTTAATATTGGGTGAGCCCCAGTGTCTGAATATTAGGGGGTGGGGGTTTAATTGGATTTTCACTGTTTTTTTTTTTTTTTTCACTATAAAATATTACAAATTTGACATTTTTAGCCAATGTTGGGGGGGGGGGGCTTAGCCCGCCTGCTTGTACGGGCCTGCATACTGCCTATTTACTTACTTGCATTCTTGGTTTGACAATACTCCTCTGCCAGTCTTGAAGCAGCCGAAGTGTGCAGTTCGTTGATGGCTGAGACATTGAAATAAAAGTATGAATCTGGAAAAGGATAAAGGCGTTTAATCCGATTTTTTACGCTATTTTCATAATTGATTTATGAAGATCAACCTCTTTTCCTGCCTTCGTATCATATGTGTTTCCTTGTGAAAAAACATTTTAAATACCAATTCCATTCAGGTTAAACTTGGTCTTTACTTGTACTAGTGTACCTTCAACTCCGTTAAACGGTCATACGTGTATTAATATACTATACATATTTTATTTTATTATTTTCGTCGGCTTCTGTATATCAATTATTCTCTTCATTCAAAGGGGAAAATAAATTGACAAAATGTGGTACATATAAATTAAGTAAGGTTTAAAGTCATACTAAACTATTTTTCAGTTATATGATGCAGCTAGTACACCTAAATACTTTTCTGGTACAAAAACAACATTCAATGATGATTATTCAACGTAGCCATATCGCATATATAAAATGTATAGAATATTTGCATGGCAGAGCAATATAGGTGACGAATTCTAAACGTGTTATACAAGTGTATGAACCGAACCAATACCAAAAGAAAGTTAAAAAATAACTCTATCAATTAACAAATCGAACCAATGCATGCATAATTAGCATGTTTTTGCTTTTATATACGTATAAGAAGATTTTTTAAACATATGCAAAACACTTTAATGAAGCTTTCGTAATCCTGGTATTCATAAGTGGTGGACTAACAAAAGTTGACTCACTTGGTTGTAGACCTCCAACTACAAACTCAGTATCTAAATCTCCAGTATTTTCTGATTTAAGTAGTGTACCGTTGTTGTACGAGTATGTATCCACTTTATACTGTACCAGATCACCGTTAGGTGTTGAAGGTGCCTGCCATTTAATTGTTACAGAATTTTCCGTGACCATAACACAGTCTACCACACTTGGTGCAGATGGAACTGAAATATGTTAATAAAACTTCAGGATATTCGACCTTTCCATGAGGGTTATTCGATATGCGCTGTGTATTGTACCACAGCGCAATAACACATGAAAAGATTTTGTCAAAATGTATACTTCTGCAAAGCGCTGTTTGATACCTTACTAATAGTATAACGGTGAGCCTCTGGTTCACGCTGTTTTAAATGAGCACGTAGTAATCGATCAAAAATCGAAGTAATACGTACAAATTATTATTTTAGGGTTTTGTTTCATTCATCAGAAATAGTTCTGCGTGACACACGGAATCATAATTTATCAAAATAGATGTTGATTCTCGTAACTGGGCAAATTTCCGTACCCAGTAACACAAACGGCCATACTCTAAAAAAATTACGAGAAAATGCATAAAAAACAAACAATGGTACAACAAATATATAATATAGAAAAGGAATTATTGCAATAAAAGGATGAAAATGCCAGTTATTAGCAATTTCTGTTTTCCTGTCCGTTTTCTTAGGATATCTTTAACCGCTAGTTTCTTCAAAATTCTAAGACTACTTGTTTGGACAAAAGTATTTTTTTCCTAAGTAACAGAAGTAAAGACTCCTCCAATTCTATGAATGAAGAAAAACAAAAAAATGATGTATATAATTTTATTTTGCCTCAATGTGTCCTTTATTTATCGCACTCTCAGTAAAAAAAACAGAGAAAGCAAATATCTATAGTTATTACTTATTGTAGTTCTACGTGAATATGTATTGGGCTAGTTTCCCCAAAACTTCATTAATTTTTAAATAGCGACGAGAACACCAGGTATTGTTTGGGAAGGTTTTACATAAGTTGCAGGTGCCAAAATTCGCGCTAGATTCTACATCCATACGTTATGGCTTATAAGATAATATAATGTCGCTGTTTCCTAGTGCGTCAAGGATGAAATGTATTAGGAAGGAAACATCTTTAATTGGGTTCTTACCTTTTACAACAGTTTTTATTTGTTCTCTGCGTGTCTCACTTCTCAACGTTTTCTCTCCATCATACTGTTCACTGACGGCAATTATTGTAACATCATATCTGTAGCCATTCTTCATTTGTGAATATGTCAAGTTAGCAGATGGAGTTGACGTTGACGCTGTGGCTAAAGGATTGTCCTGACTGCCGACATTAAACAAACTCACTACATAATATTGTACAGTACCATTAGAGGCAGTCCATGCCAGGTTGATATATTTGTTTGCAGCCTCAAAGTTGCTGATTTCCGTGATAAGAGGTCCGGGAGTCTCAGGCTCTGTTTGATACAGCATTAAGATGAATAACTTGATACTTTACCGGGAATTGATACATGTACAATGTATTATATATTACACCAAAATTAAAACGGGTAATATTACTGTGTGAACTGGATTTCGAAATTGTTAACAATTTAAACAAATGTTGTAGAATTAAGAAAATAATTATTCTGTTCGATTGACATCAAAACCAATTACTGTTTGGACAAATATTAATCTACTACAAGGCGTGCATAATCAACGCATTTTTGCAATGTAATAAACTTATGAAGAAGCCTTTCAAACCTATCAAGTACTAGTATCAAACCTATTTATTAACTCTAGTCCCCTATTTATTAACTCTTGTCCAAGTCTTAAAAATATGAAGATAAAAAATACACCTGACGTTGGGCTCTAACCCACGAGTCCCGGAATACTTGTCGGGCGGTCTACAACAATGCTAACCGGGCATTTATACTGTGAGTCCATCCAACGTCTCTACAGTACAAAATTGGTGTTGAAAAAGATAATTTAGCACAGAAAATATTGAAACAAAGGAGAATGCTCTGCCTATATGATTCTAATAAGGCACATCAAACGAGGGAATGTTTGGGAAGGCTTATAGAATAAAGTAAAACTTACTTAATGCTTGTTCCCTTGAGGCGGATGCAATCATATTTGAGTCTGTATAGTCAACAGTATTTATGGATTGCACTATAAACCTATAGGCGTTTCCTGACACAACGTCATTTGTAACATCGTAAAATGTATTTGTAGTGACTTGGCCATTATAAAATCTAGCATATAGTTGTTTGTGTCTCCACAACACTCTATGTCCAGATATAAAGCTGGTTTTATCTGCTGGGGGTACCCATGATATCCTTATTGATCCGGTTGTTATCGATGAAAATGTTATATTCTTTACCGCTAACTTTGATCCTGAAATTTGGAAACAAATTTGACATTATTGATTTCATATATAAACGTATTTTCATATTCATATGATCGGATAAAAAATTACGCAAAATGAAGTCACACAAATTTTCCCCAAACCAAAAAAGAAAACAACTAATTAGTGACAATAGGTATAGTGAAGAATAAAAAACACAAACGCAATTTAAATCCACATTCTTTTCTTCCTACTGGTGGTACTTGTGAATACAATCAATCCACTTGGAAGATCCTACACTTCGTCTTGGTATTATGACAAACCCTTCAGAGCAGTTTTAGAAGATATATGGAGGAGTTAAGCTGAATATATACTAACTATATACACATCGGCCAGCAGGGTCATTTCCGTTATCATCATAAAATGCTGAATTACATTGACATGTGTAGTCTTGGCTTGTATTATTACGTTGTCGACAAGATGCATCACCTTCGCTACATAATTGTTTTGGTGGTAGATTTGTTGTAGAGGGATCCGGACATGATTCTCCGAGAAGATGATCTGTGGGTTAAATATAATCAATATGAGGTTATTTAAAATACCTGTATACAGTAATTGATTCTATTGGATGAGTACATTACAGAACAAGTCTACATTTGGTGATAGCCAAATCCAAATATAGACCGGTTCTGCAGTGTACAAATTTCAAAATAATTAAAAAGTAGAACTAGATCTTATTACTTTTAAATAAATTTCGAAGACGTGGCAAAATACACCTGCTTTACGAAACAAAATGTTGACCATTTGAATTACGATGAAATACATGTATTAATGGCATATGACCTTTAAGGTTCTGGATTCGTAATTGCTGTGATTTATTAATGATTTAGCTACACTACAAATATACCCGATAGTTTTGAATTTTATATCAACTATAGGTACGCCAAAGCTCAAATATGTTATTATTTGAATGGTAAATATTCACTAAATGGTTCGGACTTGAAATGTATGTATAAACTCCCTTAAATATATAAGTTTTAGAGGATTATGCCCTTGAATCACTGAAACAACCGTTTTCACAAAATGTTAAGGATGTATGTAACGGAGCGAAATGATAATTGTCAATTTCTACCGTATTAATATTTCGAAAAAAAACTATTATTTCAAAAATACTGACGAAATAGACATTTTCCCATAGACTTCATTTAAAACTTTAAAGCCAATTATCTGTCCTTGGATTCACTAAAATGAAAAATTTTAACATGGTAAAACGTTTCTATATGTCAATATCTACAACATATAAAACTTTCATAGAGATCTATCTGATAGAAGTGCTTCTATCAATTACTGCCGTTATGAGTCCGGAACATTGATTAATTTATATTTATCAACTTATTTTTGTTTCAGAATGTCGGTTTTCCTGTAAAAAGGATAGCGTGAAATGAACATGAGGATGTTCATAGAGGATATCTATGGCGTCACGTGAAAGTCAACAATAAAGATATTCAGGGAAAGGAGAAATTGTTGATAATCAGCAAGCTCTTAATATCCTGTTTTGGAAAGGGTTAAGTATGGATAGCTTTTTATATTATCGCTGCACATTTAATAGACAAAACTTAGCTTACTTAAACAGTTACCTTAGTTAAAACCATATTTCGGTACGATTCATAATTTGATTATTCATCAAGAGATTTTTTTAATACTTAAATTTTCTTTGCGGAAACTAAACGTTGAATCTGGTAGATACAGTAGACCTCCAATTCTACGTTCATGACACATTTATAGGTCAGTGAGTTTCTATGAGATGACACACATTCCCACATTTACTATAATTTATTGAATTCATCTCTATGTTTTTAACAATAGCCAAACCTAAAGCTCTTTCAATGTATTCATCACTCACCCTTTATAGAGCACGTCACCAACTCTGACCATGTACCGTTAGCCGTACAAGTGATATTGTGAGTTGTATCTGAAACAGTACTGATGGCATAACCTGGATTACATGTGTAAGTTGCTATGGCCCCGTATGTAGTACCTTCAGGTAAACTAACTTGTCCATTCTGCGGATCTGCAAGATTTCCACAATCTGAAATTAAACACATATTGTTGTACTTAATAAAAAGTTAAATCCATTTACATTCGAGCTTTTTAAAGGCAGTTCCATCCTTAATCCCATCCACAATCAGTACAACCATTTTGTCAAATCTATTCCCTAAAATGTATACCTTATGAATATTCCAACAGCATAAGATTTAAATTTGAAATAACACATTTAGAATGCACTTAATCCCTCTTACCTGTTGCTCTTTTTGATGGTTTGTCCGACTAAAATCAACGCTGTGCTCTTTTAGCTTCTTTTTCACCGTTGATATTCGTTTGTTTATAAATCTTTTTCCAGATCATTATATTTACATAAACATCTACTGGGTGTTTTTTTTTTTTTTTTTTTTTTTTTTTTTCAACTTTATCAGGTTCACTTACCTTGAGCTTGAGCAGCATACTCGAACATAATAAAGCTGACAACCTATAGTATAGGAAAAGAAATTTGTTTCACAAAGAATCATAGAAAACACACAATAAAGATTGGTTGGATCAAATGATTCATTTCGTAACACGTAGCTGCAACGATGTCTTGATATCGCTGCTTTTCAACGAAAATCAAAACCAGCTGCAGTTACGAGGTTATCGTTGATAAGTGACGATGTATTGTTTTGTATCAATTGTCACAATGAATGTAATCCGAATTAAATGTAGGAAAAGCATGGATTGAATCGTTAACTTCCATAAGTAGCACATAAGTGAATTAAGAATATTTTGTGCTATTATATGTTACTATGCCAAAGGCTTCGATAAACATGTCATACGAACTCTTCATGGGCGAACCTTGATATATATTTTTTCGACGGAATTTAATTTGTCTGTTTAATGTTTTACCGGAGGTTATGTCTACATATGGTTTAGATCTACATGTTTTAAAAGTGACATTTCGTAAATAATACCTCTATAGAAACTATCGAATTATCTTTCTAAAACTTCACATTAAAATTTCTTTGCTAATTTCCTATACCTGTTTATCAACGGTTCCTTCCGTTATAATGGAATAGCTGTACCGTAAAACATGACCCGTCATGCAATACGGATCCCTTTTGTAAGTAAAAAGATACAAGAAATAGAAAATATAACCCAGGCGGTGTATTTTGAAAAAAAAAATATACAATAAACACAATCTAGATCAAAATAATTACCTTATAGTGAAAAGTTTCTATCCTTGTTAGTTTGCGCGAAGTGCACAGACTGACTAGTATATAGGATTGATCCTTTTCACACGCCCCGAAAAAGTCCTTTTCGGCATGCTTGGTCACAGATAATTACCTTTGATGGCCGAGTAAAAACCAATACTTACCAAATAATGGAATATAATCCATTCCATTTTCAAACATAAATCTAATCGGATTGAAACGAACTTGAAATATCGCGACATTTGCGACGTTTTTCAAACATTCTTTTACTGGTACTGAATAAAAGTTTACGTGTTCCATTTGAGTGAAAATCTGTATTTTACGAAATTACATGTAGTGAACAATATAATATTCAGGTGTTTCACTCCGCTGACATCCATATTTTCTTCCTGTTTGAAAATTTATACTACTTATAAAATATATAAACGAAAAAAGAATTTCTTTATGTCTCTTCAAAGAAATTCCCCACATAAATATTAGCCGGGCTCTGAAAAGGTATTTTCTGGGGATTTGAGTTGTATACACGCAGTCTGATCAAGATCAATTTTGTTATCAAATAGGTCATAGCAAGAGAGAATCATGGACCCGGACCAATCTGTAATTTGGCACAGGCTAATTGGGAAAAGTTGTAATAGAAAATGTCATAAAGGCATTATTTGGATCCTCAGCCAAGTGTCTTTTTTTGTCGTCTGTGCATGCACAATCTGACAATGTGTTATTGTGTCATCTGACAAGGTAACAGATTAGTCTCTCATCCTTGACGGCACTCTGTTCCCATCGCTGATTGTTTACTACATTTTACTACAAAACAATCAATCCTTTGTATTGAGATAGCGAATCTCCTCTGATCTCGGGGTCTTCGCAGGATTTCATTATCAAATAGTTCGATGTAAAATGCAAAACAATTTCCAAAAAATCTGATACAAAAAATTTATTTCATAAGTGCATAGATCTCATTATTACCGGTTAATTTGTCGCGCATATTTTGGAGTTATTGCACTTTTTAGCTCACCTGAGCACGAAGTGCTCAAGGTAAGCTATTGTGGTCGCTTTTTGTCCGTCGTCCGTCTGTCCGTCCGTCTGTCCGTCTGTCCATCTGTCCACAATTTGTTGTTACCACTCTAGCATTCACAAATATTGACCAATCTTGACCAAACTTGGTCAAAACATGTATGACCATTAGTTCTCGAATGGTTTCGTTTTTGAGTCAGATCGGATTAGGAAGTCTAGAGTTATGTGCCCTTGAACGTCAAAGATAGCTAGTTTTGACTTTGTTACCTCTCTAGTATCTACAAATATTGACCAATCTTAACCAAACTTGGTCAACATATGTATGACTATAGGTTTTCGGGTGAGTTCGATTTTGAGTCGGATCGAACCAGGAAATCCGGAGTTATGTGCCCTTGAACGTCAAAAATGGCTAGTTTTGACTTTGTTTCCACTCTAGCATCTACAAATATTGACCAATCAAGACAAAACTTTGCCACAATGTTGGTAACTGTAAGATCTTGGATGAGTTTGATTTTCAGTGTGATAGGAGCAGGAAGTCTGGAGTTATGTGCCCTTGAATTTGACAAAATTGCTGTTTTAGACTTTGTTTACACTGTAGCATCTACATTTATTGACTAATCAAGACAAAACTTGGCCACAATGTTGGTGACCATAAAATACTTGATGAGTTAAACTTTCAGCTTGATTTGGCCAGAAAAATAAGAGTTATTGGCCCTTTAATTTCATAAAATTACCGTTTTCGACTTTATTTTCTCTCTAACAAACAAGTATGGACCAATCAAGACACAACTTGGTCGCAGTGTTGGTGTCCATAATATTTTAAATATTTTAATTTGTCAGATTGATTGGACTAAAAAAGAGACTTGTGTGCCCTTGACGGTTACAAAATTGCCGTTTTCGACTTTGTTTTCTCTCAAACAGCAATAAATATTAATCAATAAAAAAAACTTGGACATAATGTTGATGAGAATATCTTTATCAGAACAGAGTTATGTGCCCTTTACTGTGACAAAATTGTTGGTTTTTTTTTTCACTTTGTTTTTACTGAAGCAGCTACAGATATTGATCATTCAAGATTATGAAAGCAGTTTTCAGCTGGATCATAATCTCGCATCTAAAATTATGTGCTCTTGAACTTGACAACATTGGGACTTTCATTCTATCTAGGTGCAGGTGAGCGATTAAGGACCATCATGGTCCTCTTGTTTATTTTCATTTTTAGCTCGCCCGGGACGATAGTCTCCGAAGAGCTATTGTCATACCCCCGGATGTCGGCGTCGGCGTCGGCGTCAGCGTCGGCGTCGGCGTCGGCGTCAGCGTCCGCAAAAACTTTAACCTGGCCCATATCTCATGCCCTGTTAGAGATACAGCCTTCATATTTCACCTGTGGGTACCTCTAACTAAGACCTTTGATTTGAGGCCATGACCTTTGACCTTGTGACCTTGACCTTGGAGTTTGACCCACTTTTTGACCGTTTCAAAAAAACTTTAACCTGGCCCATATCTAATGCCCTATTACACCTACAGCCTTCATATTTCACTTGTGGATACCTCTCACCAAGACCTTTCGGTTGAGACCATGACCTTTGACCTTGTGACTTTGACCTTGGAGTTTGACCTACTTTTGAAAAACTTTAACCAGGCCTAAAAAAACTTTAACCTGGTCTATATCTTATGCCCTATTGCACATACAGCCTTGATATTTCACATATGGACACCTCCTACCAACACCATCCACATTTGACCATGACCTTGAACCTCGTGACCTTGACCTTGGAGTTTGACCTTCTTTTAAAAAACTTTAACCTGGCCTATATCTCATGTCTTTTTACACCTACAGTCTTGATATTTCACATATGGACACCTCCTTCCAACACTATTCACATTTGACCATGACCTTGGACCTTGTGACCTTGACCTTGGAGTTTGACCTACTTTTAAAAAACTTTAACCTGGCCTATATCTCATGTCTTTTTACACCTACAGTCTTGATATTTCACATATGGACACCTCCTTCCAACACCATTCACATTTGACCTTGACCTTGGAGTTTGACCTACTTTTAAAAAACTTTAACTTGGCCTATATCTCATGTCCTTTTACACATACAGCCTTGATATTTCACATATGGATACCTACCAACACCATTCACATTTGACCATGACCTTGGACCTTGTGACCTTGACTTTGGAGTTTGACCTACTTTTAAAAAACTTTAACCAGGCCTATATCTCATGTCTTTTTATACCTACAGTCTTGATATTTCACATATGGACACCTCCTTCCAACACCGTTCACATTTGACCATGACCTTGGACCCATTGACCTTGACCTTGGAGTTTGACCTACTTTTGAAAAATTTTAACCTGGCCTATATCTCATATCCTTTTACACCTACAGCCTTGATATTTCACATATGGATACCTACTGCCAACACCATTTACATTTGACCATGACCACGGACCTTGTGACCTTGGAGTTTGACCTACTTTCAAAAAACTTTAACCTGGCCTATATCTCATGTCTTTTTACACCTACAGTCTTGATATTTCACATATGGACACCTCCTTCCAACACCGTTCACATTTGACCATGACCTTGGACCTTGTGACTTTGACCTTGGAGTTTGACCTACTTTTAATTTTTTTAACCTGGCCTATATCTCATGTCCTTTTACACCTACAGCCTTGATATTTCACACATGGACACCTCCTTCCAACACAGTTCACATTTGACCATGACCTTGGATATTGTGGCCTTGACCTTGGAGTTTGACCTACTTTTAAAAAATTTCATTTTGGGCCATGACCTTTTTACCTTGACTTAGGAAATGACTTTTCTTTGTGACAAGCTCTCGTTAGGGCGAGCTTTATTGTCCGCGGACAATTCTTGTTAATTTTTGTCCAGAGCATAACTCATAAAGTATGTAAGGTAGAATCATGAAACTTCATCGGTGGATAGATCTCATTATGGAGAAGTGCGATGCAAAATAACCGTAGCTTTGCAGATGATAATTTTGGAGTAATTGCCCTTTGCTGATTTTCATACTTAATTTGTGTCCATAGATCTAATTATGGAGAAAGGCAGTGTACAAGAAATGTAACTCTGTCGATCATATTTGTCTTGTTAAATTGCCCTTCGGATTTTGTATACTCGATAAAGCTTGACTGCTTCAAAGGAAAGGTATCGCACTTTAGCTCTAAACGTAATGATCAGTCGTTATTTTCGCAAATTCCACGCAAAGTGATAAAAAGTAAAGTGTATTTTCTATTTATACCCCCGCAATTATACTCCCACAAAACGAATGTTTTAGGGGGTATACTGGAATCAACCTGTATGTATGTATGTCTGTCTGCCTGTCCGTGGACAAAATACTTCTCCAGAGTATAATTATCTTCTGAATCATATATGCTACCAACTTCAAACTTGACACACTTATAGATCTTATTGTGATGAAGTCTCGTGTACAAGAATCGTTACTCTGCCACGCCCACGTTTTTAGTTATTGCCCTTTGTTGTTTGTACCATTGAATTTTTGTCCAGAACATATCTTCTAAATGAAGTCCTAGCAACTTCAAACTTGGTAGACTTATACATCTCATTGTGGGGAAGTCTCATGTACAAGAATCGTTACTCTGCCACACCTACTTTTTGAGTTATTGCCCTTTGTTGTATGTACCCTTGCTTTTTTGTCCGGACCATATCTTCTTAACCATTAGTGCTAGCAACTTCAAACTTGATACACGTATACATCTTATTGTGGTGAAGGCCCATGTACAATAGCCATAACTCTGCCACGCCCATTTATGGAGTTATTGCCTTTTGATTTTTGTACCCTTACATTTTTGTTCGGACCATATCTTCTAAACCATACGTGCTATCATCTTCAAACTTAGTACACTTATAGATCTCCATGTGGGCAAGTGCCATGTATAATAACCGTTACTCTGCCATGCCTACTTTATGAGTTATTGCCCTTTGTTGGTGGTACCCTTACATTGTTCGGACCATATCTTCTAAACCATAAGTGCTAGCATCTTCAAACTTAATACACTTATAGATGTCAATTTGGGGAAGTGTCATGTACAATAGCCATTACTCTGCCACGCCCACCTTTTCAGTTATTGCCCTTTGTTGTTTGTACCCTTACCTTTTTGTCCGGACCATATCTTCTAAACCATAAGTGCTAGCAACTTCAAACTTAGTACACTTATAGTTCTCATTGTGGGGAAGTGTCATGTACAATAGCCATTACTATGCAACACCCACTTTTTGAGTTATTGCCCTTTGTTTTTTGTATCCTTACATTTTTGTTCAGACCATATCTTCATAACAATAACTGCTAGCAACTTCATACTTAGTACACTTATACATCTCATTGTTCAGAAGTGGCATTTACACAAGAACCGTTATTCTGCAATGCCTACAATTTGAGTGATTGCCCTTTGTTGTTTTTACCCTTTCATTTTTGTATGGACCATATCTTCTTAACCATAAGTGCTAGCAACTTCAAACTTGGTACACTTGTACGTCTCTTTGTGCAGAATTGTCATATACAAGAACCGTCACTCTGCCAGGTCAACCTTTTACACTTATTGTCCTTTGTTGTTTATACCCTCACATTTTTTTCTAAACCAAAAGTGCTAGCAACTTTAACTTGGTACAATTATTGTCCTTTATTGTATTGAAAGCTTGTGCGGGGGTATCAGGTCACATCCTGTGACAGTTTTAGTTTGATATACATTGTAGTTTACAACCGTAGATAATGATTCAAAAGCATCCAGGAAGTTATCATATGTAAACGGATTGATCTATTATACCGATGCAATTTACATACTTCATCGATTTTCAACAAAAACTGGTTATTGCGGCTTAAAATTAGCTGCAGATACGAGCGTTTTGGTGAAACGCGACGATTTGTGACGCTTCATACATGTATACAGACGGTTGTTTTAACAATTTCGATATCGTTAAAAGAAGCTTCGGGAAACATTGAATTGATACTGATAACCAACATTGTCGCTAACCAACATTTGTACCAAGGTTTGTACCAACGTTTCATGAAATGTCGTACATAATCCTATCTGTACATCTTTGCCCATGCATGACCAATTCGTCGTCTGCAGTAACTAGCTTTTAGGAAATGGTAAGAAAAAGGCCCCATATCTCGTTCTTAGTCAATCGAAACAGATCCGATTACATTTTAATCTATTTTAACGTTGGTTGGCGGGTACATATTTTATGCCCCGTATCGAAAAATCGGGGGCATATATATAATAACATGTTAGTGCAGAGCCTCGTCATGATAAATTCTCCCAACCTCGCCAGATAACTTTGATATCACCAGACACTAACATGTTATTATATTTATCATGTTATCCACATAGGTTTCTGAAAATTAAAATTTATTGTGAATAATAAGGAAATATTGAAACTCGCTAATACTACGATAGTATTTATTATGAATGAAATGTTTGTAAACATTGCGCATTAATTTGTCCACGTGAATGACGTAATGTGAAATGCGGGGATTCGGACAAAATAGTTCGAAATTTGCACACTGAAACTGACTTTGATACATGTCAACTCCATCACAAGACAACTTTATTTGTAACAAAATAAGTGTTTAAAAACTCAATATACACACAAATAAGAAACATGGTTTGGAATTTTTTGTTCGCTTTAAATGACCTGACCTAATTCGGATGTAGGTTACGGCGACATTACTGTTAAAGGCATCGAGACGAAGCGTGTTGTGATTTCAGTTTCGGTGATTCTGTGGAATATGCAAGAACGCCAATATCAAAGAGTACCAACATTATAGACAGATTGTTCCGTAAAACATCGGTTTACAGCTAGTGCTGTTATTAGTTGTTGCAAGGCTGAGAGATGGAATTTGATTCAATTTAAAAGCTGAAGCTTCGTTGGCAATTGTCAGTGGCAATGGGTGGGATAACGGTCTAACGGACACGACTAACTTTCGCTGACGGAACTAGTCTTCCTGACGAGATGAAGTGAGTATTGCATTTGCTGGAATGACTATCACCGACTGTACATTCTTGCGGTCCGAGATTAGCATGATTTCCGTCGCAGGTGTGTGTGTGTGGGGGGGGGGGGGGGTAGTCGAAGGAACATTTACAAGGGCGAATCTCGACTGAAGAGGGGGCCAAGGGGTCTGGACCTCCCTAGAATTTGCCGAAAAATTGTAATTGAAAGTGTAATGTTACATATTTAACACATTTTAAGCCATCATTTTGGCTTGGACCCCCCCCCCCTGGAAAATAATCCTGGATCCAACCTTGATTTATATGAGAGTAGGCCTATCAGTTATTTTCATATTTATAAATGGGATGATCTTTCATCAAGTACTGTTTGTAGAGCGTAATTAGATGAATTTTGATTAGTGGCAAATTATAAATATTGCAGAGAAAGGAGATTTTGCAATAGTCAAATATTGTTGTTGTTTTTTTATTTCAGAAAAAAGAGTATAAAATGCCAATATTGATTAAATTGGAATAATGACACAGAGAAGGACAATCAGGGGGAAAGAATGTAGCCCAGTTGTTTGAGATAACCAGAACTCGGAGTCTCTGTTCAGCAATCATTGTGAGTACAGGATAAATATTGACAGTGCCTTCAATAGAAGAAAGGATGAATATAGGCTTACCAGATTTCTATGTTCAAAATGATTACAAAGTTTGTGCATTATTGAAGGATTGTTGCAGAATAAAGCCGAAAGCTAATGAGTAACGACCATACAGTGTTCATCTCAAAATGAAATACAGTTGTTAAACAACGGAGTGTTCATAATGGACTGTTGACATGTGATCACCAAGAAATTTCAGACTGAAGAGGCTATTTATATCATCATCTAATAGTGGTTCTGCCTCAAAGGGCTTGTTTCCCTTGCCGGTTCATTGCAAAAGTCTCATTTTTGCCTGTGATTACTGATTAGACAGTTTATACAATTTGAAGTGCTCGATTTTTTCCTTGCTGGTAAACATAGGCCTACTGAAAAATGAGATGAAACTAATGGCTTCATTTTCCACTATGTTTTCTCAAGCTGTAAGTGTTATCTTATATTGAGTCAAAACCAGTCATTGTTTTGGAACGGGTTGAGCCTTTACCAAACAATCACTGATTTTTGCATGGAGAAAAAAAGTTTTCAGAAACATTGTAGCAAGAAATGTAAAGGCTGATATCAGCATTTTGTCTTTTTGCCTAAATATTTCTCTTAAAAACAAAATCGACATTTCTTCATTTACTAAGCACTGTTTCATTACTGTACTGTGTATTTCTTTTACATTCAAAATTCAAAATGGTTTGAGATACTTTAAAATAAATAATTATATATTTTAATGTTTTAAGAATTTATGTCTATCTTAATCTTTCCCAAACAACAAAATTTTAGGACAGTCTAAATTAGCTACTGCACATGACAAAATGTAGATAAGGATTGTGTGCAAATATAGCATGGAAAATATTGAGGAAAAAGGAGAAAATACTGCTTATCACCATTTTCTTATTTTGCCTCAATGATTTCCCTAGCCTTTTCTAATGGGGAGGTCAAATTCAAGTCCTGTTTGTCAGTGTTTGGGGAAGAGTCAATAAAGATCTGAGAGATTTTCATTGACACAAGATAAATTTTGTTGTTCATTTGTTGGTCCATTCATTTGTGTACAGTACTGGATAAGGAAGCAAGACTGATCTAAATATCAACAGAAATGAGAAATCAAGGAATGGGTGCAAAACTGACCCAAGTAGCAATAAATTCCATTGGTACTTGCAACACTTTTGCATCTGCAAAATACATTTTTTGTAGATTTTGAATTAATTGGGGTCTGTTTTCACTATAAATCTAATCTAATGTTTTTGAAGCATTCTTACTATTTTACGCTGTTTCCCGAACAAGAATCAATATGTGCATAGCTTACATTGCTAAGAACCTTCTATAGAAAGATTGGGGAAACAATATGATAAAAGAAAATGCTGATAAACAGGACTACTGTCAAGAACGTATCGGTTCCAGCCAGAAAAGATTGCTATTGTTTACAATACGAACATCTGGAGAAGTGTAGGAGATGATGACGTCATAATGTAGGTCGAAAATAGTTCCGGCGGGTCAAGGTCAATATGCAAATTTGATATACAGTGTAGTTCTAAAAATAAGTGACTGATATAACTTAATGTTATCGGACAGCTGATATCAGGTCAATGTTGACACAAAAGCATGATAAATTGTTTTACCGTTGTCTGTTCGTCCGTCTCATCTTGGCGTGAAAAGTTAACATAAGCCATATCATGGACATTGGTGTTTCTCAAACACATATTTTTCTTTTTTAAATATAATATTTTATCGGCATTCCAGTGACGTTGATAGATAAACACTAAGAGTATCAAGATTTAGTTTCGTCTGAAAATTGAACTAAAATTGAATCCGTCCTAGTTTGAGCATACATAACAAGAGGACCATGATGGTCCTTAATCGCTCACCTGCACCTAGATAGAATGAAAGTCACAATGTTGTCATGTTCAAGAGCACATGATATAAGATGCGAGATTATAATCCAGCTGAAAACTGCTTTCATAATCTTGAATGATCAATATTTGTCGCTGTTACAGTAAAAACAAAGTGGAAGAAAACAACAATTTTGTCACAGTCAAGGGCACATAACTCTGTTTTTTTTTAGTTCTGATAAAGATATTCTCATCAACATTATGTCCAAGGTTTTTTGATTGGTCAATATTAATTGCTGTTTGAGAGAAAACAAAGTCGAAAACGGCAATTTTGTCAGTGTCAAGGGCACACAACTCTGGTTTTTTAGTCCAATCAATCTGACAAATTAAAACATTTAAGATCTTATGGTCACCAACATTGCGACCAAGTTGTGTCTTGATTGGTCCATATTTGTGTTTGTTATCTAGAGTGAAAATAAAGTTGAAAACTGCAATTTTGTGAAATTCAGTAATTACTCTGGTTTTTCTGGTTAAATCAAGCTGAAAGCTTAACTCATCCAGGGTCTTATGGTCACCAACATTGTGGCCAAGTTTGGACTTGATTGGTCGATAAATATAGATGCTGCAGTGTAAACAAAGTCAAAACAGCAATTTTGCCAAATTCAAGGGCACATAACTCCAGACTTCCTGCTCCGATCACACTGAAAATCAAACTCATCCAAGATCTTATGGTTACCAACATTGTGGCAAAGTTTTGTCTTGATCAGTCAATATTTGTAGATGCTAGAGTGGTAACAAAGTCAAAACTAGCCTTTTTTGACGTTCAAGGGCACATAACTCCGGACTTCCTAGTCCGATCTGACTCAAAATCAAACTCATCCGAGAACTTATGGTCATACATGTTTTGATAAAGTTTACTTAAGATTGGTCAATATTTGTAGATACTAGAGTGGTAACAAAGTCAAAACTAGCCATTTTTGTCGTTCAAGGGCACATAACTCCAGACTTCCTTGTCCGATTTGACCCAAAATTAAACTCATCCGAGAACTTATGGTCATACATGTTTTGATCAAGTTTGGTCAAGATTGGTCAATATTTGTAGATACTAGAGTGGTAACAAAGTCAAAACTAGCCATTTTTGTCGTTCAAGGGCACATAACTCCAGACTTCCTTGTCCGATTTGACTCAAAATTAAACTCATCCGAGAACTTATGGTCATACATGTTTTGATCAAGTTTGGTCAAGATTGGTCAATATTTGTAGATACTAGAGTGGTAACAAAGTCAAAACTAGCCATTTTTGACATTCAAGGGCACGTAACTCCGGACTTCCTTGTCCGATTTGACTCAAAATTGAACTCATCCGAGAACTTATGGTCATACATGTTTTGATCAAGTTTGGTCAAGATTGGTCAATATTTGTAGATACTAGAGTGGTAACAAAGTAAAAACTAGCCATTTTTGACATTCAAGGGCACGTAACTCCGGACTTCCTGGTCCGATTTGACTCAAAATCGAACTCATCCGAGAACTTATGGTCATACATGTTTTGACCAAGTTTGGTTAAGATTGATCAATATTTGTGGGTGCTAGAGCGGTAACACCAAAATGTGGACAGACGGACAGACGTACAGACGGACAGACGGACAGACGCCGACGGACAAAAAGCGACCACAATAGCTCACCTTGAGCACTTCGTGCTCAGGTGAGCTAATAAAAGTACATGCAAAGTAAATGTTCATTCTGATAGTCGAAATTTTTAATTGTTGGCAGCTTCTGTGAATAAAATCCGAATGTAGATGCCGACTTAGTAAAGAGACACACGCTATATTGTCGAACAAACAGGTAAAATAATCAAGAAATATTGCATGGATTTGTCAACCTCTATGGGTAGATCATTTCTAGACAGGGAACAAAATGAAGTCTGCTTCTAACTTTACCAGCACGCATTGTTTAATTGAACAACAGTAATTATCGAAATTATATGTGCGGGAAGATAAAGCAAGATAAGAAACTTGGTTGAGAAGGACTTTACTACCTTAATACTGTTTTTCCTAAAGAGGTATCTACAAAATGATCTACCCAAACAAATTGACCAATCCGTACAATATTTCTTGAAAAAAATGCTTTTACTTGTATGCATGTTCGCCAACATAGCATGGACACTTTTAAGAACAGAATTAGGACACAGCCTATTACTGATGAAATGTTTAAGACACTCATTTTTTTAAATATCTTTTAAATACACAGTAAATATGTTGAATCAATATAAAACCGAATACATGCATACATAATCATTTTAAATAAAAAAAAATGAAATTTTGCGTAGAAATCAATTTACGTTTAAAAACAATGATGAATTAAAATAAATCGAGGGCTAACTTCTGTCAGTGCCAAATATGCATTCACGACATTGAGAGGAAAAGTAGTAAGAAGTTTTGGGCCGATTATCTACTCAAACTATTTTCCAAACGACTAAAAAATAGAATATTCCAATTCGAAAGCTGCTGCAGACGACAGAATGGATGTAGATAAATATAAGTTTTGAGCTAATTTTAGCACAGAAAATATTTAGACAAAAGGATAAAATGCTGATGATCAGCATTTTCATCTTTTGTATCACTTTTTTTCAAAGCCTGTTCAAATATATACGTCAAAACAAGATCTTGTTTGAGAAACGGTTCAGTTAAACTAAAAAAGTGGTCTGAAAGAAAACATTAAAGCCGAGATAGGAAGAAATGGCTTTTATAGCATTTGAAACCGATATGAATCAAGATTAACAAGAGCATGATCCGAAATGTTCTCAAAAAGCTTTGTGACATGTGCGAGAGCGTCATATATATGTCTTGACTGATCTGCACTTTCATATAGTCTGATCCGGAAATCTTGCATGCTTTTATGGCACTTTTTTATATAACGCTGTGTTATATGCTTTCTATGAATACCTTTTAGCATTACGTGCATTCATATTAATACAGATGATCCATTCCTAGGCAGTTTATAATTTTCTTTGAGGTTTTTGAGAAACAAACAAATCTCGACAGACAATGGGATTTTAAGTACTGAACTCTGTATCAAACAATGACGCCATTTGCTTAATCTAGGTGAAACATTCTATGAATATATATTGAAAGAAAAAGAAAATTAATGCTGATAACCAGTATTTTTTGCTTGTGTGTAAATATCTACAATGATTTATGTACATGTACATAAATTTCATATTCATTATCAACTTTGCCGCCTGCGTTATCTACATGTATCTAATTGGAGAAGTCAAAATGTCGTTGCTTTGTTCAGCATCACATTCTGCTCATTCTAACCTAACGAAGTAACAAATTGACTGCAGAGCTCAAAATAAATTACATAACATTTTTGGTTTATCGAACGAAACCCAAAGTCTCGCTGAACTAATTCTTTTAAAGCCAGCTCTGAGTTCATTAAATGGCAAAACCAGGAAAATAATACTTTTGTTTTACTAGCTTATATAAAACAAAAGTTAAACCACTTTGAAAGTTTCTATTGTTGCTGTGTCAGTTGATATATGTTGTACGTAAATTGATGACATCATTGTGATCGTAAATTCCACGAGCGCTACTTTGAAAGGTGCACGTTACAGAATACAAGGAAGAAATAACCAAAATTGAAAAACAACAAAGAATACAGATGACAAGGAAATTAAGTGATAGATCAGAGTTCAACACCTTTGAGCAGTTTCATATGCCAATATCTTATGTCCGTGACAAAAATATTTATGAATGACAAAGACACATGTTCACATTTAAAGTAGATCTTTATAGAGAACGTGTAAGAAATAAGCACACTCTCTTGCACACGGTTCATTCATTACATTCACCTCTGTAGTTGCCTCAGAGAGTATTGCGTCATCATATGCTAGATTACGTCACTTTCTATCACATCAAAATGGCAATAACAAATAATTTTTGTTTTCCGAAGTCAAAAATATATCATACTTCACGTGGCTTAAAATTTAATATCATTTTCCAACGATAATAATTTATTTTTTTTTTTTTAATTTATGTCATTCATTCAAATTTTCTGTACGTTTCATTCTGATGGGGAACGATTTTATCCAGCTAACCGTGACGTATTTCGGACGAACAATTGTATTTCGTAAGTGTTGTTATAAAATCTCGCAACTACGACTTGATTCAAGCCGTAGATACGATATCGTATAACAACACCGACGATTTATCAAAACTAAACATTAAACCTAGTCTATTTTTAGCACAAAATTCCTGCCATTGGTAAGGAGGCTTGACAAAATAGTTCCATTGTATATGGGTTAATTCATCAGTTATGGTGCCTTTCAAATGTAACCGGAATCATCATTTCTTTGTCTACTTTATTATGTTACACATGAAACAGTTAAACAGTAATAATACACGTTTTCCTCGGTTTGACAAGATTCTTGTCATTCAGCCGCCCAGCTCGTTGCTGAGATGTATGGTGAGTGTAACGAACGACAACTCTGCTCGGAGATTGAAATAAGCAATCATTAAATAGAATGAAAAGGAATATAATATCGCAAAATTTAACATAACATAACATTTTGTAGATAGAACGCTCTTCTTCAATATTTAAGCAAAGTTACCCTTTTCAAGAAGATTTCGCGACTTCTCTTTCGGAATATGCAGTTTCGCCGAATACTCTTTCAATTTTTAATTTATTAGTTGTATAATATAAATAACAAAGAAAAAAATATAATTACAGATCCGTCCTTTGTATTAGGATAATTGAAATACCATTAATTTCTATAATTATTGATTCGGCATTATGATTGCCTCACGATTAAACCGAGTCATACGATAATTGTTGAAATGAATCCCTGTTCACTGACGTCTTTGCACATCCAATTATAACTATTCGATTACACATGTTGTAGAGCTGAGTATATATGGGATCTATCCATCTATTTATTTTCATACAGTACATTGTTCGTTTATACATGTTGTAGAGCAGAGTATAAATGGGATCTGTCCATCTCTATATTTTCGTATGGAACACCATCACGTTTGGTATCGTCTAATTCCATATACATACTAGTTTGATCAACACCTCCGTCCGGTACTGCTCTCGTGCTTGTACTGAAAAACAAAGAGTTCTCAGCTTTATCTGATGGAGTTGTCTCGGTGGAATATTGTTCGTACTAAAGTACATATATCGCACATAAATACAATTTTCTTATTATTTGAAAATATATAATTTGACATAAGATCTCAATTCTCATGAAAAGTTATATATGTTTTATGATCTCACTCGACCTACGGTCTCGTTTTTTATCAAAATATTCATGCACAGTCGTAACAAACGCAGACCACGGGAATATAATATATTGATAATCAGCATAAATTACGGTTATATTTAAATACCTTTCTTTAAGCAGGTTATAAATACGAATCCCATCAGCCACGCCACAAATCTGAGTCAAATCTTCTTTCGTCAAGTTGAACATATCCTTTCCTTGAATGTCAAAAAGTTAAAACAAATGTAACACTGAAATGACTAACCATTACGGCTTCAAAGTACAATGTATTTTAGTAAAAACCATAAAATGTGCTGTTTTGAATCCGTTAGTGCACAATCAAGCATGTTCATATATTCGATTAGATCAACGAAGCCGAAACGTTTAAGTCATTTGGAAATATTTCTAGTTCATGTATGATAGAATTTGATAAAAAAAATCTCTCACTTTATCAAGTAACAAGTCCTGGTAATAATTCAAGAAGAAAAAATACAGGTCATCGCACTCATATAAATGTGTGAGTTATCATCCACATAGAAATAAAAGAATAAAAAGCATTTCGAGCATTTGGTAAGTACATAATTATGTACTTCGAACTGTCTTCCTCTAAACTCTCGATTTCTATCTGGAGAGGATCATTATTGCATTAAAAGTACGCTCTAAAAGTCGAACATGTTGAAAGGTAATGGTATTACATAATATCGAAAACGTTTATTAATAAACTGAAGTTTTTAATTAAAACATGCATTGTTTAAGGTGTGAAACATTAAACTTTATGTAGCATAGTTCTTGAGTTCAAACAATTTAACAAAGTTTTAGGGTAACTACAAAAATTGTCCTAAACTTGTTCATGCTTTTCATTTTAGCAAATGCTATTTTATTACAAAGACTGAAATTATATTTTTACCTCTGTATCCTTTCAGTCGTGTCCTACATTTTTCGAAGCCATTTACTTTCAGCCATTCAAGCACCTCTTTATCCGTCATCTCCCGTGTTAGTTCATGGGACTGAAACCGAAAATCATGCTTACATTATTTGAAAATTCATGTTGGCTTTCTTACAAAAACACTTGTTTTTTTATTAACAATAAAACAATTTCGAATCGTCTGAAGATTTAGCACAATGAGCTGGTTACCAATATCGGGTATGTCTATTACTGCAAAGCTACATATAAGAGGGTTCAATGGCTTTTAAAAATGCACTATTTCATTTATCGATCACCAAACCCTATATTGCAGCTACCTGTTAAAATTGCTTCATTATGAGTACCAACAACATATAGTTTTGATTTATAATAACAAATGTAAAATGGCATTTCTCTCCCACCTGTTATATATATACAGATTCAGCGCGAGAAATGCAGTCAAACTTGTTATAATGTGATCTAGCTTTTGTAACAAATCTGGAAAAAAGGCATACTGTTCCGCAAGGCCATACACCCGTTTCAATCAACTCGTTGATTAATTAGTCATGGTAAAGCATTCGGTAGTTTAAAAAGTTTTACATGATAACATTTTATTTGAAAAGTAAATCTTGAATTTTACCTGAGGCGCAGCTGCCTTGAAAAGATGTATTTGTTTCTTGGTGTTTGCCGTGCTTGTAGTCTGACTTCTGTCATTTCATCTGCTGTAAAGCGAAAAATAGTAGAATATTGAAGCTGCTAGAGAATAAAATCAATTTTGACATGAGATTGAATTTTTAGAAAAGTTTTTATAACAACTGAGTTTAACATAAAAATAAAAGAATAATAATGCTTTATCTGGTGTTTTTGGAAAGACCAATCATTCTAGTAGTCTTAGATATCAAGATAGACATTCTGCACAATTTTAACTTTGATTCATCAAGTTGTTATTATTACAGCAAATACGTCATCTACGTTTTGTCCCATTCTGATCTGTTATATAATTGATTGAAGTATTTTCTAAAAGATTGACCTACAAGGATCACATCCATGAAGATTGGTTATGTTTCCCATGTTACTTCAGCTGCAGTTTTGTTTGCTATTGCTGATTGCTTTATGTTGGTAAACGATGAATAGAAAGACAGACAGACGGACGAATTTCCGTCATAATAGCACACCTCGAGCATTTTGTTCTCAAGTAAGCCTATTTACTACTAACGCTTACTTGTTCTGTCCGGATTTTCGTCTGTATATTATAAACACAATGATGACAACAGCAACAATAAGTATAATTGGAACAACTACTGCCACTACAATAACAACTGTACTGCTAGCCTCGCTCTCATTATCTTCAACACCTGAAACAATACGCAAACTTAACTGTAGCACTAACATTTGCGTAGCTGGCCGAAAAAAATTGTACGCAAAACGCATGCCTAATGTATCAGGAGAGGTTTGGTGGCTGGCTCCATACTGCCTGGGATGGGTCTTGCGGGTATTTCCCAGAATTTTTTTGAAAATTTAGTGTAGATGCTTATGAAAGACATACCAAATGCCCACCTGGAGCCACGAATGATCATGGTCATTCGTGACTCCTGGTGGGTATTTGGTACGTATTTTAATGGCTATTCATATGTGTTTATTTCAAGGGAAACAAATACAAAAAAAATACATTTTTCATTCATCTTTTTGCGGTGTGTACGCAATTGCTTTTTTTGGCGCACCGCTTGCTACGCCTATGACTATCCGCATTGGTTTTTTTGTTGGTTTTGTTATAAAAGAAACTTTGTCAAACAGGCACAAGGTCTCAATGGTCTTCGTTTTTGCCTGATCGGGTTTTAACGAAGTCATATGCCTTTGAATATTATACATTTCAAAACCAAACGCCGATTTTGACTTTTCACTGTCACTGCCACAAATATTGACCAATCAAAAGGAAACTTGATGGTGACCATACCTTCGTGTAAGATTGTATTTTTCCATCACAAAATTGTCGTAATTGGCTCATATCAGAAAATACGAACAAATCAAGACAAAACTGGAAAGAAATGCGTTTTCATTTCAGTTGAATCATTTTGCCAAATCGTAGTCACTCATTCTAAGATTATCTTTCACCTAACAAAGTAGTTCAAATGGGCAGTTAAAAGACCAGATGATGTCATGTCCCTATGTCTCCTTGTGGTATTGAAAAAGGATGCCAGCATACCTGGTCCTTTGGCTGGAGCCATGACTGTCTCTTCTGTTACTGACCCATTTTGATTTTCTGTATTGACAGCGAAAACCTGAAATATCCCATATGAACCATTTAGATTTGCGATGTAAAACAGTTTAGAATCGATCATTAGGATAGATATTGTTTGTCGAGTATAAAATATTAACGGTCGAGCGGCATTGAGTCTCTCTCAAATATTTATGAATAGGGGCATTTGTCTTACAAAATGATCGATTTTAAACATAACATTAAAAACTTATTAAACATAATTTGCATACATAAATTACCTAATTTTACTTATGATTACAAGTTTAAAATTGCCGAAGTTGCTTGCTAAATAAAGCAAATAAAGCGGATCCATACTTGACAATACTATTTGAGACCAAAATGTATCATTATCAAAATGGTTCTATAAGCAGACTGTTCTTGGTCAATGTTAAAGGCCCTTTTCCAAAGATTGTCTCATATTGAGAAAATTCCATATTTCAGATGTTGTGATACAAACCTTGAAGTTATAATATACCTCCGGAGTAACATTAAATACGTGCACATAAGTGAAAGAGTCATCCTCATTCTTCATAAATGTCAACATTTGGTTGGTCTGAAAAATACATATACTTTTTAGTCTAAATACTAAGAATTGATGATAATAAATTTCATTCATAATATTTAGACGAATTGAAAAAAATGATGTTCGTTTCTAAGTTTATTTGTCTGGACGATTGTTCTTGAAAACCTTATATTAACCGGTCAAATAAACACACATTTTCTTTCACTTTGATAATCATAGCTCGCTATGGGTATATTTTTGAAGCTATGTGACAGGTTGACTCACTAGCAAGGAGAAATGTGCATATCAACTTTGATCATCCTCGTAATTTTTCGAAAGCTATTTAAACTTTTTATTATGGCCATTTTCCTTAAAGGTGAGGGCAGTTTGAAATCCTTCAATTTGGTGTTATATCGGAGAGCATAAGGCTGATACAAGAGCACTTCTTCACAATGTTTTATGATAAAAAATATACTTCGATCTTACGATATCTTGGGTAGTATTGTGTTGCAGAACGAATCTGTCTATCACACCATTTCTGTCTAACACAACTGGTAGCTGCCATTGTACTTCCATCTTTCTGTAGTCATCATTAGGGTGGGGAGATATGAAGAAACCACTCACTTGACCGGGGGCTGCAAATTAGACAAGATATACTTGATAAATACCGCTATCCCTAACATGACCGTCCTTTCAAAAACATATTGATTGAAAACCCCGGCATGCCATTACGTAGACGTATTGCAAAAGAATAAATAAAATTTAAAACATAAAATCTGTATCATTTACATGTTAACTTTTTCCATAATGAGACTTTTGACATTTCTCTATTTCACCTGCCTCTAGAGGATAAATATTTTTGGAAAATAATTAACCGATTGTAAAACAAAGTTTAGTTATAAGGTCGCTAGAAATAATCGTTTATTGTGGCAACATTAAGGGAATAGAATAAAATGGTTGTTTTTTCCGTCCCCGTAAATATTTTGTGCTTCAACATACCGGTACATGTTTTCTACTTGTGGCAGTAAGTTTCTTTTTTGTCTAGAATTATTTACAAATTCGACTGATCTAATATCTTGCCATTTGGACAAAGGATGAATAAAGAAGAGCTATTTGATGATAAACAATTTGGCAGTCCCTTAAATATTTCCTATGCTATCATTGGGTTTGTAATGGGTACTCATTTGAATTGTCTCTGCGAGATGAAAATTCAGGTAAGAACATAAGTATTTATGAACAACAATTTTTATATCAAACATTTGTGTAAAAATATAGATATATATCAACTAAACCTTTTCTCTATGACTAGTTTCTCGACAAGAGTTTCATGTCCTACTAGAAAGCTAAGGTTATGTGAAAACATGCCTCGATGTAAAGGTTCGCCTTCAAAACTGGACTGGTTGGGGTTTGAACCAGTGACTTCTGTGTTACAACTCCAATGAAAACATACCTGCAGGAAGAGTCTGGAATGGTAAAGGATAAGAGTCTATGCTTCCTTTAGATGTTGTAGCTCGGATTGTAATGGTATAATTCCAGTATTCTTGTAGGCCATTCAGGACGTGTGTACGATTGTCAAATCCTGGATATTACAAGATGTGTTTGTAAAATTGTTTAATCCCCTCAAACAATGACTTTCAATTTTTAACCTTTGCCCCCCCCCCCTAACATAGAATCGGCATTATCAAATATGCCAACATTGTAAAGTTATGTTAAACTGACCATGAAGAGACACAGAGAAACAGTATTCTAAATACTTAATATTTCTGTACAATATCTTAAAACAAAAAAAAATCCTTTGACGGATTCGAGTTAAACCGATTAAGCAGGTTATATAGACACAGGTCAACCTGCGTGTATATATGCAGGTGATTAGAATGCATGTAGGCTATACGCAGACTGTCCCTTTTCAACGCTAGATCTACCAAAACAAATATATTCTAGAATAACAGTGCCAACAATTAACATTACCTTTAACAGTTGCATCATTGTAAGTGGCAGGGGTTACTGGGTTAACCATCACAGTATATGTGGTATCCCCAGGTCGTGGTCCATCAATTCCCCAGGTAACAACACCAGATGTAGCTGTTACATCTGTTATGGTGACTGACTTGGGCTTCTGTGGAACTGTAATAAAAGTCAGTACCAAATAAAGCGATTAGAAGAAAAAGATCATATAACAATGAAATGTTAAACAATTTCTGTTTAATTATGTGGTATTCCTAGATCGTGGTCGATCATAGTCTCACCTTAAAACACATGTGTAGCAATTCAATGTGTTATTGGTACTGTTTCAGGCTTCTGTAGTACTGTAATGAAATATAAGAAGTAAATGTCACTTGTATTTTTTTTTCTTTACAGTATATGTAATATCTCCGGGTATGCATGAGACTTTCGTTTCCTTGCTCTAACTAAAGAACCGTTTGACCTAGGATCATGAAACACAGTTGTTGCCCATGTCCCAAGGATGAGTCCTATTGTTTTTGGGTTACGAAAGTCAAAGGTCAAGGTCACAATTGGACTTTGTTTAAAATCCGTTTTCGTGCTCTAAGTCAAGAACCGGTTGACCTAGGATCATGGAACTTTAGACAGTTGTTGCCCATGACCCAAGGAGATGTCCTATTATTTTTGGGTCATGAAGGTCAAAGGTCAAGGTCACAATTAGACTTTGTTTAAAATCCGTTTCTGTGCACTAAGTCAAGAACCGTTTGACCTAGGATCATGAAACTTTACACAGTTGTCGCCCATGACACAAGGAGGTGTCCTATTTTTTAGGTCACGAGGGTCAAAGGTCAATGTCAAAATTTGACTTTGTTTGAAACCTATTTCTGTTCTCCAACTAAAGAACATATTGACCTATAGCACTTTTTCAGTGACAAGGCGCTAGTGGGGGGTATTTGTCCGCTTTGTGACAGTTCTAGTATTGATTCAATAATACATGTATACAATTTTTGAATTCAAATCATTCTGACATTTTGTCATTTGGGAAAGTGTTTATGCTGATCGATCACCGCTAATATTTTATCATTTTTATGCTCACCGAAAAAAAATCGGGGTGCATATAGTAGCCACGTTGTCCGTCTGTCCGTACTTCCGTTCGTCCGTCCATGGTCATATCTAAGCGACCCTTTGACCAAATTGAATTAACTTTATATATAGCAGAGCTTTTTTCGAGTTTTTAATTTGGGACTGCATCACGGAAAAGGGGGCCTTATTGTAGAAATTATTTTTTCTCTAATTTCTTTCCAACTTATGGTCAGAAGTTTATGAAACTTTGTATGTAATAAATATAATGCTCTAGACCATACGCCATTTTCAATCAATGTACAAAAAACTGTCATGGATAAAGGGGACTTAATGTAAATTTTGTGACAAACACTTATTCGGGGAGCATACTCCGTCTATTACGGCTCTTGCTTAATAAATCATCAATAGGGAAACAGATGTATGATTGAAAGGTAGCCTTTTATTGGTGTGAGAAATGTATAAATCATTAAGATTAATACCTTCTTCCTCTGTCTGCAGTGTTTGGTTTGCAGCTCGTCCTCTTCCTTCAGTGTTTACTGCTGTGACAATAACATTGTAATACACATCTGGATCTAATCCCGTGGATGTACGAGAAATGGGTGTGTCACTGGTAATGTCTCGTGTTGATAATTGTTCTGTCATGGATAATAACTGATCACACATATTCTCTAAAGAGTTGACCTATATTGATAAACAGAACGGGGTGAAGCATCAAAGATCAACACAATCATATAACGATTTTCTTGATGAGGAAAGTCACATTTTGAAAGGTATATCTACTGTAGACGACAGAGCGAATGTTGGTTACATGTACCATCGGTGTCTTCTTTGATTTGAAAGGGTTTTCTAGTGGGTGTTTTCCTATTACTATCGAGGATTATGACGTCTAACGGGTCTTGATAAGGGGTTTGCTTCTAATATGAAAATTCAAACAATCTGGTCTACTTCAGACATATTAAACCATTTCTAAATTATCATCGACCAGTCTGATCTGCACTATATATAGTATAAATTAGGAATATACTTACATTAAAGGTCCCAGTACACCCTGTACAAGATATAACCAGTTGTTTAACACATGTTTCATCAAGCAACCTGATCTGAACTATATACCCTAAATGTTCTCCAAATGTGTTGGTAGGTCGGGTCCAGGATATAGTGGCATTCCTGCTCTGTATATCTGTTACTTGAAGGTTTTTAGGGGCATCAGCCACTGAAATAGCATCAGATGGAGAGTAGGTTAAGGGACTTGAATGCAAAACCTTTAGTAAACCATTACGTAAATGCTAACAAAGGTGCCAAATAACTGGTATATTTCTAGATTTTGGTGGTACTTATTGATTAGGGTTTAGCTTAAAAATGATTTTATCCATACCACAGTGACTGCAGTGACTAACCGTGGATTCTTTGTATGATTATACCTCCGCAACACGAATGTTTTCTATGGTATACTGGAATCAGCATGTCTGCCTGTCCGTCCATCTCTTTGTCCGTCCGTGTACAAAATACATACTAACAATTTTATGCTGCAAATTCCTCCTTCAATTTCTTAATCCAATAGTAATGAAACTTCATACAGATGTTGATCACATGTTGACGTTTTGAAAGACATGATTTTCAGGTCTCGCCCAACCTCCCCTTCCCCCCCCCCCCCCCCCTCCGCTTCGAGAATCATCTGCCCTTGAACTCAGATAAATTGTCTGCATGTTCCACAAAGTACTATCTAAATTTGTGCCGAAAACATCTCTTTCAATTTTCACCCAATAGTGATGAAACTTTATACAAAATATTAATCGCATGTAGAAGTTTTGAAACAAATTGTCTTTTTAGGTCTCAACCATCCCTGGTTCAGGAATCATTTCCCCTTAAAACACATTTCTTCATATACCCATACACACGTAATTTTGTGTCATGAACTGTCCATTCTTTTTACATTCTCATTACTCTGGCAGCAGACAGCAAGAGGCAGAGAAAATCAGACTGTTAGACGGACGGGTGGGCAGACAGACAGATATGGACAGATAGAGAGTGGGAGAATGGGGAAAGATAGCTTTTGTATAGGTAGTCTTCTGTATACCTGTGCATTCATATCTTTGTCTCTTTAATTGGGCCAATCTTTTTAAGACTTGGTAGAGATGATGCGTGGATGAAGGATAGTGGAATTGGTAAAAAGTTTGTTTCGTGTCTCTTGCACAGTAAATAAAAGGACTGTTAGTCATTACGTCACAGAATTGATTCCTGGTCGCAACAAATAGACTTATACTAAATTTACTAGAGGAAAGAAGAAACGCAACAACTATTTTTGTTAATTCTCTCTATTCTTTTATGGTATTGAGTCAAAGTTGATACTGCTTATTACAAAGAATATTTTCTTGATATTGATCTTCGTCTTTAAGTTAGAACCTGTCTTACCCGAGAGATAACATCAAAATAGACGTTTACGCGTTTCTCATGTGCAAACCTTCAAATATCCAAACTTTACATAAAAAATTAATTTGTGTAGATGCACGTCGACTCGACAAAGGGCAATGATTTTTGTTTAGATTTAATCCCTCGTATCATTTTGCGACCTATTCAAACACGTTATCCGGTAGCAATTGTGATGTTTACAAATGAACATCTCAACCCGCAGATGCTGTAGACTTTGGTGTACATGGGTTGAAAAAAACGTCACGACGTCAGGTTCCATAACGTTCGCTTATTTTTCCTACGGAAACAAATTCTCTTATCGACAAAAATTGTTGGTGCTATTCATGGTCAGTGCAGCAATCAAATTTCAGACAGAAATCGTTTACGTCAGTTTGGATTGCATACAAGACCGCATTTAACATTGACGCAAAACCGCTCTCATTTCAACGCATATTGATGGCACGTACAACTTGTGACCTTGGTGAAATTTTGACGCTAGAAAGTCAAACAAAGAAGTTTTACTATACCTTGAAAAAAATACTCGAATTGTGGTTATTTTGAGAAATACAAAAACAAAATGTATGATAAAATCAATTTGTTGTTGAATTTCTTTTTTCCTTTAGTATAACAATAGATATCCTCCTTTTTCTCCGTTGTAACATTACAAACAATTTATTTCTTTGTAAACATGAATTACAAAACAAAGCGGTTTTTTTTGTCAAATCAAATATTTTTTTTAAATGTCGAATGACTTACTGCTAGCCTTTGTTTGACAAAACTGTTCTGTAAGTCTTGTAGCAGCTGAAGTGTATTGTTCGTTGATGGTGAATACATTAAAGTAAAAGTAGGAACCTGAAAGTCAAATAACAATTTTAGTCGATTTAGAATGAAAGAAGTTATTGTAATACACACACCCTATTACCTGCTATCACTCGAACCGTTGTAATCCTCGGGCAGTATCGTCGTAAAATGATGGGTACACTTGGTAAATAATACCTTTTCCATTTCTATTTTGTTTAAAAGCGCTTCTCAGCTATATTTTGTAGTGTCCTGAATTGACCATATATCTGAGTACCTACTTGTCAGATATTAGCCCAAAAGATTCCTCAAACAACAATATGTTTCAACAACAAGGTTGTAACGTCATCGGATTTTATGTGAAATCCACCTTTCCCTGCAAATTGAGCTGGAAAACGCTCAGTTGAATGTTAGAAATGTTATAACAAATTGGAAATCAAGTATATTATCTATCAACCAATCGTTTGGGAGGACAATCAATTATACTTTCATATCGTTATGGTGAATTAAAGTTTGATGAGCAACAAATTTATGCTTTCCACGATAGCCAAATTGGTATCAGTATCAAATTTTATTCGGTCAGGCTGAAGTTAATTCAATTCTAACAGTTTTCTTCATTTATACAATATAAGAAAATCGATTGATTTTTAGTAGTTTTATTAATTCTTACGATCACCATATCACTTTCTCATTATCTTGAACAAAGGTTAGATTTACATGAAAACCAGCGAAGTTATGACCTTATTGCTGAATAGTTTTGTTGTTTGAAGAATATATGGGCTAGTATTGTAAGTCAGTTATATTGTCAACCCCGGACTCTACAAAATATAGCTGAGAAGCGCTTATAAACACAACATAAATGAAAATAATATGACTTACCCAGTACAACCGCCATTTACGATGATACTGTCCGAGGATTGCAACGACCCGAGTGATCAATATCAGGAAATATGGACTGATACAGGGGTTATTGATAAAATGCAAAAAAAATGTGCATTAAAGGAAAGTTAACATTTAGGGGTTAACAAATCTTAGTTTTCGGTATTTTCTACTTTTGTTTAAGTGTGTTCATCATTTCGTGTTGTTTTCCTATAAATGAGGGAAATTTTAAAATGGTTAATCATGACAGATAATTAATTTTGAACGTTAAGGAAAATACAAACAAGATTTTTTCGATTATGTCAAATCATTTTCATTCAAGAAAATATATCATATTGAAGTCATATGATTATGACAGGTAAACACGACACAATCCTTATTATGTGTTATGACCTGGCAGTGTGCAAGAGCACGACACACATAGAAAGCCCAATGTGTCTGTGTGTGTTCGTGCGTGAGTGTATGTATGTTCCACGCAAGGCAAAGCTAGGAAATTGAGGGGACACTATATAGCATTGAAAAGTTCATGTTTACATGTTGAAATATTTTGTAGCATATGTATTGACCACATTGATATCTATATTCAAGTCGTTTATCTTGGCTTAGGTTTAGTTACCATATGAATCTATCGCTTCAAGATAATTTGCAAGACGATGAAAAAAAATCGAATAATATCAGAGAAGAAATGTGCGTAGATCACACTGTAAAAGTATATCGTTACTTTTCAACGCAAACCTCTGACTGCAGTTTGTTTCAGCTTGTTTTAAGCTGCAGTTACGAGGTTTTCGTTGAAAATCGATGCTATACAGGGTCTGATCAATAGCTGGTCACCGTCTGTAGTCATGACAGTTTCCCAAATATATATACTAAAACTTTCACTCATGTTTTAAATCTTATACTTAGGTAAATAAACGTTTGGAATTATGATAGCTGTATAACAACAAACAATTATATCCTATTTATTTAAATTGTAATTATTTTGTTAAGTTCATTACCTCAGATTTTTTAAAAAAAACAAAATGTTAAGAGTTTAGATATGGCACTTGTTCCTGATATTCAAATGTTTATTAAAAACAAGATTCACCTGGAATAAGACCGGTTACTTCAAAATTAAGATCCAAATCTTCCGTAATCTCTGTTTTCAGACGTGTTGGATTATTTAGCTGGTATGTATCCACCTTGTATTGTAACAGATCACCATTTGGCGTTGTAGGTGCCTGCCATTTTATTGTTATTGAATGGTCGGTAGTCATAAGACACTGAACCGAACGTGGTGCTGATGGCTCTGAAATATGATTTATGAATGAAATTCTATAATATTCCCTGAAGCATTTTAATGATACTAAATTTGGCAGTCCGTTACCGTACGAAAAGCTATTTATACTATTCGTCCGGCACCGGACGATTAGCCATTTAGAGTTATTTAGATTATTTGTCCGGTACTGGACATTTAGCTATACGTGGTGCATCGGCTGTTTGTCCGTTTGTGATGGCGTGAATGAATCTCCTTCGCAGATATCTACCCTGAATTGAATTGGGATAGATTTCGGCAGGCACAGCTGAGTTACCAAGATTTTAGGTAATTGGATTTTTAGCGAGCCGGGTCTTTATGTCCGGGGAGCTAATGTCACAGCCCTAGTGTCGGCGTCGGCGTCAGCGTCGCGTCTTCAAAAACTTTAACCTGGTATATATCTCAGGCACTACTTGAGATACAGCCTTGATACTTCACACATGGATACCTTTTGCCAAGACCTTTCATTTAGGACCATGACCTTTGACCTCGTGACGTTGACCTTGGAGTTTGACCTACTTTTAAAAAACTTTAACCTGGCCTATATACCATGCACTATTACAGAAAGAGCATTGATATTTCACATAGGGATACCTCATGCAATGACCTTGACCTTGAGAGTATGACCTTTGACCCAGTGACCTTGACCTTTGACCTTGAATTCCTTTTTGCGACAAGCTCTCGTATAGGCGAACTACGTTGTCCGCGGACAACTCTTGCACGGCCACCAATCCCTCTCATTCATTGCAAAATGCTATGAGCGAAATCTCAGAAGAGGGACTTCCGGCTATGAAGAAACGGGACCCATTTTGAGTAAGTAAACACACGTTGTTACTTTAAATCGGTGATTTTGCTAGTTATGGGTTGAATCTCAAAAATTGCGGAATGCTATTCGATGGGTTAATGAATGATGTGTTATATTGCCAAAGCCCTTTGTTCTAGCTTACCGAGTAAACTTGCAATTACTTTCGAAGTGAGTACACACACTTATGTTTACAAACCAAACGACACATAAACGACACATAAACGACTCCTACGGCGCTACCATATGCATTTTTCGAATGAGACATGTTCAGTTTACTATTTTATGGTCTCTTTTAGTATTCCGCACGTCCGATTTTGAAAATCTTTGTTTATTTATGAGAAAAACAAGTACGCAATGAAGAAGAGCAGTAAGCTATGAAGAAGCGAGAGTAGCTATGAATAAAAGGGACCAAGCTATGAAGAAGCGCGGACTTCAGAATTCTTTCTTGGCACTCACATATACTGAATGGTTATGCGTTAAGGAAGAGTTGAAGACAGAAATTCCAATACTTTTTACAAATTTCCATTTGAAAAATCAAATTCAAGACGATAGAACGATATTTATTGTTATGCAGCTTAAACATGTATTTAATGCCAACCGGTAACTTACAGGCGCGTAGGACTGGAAACATTTTAATGGGGGGGGCTAAAGCTCCCGTTCTGGCTATTGTCGGAATTTTGGATGAAAGGAATTGGATTTCCCAAAACGTTTTCAGTGCAAAATAATGACAGTTCAGCATTTTGGACAGATCTTTTTAGGGGGTGGGGGTCTATGCTAGCACGGAAAGACAAACTCAGTAGTGCGGTAGCATTTTCTATTCATCACGACAGTAAAAACTGAAAGTAGAACAATGATACAATGTGTCATCTATTTGCTTCAACCCAGTGTCAATAGGCATAAATGTTCTGGCAGGAATAGACTGGCTTTACATGTCTGTGTCGTTATAGCATCTCGCAACTACAGCTTAAATCAAGCTGTAGTTACCAGGTTCTAGAACCACACCGACGAAATAGTACTGTTTGTCCGAAATCGTACCCTATTAAGTCTCAATTAATAAAAGCAGCTGGTGCACCTGACCATAGCTTCCTATTTTACTCTAACCAGTATAATAGACTAACCAGCAAATTATTTTATAAACATGATGTGCGTACAGCCCATAATTCGTCAATTGAATGGGCGACAAAAACAGAAATGCACTAAATTACCAATGTGCACGTGAGGAACGAGCATCTAGAAGGAAACATTAATGCAATAACTGCACAGAATGTTAAGAACAAGACGACCAGTCCATTAAATAGGTATAGAGAAGCGATACAACGACAAAACATGGCAAAATCTCAAGTCGCGAAAACCCATATCGGAAATGGCCCATTCTTGCAAATGACAGAACTTGCAAAATATCTTAAATATGGCCATATCGTGCAATATTTCCATAAAAGGTATCAAAATGAATGTACTGGCGTGTCGATACTAACCCTATGGACTTCTATGGCTTTGCAAAAAAGAAAATTTTTGGGCTTCTACAAGAAGCATGCCGTTTGGAAACATTTTCGGATAGCGTGGGAGCTTTATCGAAAAATAGACTAGAAGACTGTCCCTCGTGAACTCGGCCTGCACCGAAAATAAGACTAATCGGAATATTGACAAAAGGCTTAAATAAAGCGAGAAGGGTAATTTTCTGTAATATGGTTACAGAACACTCCCCGTCTGGTTTTATAAAACCAAAAACCTATCAAAATCTAAAGCATCGACAAGTCAGTTTACAAAATAGGAGATACACATCTCTAAATTTCAAGTAAATGGACCCTACTTGGGAACCAGCAAATGAGTACAACTCACAATCAATACAAAATGTGTTCCACATAGTAATACTTCTTAAAAACAGCTCAATTTGAACCCCAGCTTCATTTATGTCTGACATTCTTAAAATGTATTTGGGTTTGACTTTGCTTTCTTATGATGCAATTAGTAAGACCATTTCATTAACTGGACGTTCATAAACAGTTGGCTTATTGTTTGGTCCAATAGTGCGGACTTTCGCTGTCCTCACTAACTTATCCTCACTAACAGAGACACTCACTATTAAGCCCATTCGCCAGTCATTTCTAGCCACTTGTTTGTCTCTTAATAGTACAACATCCCCGATCACTAATTCGCGTTGAATCGAAGTCCATTTCCTACGAATCTGAAGTGTATGTAGAAATTCTGAACGCCATCTTTTCCAGAATGATTCCGCGAGTATTTGGACTCTTTTCCACTGAGCCTTATACAGATCCTTAATGTCCGAAGGAATAACGACATCAACAATATTGTCACTTTTCTGAGTAAGTAGTAATCCTGGACTTAATGGCATTGGACAACTTGAATCCGAAGACAATGGCACAAGAGGTCTTGAGTTAATAATGGCGGATGCTTCTGCTAAGAATGTCACTAATACTTCATGAGTTAACCGACCACCTTGTAAGTCAAGTAATAAAGAATCCAGAATTCTCCTAGTTACACCTATCATTCTCTCCCATACACCACCTCTATGTGATGCGTGAGGCGGGTTCAGAATCCAAGTAGCTCCATCCTTATCTAGGTACTTATTAACGCTGTCTCTAAGCTTGACACCTAAATCATCTAATGCTCCTATGAAATTAGTTCCTCGGTCAGAACGATAGATCTTGGCCTTCCCACGAATGCTTGTGAACCTCCTCAAGGCGTTTATAAAGGAGGAGGAAGATAATTCTTCTATTACTTCAATGTGGACTGCTCGTGATGTCAAACATGTAAATATGACTGCCCATCTCTTGCTTGAAGCTTGACCACCTCTGGTTCTTCTACTCACAATCTGCCAAGGCCCAAAACAATCTAAGCCAACTGAAGTAAATGGTGGTCCTGGGATAAGTCTATCTTCTGGCAAATCTGCCATCTTCTGATGACACAATTTTCCTCTAAGTTTTCGGCATTTCACACATTTATGAATCTCTGATCCAATGAGTCGTTTCATCCCTGTAATCCAAAATCCGGCATCACGTATGGCTCCTTCTGTAATATGTCGACCTTGGTGTTTTACCTGCTCATGGTAATAGAAGACCAATAACCTTGAGACCCAGTGATTTCCTGGCATCAAAATTGGATTTTTCTCTATGATTTTCATGTCTGCATTTCGCAATCTCCCTCCGACTCTGAGAATGCCGTCTTCGTCAAGAAATGGGTTTAAACTTGCGATAGGACTGTTCCCAGAAATTTGTGATCCCTTTTGCACCGAATTGATTTCCTGGGAATAGACTTCCTTTTGCACAACTGATATTATGAATTTTTGTGAAAATTCTTTTAAGTCTTGAGTTTGTACGGAATCTTGTACACAATGAAGTTGGTTATATTTGAGTCTTAAAAATCTCTTTATCACCACTATAGCATTCACTAGCCTGTCCCAACGTGAAAAGTTCCCAAACCCTTTGCTACTAATTAGAATCTTTTCCGAAGAAACGCTTGTTTTCAGGCAAACGGGCCTAATTTCTGGATCGTGCTCAGGGATTTGAAGCTCAAAATCCCGTTCCTGGAAAATGCCTTCTCTCAATAAAAAGTCTGGTCCATGAATCCATGTGCTATCCCGTAGACTGTCAACTGAGGTAGGCCTGGTACCGAAGTCTGCAGGGTTGTCCTTTGAGGCGACGTAATTCCATTGGTTAGGCTGAGTACACTGGAGAATCTTGTTTACTCTATTCTCAACATACACATAAAACCTTCTGACTCTGTTATTCAAATATCCCAAGACAACACGGCTGTCAGTATAGAAGCAAAAACTATCCAGCGGAACATTTAGATCTTCAGAGACGATAGTACCCAATTCTGTTGCCATGACAGCAGCGCATAGTTCTAATCTGGGAATAGTATGTCCGTGTTTAGGCGAAACCTTTGACTTTCCGAGTATGAAAGAAATGTTGACCTCCCCGCCAACATCTACAGTTTTTAAATACGCACATGATCCTATAGCTTGTTCCGACGCGTCACAGAAAACATGTATTTCTTGACGTAACATAGCTTGTAAGGAACCATCTATGTATGGCCTAGGAATCTTCAACTCTTCTAAGCACTTCAGAGACTGGCACCATTGGATCCACTTATCCTTGGTCTCACTGGGTAATGGCTCATCCCAATCTTGTGATCCACCCATGACGTCACGCATGATGATCCTTCCCTGGACTATAACAGGTGCTAAAAAACCCAACGGGTCAAAAATACTGTTGATCACAGATAGAACGCCTCTTCTTGTGCATGGCTTGACTTCATTCGAGATCGTAAAGGTGAAACAATCAGATTCCAAGTTCCAATTTAATCCAAGACTTCTCTGTGTTGGAAGCTCTACATGTCCAATATCAAGATCCTTCAGATCCTTAGCCAGATCCTCCTTGGGAAAGGCGTTCATGACTTCACGACTGTTAGACGATATTTTGTGTAACCTAAGATTACCTCCATCTGCGAGGGCTTTCTGAGATCTTTTCAATAAGTCTATGGCTTCTGTAGAACTAGGTAATGAAGTGAGTCCATCGTCGACATAGAAATTCTTGCATACAAATTCCGTTACATCTGTTCCATATATACTTTCTGTACATTGAGCACTCTGTCTGAGACCGTATGTAGCTATCGACGGCGATGGGCTGTTCCCGAACACATGGACACACATTCTATATTCCACTATCGGCAAATCTGGGTCGTTGTTCTGATACCAAAAGAATCTCAGGAAATCTCTGTCTTGCTCCTCTACATAAAATTGGTAGAACATTTGTTCTATGTCAGCTGAAATGGCTATGGGTTCTTGTCTAAAGCGCATAAGTACCCCTAAAAGACTGTTCGTTAGATCGGGTCCTGTCATCAAAACACCATTCAAGGAAAAACCCATGTGCTTAGCAGACGAATCAAATACCACTCGAATCTGACCTGGCTTTTTCGGGTGGTATACGCCAAATATCGGAAGGTACCAACACTCTTTGTCCGATGTCAACGGAGGGGCTGCTTCTGCATGGCCGTTGTCTATCATTTTCTGCATAAACTCAATAAACTGGCTTTGTTTGGTTGGATTCTTCTTAAGAGAATTCACTAATGTTCTTGTCCTATTAATAGCCATGTTTCTGTTGTTCTTCAACCTTGGTCTATTTGGGTCAAAAGGCAAAGGTGCTGTCCAATATCCTTCTGAGTTTCTCTTGAATTCCCTATCCATAATTTCCAAGAATTCCTTGTCTTCGACAGAAAAGCCCAATTTTTCATCATACTTGGATGTCTGGAAAACAGTTGATCCTATCTTGTCTATGCCGTAGATATCTTTCATGTTTAGTCTGTTCCGACATTCTGGGAAAAGTGACTTTGTACCATTTTCGTGTATATATGTCTTCTTAACATTTACATGTGGTTGGTGGGACTTTCCAAGGCATGTCTCTCCTATTACTACCCAGCCAAGGTGCAATTTCTGCGCATATGGTGACCCTCTAGGACCAGTCCTTTGGTCTAATACGTAGTGAGCCTCTGGCAAGTCTCGACCAATCAAAAGGGATATTTCGGCAGAGTCATCTAAAGGAGGGATATACCTGGCAATTGTTGACAGATGTCCATACTGTCTTGCACAATCGGCTGTTGGGATCTCTTCTCTCACAGCAGGAATCTGATTGCACTCCGTCAGTGCAGGCAAGTCAAGACTGTAAGAGTTATCTAGACTAGAAACCACAAATTCCTCACCTATTGTCCTTTTACCACGAATGCTGGTAACCCCTGAACATGACGACAAGGAATAAGTTACCTCTTGATAATCTCCATCGAAGGCGTCAAAAAACTCTGACCTCGCAAGTGAGCGGTTACTCTGGTCATCAATGAGAGCGTACAACCTTTTCTGTTTCTCAGGCTTTCCCTTCGGATAAACTGAAACTAAAACTATCTTAGCACAAGATTTTCCAAATGAATTTTCTTTTCCACAGACACTGGTGCATTTAGAATTTACATTTGCTTCATTGAAATGTTTATTGTCACTACTTTGAAATGGTGGCTCCCCGCCATCAATATGTAGGGCGGTACAATGGTTATTTTGATTGCAAATTTGGCAATTTGACTGTTCACTACAAGACTTGGCTGCATGATCTGAACTTAGCCCACACTTAAAACACAAATTCTTGTCCCTAAAGAATCTTTTCCTTATGTTAAAGGGTTTACCTTTGAAAGCCTTGCATTGATTAATAGTATGGCCTTGAATATCATGAAATATGCATGACGTTTTGACGTTCCCGTTATCAGTGCCTTTAGGCCTTTGATTTTGACAAGTCACATCAGTTTTGAAAGTTCTCACATTTGACTGCTTGTTTGTGTAATTAGGCTTACTACCTGAGTTTTTACCACTTTTTTGGTCAGACTCATAAATGAAGCTTGGGTTGTTCAGCAATGAACTGATTTCATTCACAAAATCACAGAAAACTGTAAAAGGTGGAAAACATACAGCATTAAGTTTCATGTACTCATTTGCTCTACTTGTCCATTTATGTTGCAAATGGTAAGGCAGCTTCTGCACAATGGGGTTTACCCCAGTGGAAGAATTGAAATAGCTCAAAACAGTTTTGTATGTGTCATCCATCATGGCAGATTCAATTTGGCTAAGTAAGTCACTGAGCTCAAACAACCTTTTATAATCTTTGTTTGTTATGTGCGGAAAACAATCAATATTTCTTTTTAAGGACGAGACAACAAGTTCTGCAGACCCATAACGCTCATTCAAGCGTTTCCATAATTTTTCTAATGCGTAAGATGGGTTATGCGTATTTGTGGCCTTAATAGATATGGCTTGCATTTTAGACTCAGGCCCTAGCCATTTAATAAGCAAGTCGAGTTCTTCTGATTTTGAGACACTCATTTCAGACACAATTTGTTTAAAATCGGACTTCCACATCATGTACTGCTCAGGTTTGTCATTGAACTGAGTTAACCTGGAGAAGAGAAGATCTCTCTTCACCAGAAATTTAGAAAATTCGTTAGCAACAACTACACTCGCAGGTGTAAATTCTGGTGAGGTCGACTGTGATGGTTGATTCTGTAATTCTGTGTCGATGATTCCACCATTCTGTGTTTGTATGTTGTTCACGTATTTTCGAGTTCTCTCGGGCGCATCTTCCTCTATCGGTGGTAGAAATGTTTGTTCTACGTCACTATTTTCTTCTACTTCTAGATCACTCTTTATTTTAACTTCTGCTTCCGCCAGACGACACTTTTCTTTCAAAATTATTCTTTGTGCTTGTAATTCGTCCTCTTTTCGTTCGCTGTGTGCGATTACAATTTTTCTTTCTTCTTTTACTACGGCTTCTGCACGCTTTAAGGCCGCCTCTTTTTCAGCGAATTCCAGACGTAAGCGCGCGCGCTCAAGGTCAACTCTGCTGCTGCTTGACACTTTTGATCCAGACTTCCCTGAGGCTGACCTACTACTCTTGGAAGCTATTGACCTGGTTTCTAATTGGATTTCTTCTTTTATGTCCTCCAGTTTCTCAAGTGTTTCTGTTACCGCACTGTCATATCGCTTGTCCAACTCTATGTGCTTTCCAAGTATGACATCACCTTCACATGATCTTGATGCTCTGAGAAAATTAACAAAGTCTCTGCTTAATAATCTGTATTCAGCATAAGATAACACAATGTCCTTGTTTTGCTGTTTGTTGGAGGCCAAATTATAAGCTGTTTCTGAACAAGTCAGTAATATAGCGACATTGTCCCATACTTTACTCAATTTTCTTTGGTAATTGGCGACTCTTTCCTTAAAATGTTCCTCTCCCTTCTCTGTGAAATGAATAGGGCGCTTTCCTTCGTCAGGTTCTGTAAGTGCGTGTGAAATGTCTGGGACATCCTGTGTCGACTCGTCGACAGTATGTTGATCAGCAGCAGCCATCTCTACAGGTCTAGGTTTTTACTATGCTAGCACGGAAAGACAAACTCAGTAGTGCGGTAGCATTTTCTATTCATCACGACAGTAAAAACTGAAAGTAGAACAATGATACAATGTGTCATCTATTTGCTTCAACCCAGTGTCAATAGGCATAAATGTTCTGGCAGGAATAGACTGGCTTTACATGTCTGTGTCGTTATAGCATCTCGCAACTACAGCTTAAATCAAGCTGTAGTTACCAGGTTCTAGAACCACACCGACGAAATAGTACTGTTTGTCCGAAATCGTACCCTATTAAGTCTCAATTAATAAAAGCAGCTGGTGCACCTGACCATAGCTTCCTATTTTACTCTAACCAGTATAATAGACTAACCAGCAAATTATTTTATAAACATGATGTGCGTACAGCCCATAATTCGTCAATTGAATGGGCGACAAAAACAGAAATGCACTAAATTACCAATGTGCACGTGAGGAACGAGCATCTAGAAGGAAACATTAATGCAATAACTGCACAGAATGTTAAGAACAAGACGACCAGTCCATTAAATAGGTATAGAGAAGCGATACAACGACAAAACATGGCAAAATCTCAAGTCGCGAAAACCCATATCGGAAATGGCCCATTCTTGCAAATGACAGAACTTGCAAAATATCTTAAATATGGCCATATCGTGCAATATTTCCATAAAAGGTATCAAAATGAATGTACTGGCGTGTCGATACTAACCCTATGGACTTCTATGGCTTTGCAAAAAAGAAAATTTTTGGGCTTCTACAAGAAGCATGCCGTTTGGAAACATTTTCGGATAGCGTGGGAGCTTTATCGAAAAATAGACTAGAAGACTGTCCCTCGTGAACTCGGCCTGCACCGAAAATAAGACTAATCGGAATATTGACAAAAGGCTTAAATAAAGCGAGAAGGGTAATTTTCTGTAATATGGTTACAGAACAGGGTCTTAGCCCCTCCATGCCCCCACCTGTTACTACGGGCCTGACTTATTATCACGTGGAAATGCATTTTTAGAACAGAACAGTTTATTTGATAAATAAAGACTTGAACACTACTGTTCCACGTCTTAACACAATTACAATATGCATGAAGAATGGCAAACTCGTGTACAAATATATACATTTGTGGAATTATGTCCTTTTTACCTTTCAAAAATGTTGTTTAATTTCTGAATATAAAAAACGGAAGATCCAGAATGGTTAAAAAAAAGATTTTAAAAAAGAAAAAAAAGATTAGTGTATATTGATATATGTTAGATCTATGCGGAAGCATATACACGCTATGGGAGCCTGACCAGCGGCACCTATTTTTTCGAGCAAACAAAATGGCGGACAAGGAAGTGGATTCTGACGGTCCCAGTAGTTATTTGAACGTAAGTTGTGTTTTTTGTCCTATAACACCAACTTCGAAGCATAAATAGGTCGGCTTATGATTCAACTTCGTTATTGTCTTTGTCTTTAGCTCATCGGACTGGCATACATAACGTAAACGATAAGCAAACGTGATAAAGAGGCGTTGCTCGTGAATTATGCATATATTTGTCCACCCTTTAAATGATTAAAAGAAATAAAACACATATTTGAGGTACACGTTATATTATCAAAATTACACTGACTACATTATTCCTTGAAAATCCAAAAGCCTAAAGATGATCGCAAATGTTAGAATTGGAATATTGATGTTTTTATTCACTGTACGAAGACCAAAAGTTCCCCCGAACACGTGCATTACAGTACCGATTTTTTTTAGTCTTACTGGACGCGTATTCGGATTGAATTAATTTCATTTACGGGTGATTTGAGTTAATTTCTGTACGAGTGTTCGGAGCGTTTTATACATTTGTAGAAGATAGAAATCTTTGGTGTAAATCAGTTTAGATATCTGATTCCACATTTGTTTCTCTTTCCACCAATCCTTATGATGATAAAATGATACAGTGATTGGAATTCATATCCTGGTTGCCAAAAAAAAAAAACAAAAAAAAATCACACAAGTGTATCTTTTGTAGCAAGCTCTAAAATCAATGTCTAATCTGTTAATTTTGCGAATAACCTCCCTTTGACATAAACAAATAGGGAATTTGAAATGTTTGATATTCACAAATTTATCAAGGTTTTCGATTGGAGGTTTTTGCAACACCATGCTGACTTTACAGGGCATTTATTAACCCTTTCTTCGACTAGGATTGTTCCCAGATGTCCATGCAATAGCGATTTCAATTTCCTAAGGAGATTACATTGTAAAATTTTCAAGCTTTGGAACTACCATTCCATGCAGTCCGGCATGGTTTGCATTCTTCTGCTTGAATTTCTGAAGGTTGAAATTGTGTAAAATTTCCGTTCAAATTGTACACCTGAAAAACGGACCCCTGTCACATTAAAAAGGTCCGTTTTTTTTCATCCACAAAACGTAAAGCACTAAGCACAACCAAGTCAATGAACAATGCGAAACACTTTCATTTGAATTTTTTACTTATTGTAAATTTAGACAAAATATGACAAGCGAAGTAGGTGTAGCGTTTTCACTTTTGTTCAGTATAGAATTTAAATCCTAGGTAGACAGAGAAGAGAGGATGAGATGAAAGAGAGACGGACATACAAAGGATATCACACGGAAATACAGAGACATATGAGAAATAAGTGAAATATATAAGGACTCATAGATTTAATAATGTTGGACACGTGTATACCTTTTGGTAACTTTCTGTCGTATTCAAACAATTGAGCACCCACATGCCAGCTGAACAATAAAAGAATGCTTCTTATTTGCACGTGAAATAAAGATTTCACGAACGGAAAATTTTGGATCGCGTAAAATTACACCGACTATGGAAACGAACTATGCAAGACAATGATATATACATAGTATTTTATAGGTATTTACAACAGTCTTCCATCAACCCATGTCCAAAAATACACATGAATGGAAACATTTACGCTCGTGCAATACACGGTTCACTGCGTACGAAATCTCATATTTGTATTGTTATTGGAGACACTCCACAACGGGAAATGCTTCCGGGTCGTAGTATACAAACATAGTTCCGTCAAAATTGGATTCGTTCCTTTTGATGCATTGATCCTTTGTCTATAGAATAGGCAGAAGCATGTAATGTGGTTCTGCATACTGGCAGACCATCAGTGTACTGCTGGGGTGTGTTTTAATGAATTTGTCGGGAACTAGTTTCTTGCGCGGTCGTGACCTTTCACGAGGGTGTGTCACATGCAGATCCCGAAAGAGATGGCAAATTGCAATGGTGGCTGTGCTCACGGGTGCGTGATTTTAGCTGATGGTGCTGTTGATACCACTTTCTTGGTAGTGCATTAAAGACAAAGGAATGGTCTGTCAGGCAGACTATGTAAAATGTGTCACAAAGACTTCTGAGAGAAGCTAGAAGCTGCCAAATTGACCCATCTTACTATATATTTAATAGGCCTGTTTCGTTGAGGAGTGACACCTATTGGTTTAGACATATCGATGGAAGGAGTGGGATTTAAGGGGGAATGCTGTTTTTTTCGGAACACTCGGTCATTACTATAGAAAATTAAACATTTCGTACCATATATGATTCGCTACCATATTTTCAGTAATATAACACGTGATTAGAATTTACAATCTTCGATGGTAAAAGCGTATTTATTATGCGAAACTGATTTCGTCAAGATGGAAATCGAGTATTTAGAGCAAGACAGTTGTAAGTGTATACACAGTTACCACTGTTTTACGTCATTTTATTCGTGTGTAACTGATAAAAATTGCTGTAATGCATTAAAAAGTGTACTGACCTATACACTTTCTTTTTGAATTATTACCAGGACACGTTGCTTAATACATGATGGAGTTTTATCAAAGTCTATGATGTAGAACTTGAAATATTTCCAAAATATGCAAATTTTGACATAAAACACTTCAGCTTCGTTGATCGAACTGAACAAGCGAGCATGCTGTTTTACACATTTGTGCGTTTATAATAGCACATATTTTGGGTTTTCTGTTCTTATTAAATGTAAGAAGTTACTTTAAATCCGTTTTCGGGACTAAACGATGATTATAGAGCATTTATAAGCATTTTAGTGACCTTGGGTAGGTGCAAGAAATTATGCATTTTTTCGCTGTAGCGGTATGTTATACGAATGCCTATAAAATTCAAACAATATCGCTGACCATCCATTTTTATTTCATTTTTGAATTGGTAATTACATATAGTTTCAGCATACAAAAAATAAATGAATTCTTTTATTTGGAAAAATTTAGGAAACTGGAGCATTCCCCCTTAATGCTTATTTAAACTACATGGTAATATCGCTGCGACTGGAGCACCTGACTGCGCTATGGCCGCGGCCTGGTATCTACAAAATGTTCGATTAGAATGGGTGAAATGCCTCTTTCGACACTATATTACATGTATGAAAAGTAAAGCTAAAACGACTTACCAACATATTCCTGTATTTCTCTCAACATCTCTAGCACAACTACATTTGATGTTTTCGAGAATGAAGCTACTCATGCCACTTAGGTTTAAGATTGTCCACCAATTTGGTAGGAGACTGTGGCCAGTTTCATCAAAGGATTTAAGGCGTATTTATGTCTTAAGTACCAATGTCTTACAGTCTACACGCTTAGGAAAGGAGTCAGGTATCGCCCCTTCTATCAAGTCCTAGGTAATTTGATTGTTGTTTCGTAAGACATCAGTAAGTCAGAAATACGTCTTCAATGTTTTGATGAAACAAGTACCAGATGTCATAGAGGATATATGCCGCGCCCTAGGATCGAAACCGGGACATCAAATTTGAAAGTGAAACGCGATCCCATTTTTGTGATAACCGCGGTCATAACCAGCCAATGAGAGAGTGTGTGCAAGAAAAACAAGAGACAGTACTAAGGCAGACAGAACATGAGTGGTGTTAGGAGAAAATATACATTGAATACTATTTCAAAGACATGTTTCATTTTTAAATCAATATTTAGTGTCGATTTCGTGAATCACATGCTTTGATGAGTAGGTTCTATATTAACCATTTAGTTTATTTGTTCATTTATTTCATTATCAAGAGAGTGCTGTAATTCCTTTGACTCGAGACAGCTTAATTTGCATGAACAAGTTCCAAAAACTATATAAACCCTTTCCCAAACACGACCTGGTTTTTTCGTTCCTAACAAAAAAGGCTTGAGCACACATTGGGGCAAAAGAGGAAATATTTATAACCAGCATTTCCTCCTTTTGCATCAATAATTTCAATGCTTTATTTTACACTAACCCAATATTTTTTCAACATCAATTCTGTGGTAAACAGCTACTTTTGAATTGAAATTTATGCTTTGGAAAAGGGTTAAAATAATTTGAATGCGCATTTAGATTGACTCTGCTTAAAGAGATTTAATCCTTCATGCAGTTGATTAACTGAAAATGTTGACCACTAGGATACGTCTCTAAGTTTTCAATTGCTCGATTAACGCGTTCAGAAAAAACTGGAATTTCCAAACTAAAATCGTGTAAACAATGAACGAACTACGCATACAGTGGATTGTGACATTGCTCGGAAAAAAAGTTCAGTTTTTCTCGTACAGTAGTTTCGTTTTTTTCGTTTTTTTTTTCTAATAATACACATCTCTCACGACTCAGAGTTACACAAAGGTTCTGTCATACAGAAATCTATGTCCACACACGAAAATAAAACCAGTAGAAACAGTAAAGTGTGATTTTTGATTGGTTCATTAAAGCATTTCTCGCTTAAAATGATGAGCACAGCACATCGTGAAGATTGTCGGCACAATTTTAGATAATCTAAAGATTAATAAGTTCATTTAAGAGTCAAAAGTGGTAAAGCAATATATGTACTCAAATATTAATGAGTATGAACGTGCAAAATTGAGTATAAATGTGACAAATCTTCCTTTGTTAGCAGTATCTATTTCTTGCAGGTTTGTTATGTCCGCCATTTTTGCTCGAAAAAATAGGTCCCGCTGGTCAGGCTCCCATAGCGTGATATATTAGACCAGTGAATCTAAAGCTTTTCAGACACGATATTTTAAAATAGAAACATGTATGAGAAGGTATTGCGTTGCTCATCACGATTGAAACTGTCACAACCACGGCTTTGAGAAGCTGTAGATACGACAGTTTGGAACGCGACAGGGTTTAGGGTGTAATTGAATAAATTTCGTTTGGACAATGGAAATACATCCCATTTGATAATCGATAAAACAACTATGATGACGTATAGGCCAAAGACCAAATTTGGTAAATATCACAAATTGCACGTGCATTTCATGGACCAAATTGACCTCTTTACATATTGTCCAGCAAGATTAACCCGAGACATCTACATATGTAATGACCCCACTTCGGTTTTGTTTTGTTAAGACGCTCAACTAACAGACTTTGCGCACGAAAATTAAGTTGTCCCGGGTTAACACTGCTGGACAATATGATGAAATATTCCATATGTTTTCAAACAAAACTGGAAACATAATCTCTTAAAAATAAGTTATATCTATGTATATATTTCTAAGTGTCGAGTGATGTAGATGGCAGAACAATGGTTAAAAAGGACAAAACGATTGCAATGGTAGTTTTTATCCCATTTCATCATTGATTCGAATACATTGAATCTCGGTAATTGCTTATAAATATTTTGTTTTTGTCGAGCCCGCTTGCGGTGAGCTCGACATAGTTGTCACAATGGCGGTTCGGTGTATGTGCGTTAGTGCGTGCGTGCGTTAGTGCGTGCGTGCGTGCGTCCGTCCGGATGGAGCTTGTCCGGGCCATAACTTCACCATGGATGGAGGGATTCAGAAATAACTTGGCACAAATGTCAAGCTCAGTAAGGCGGAGTGTCGCGTGCAAGAACCAGATTCCAAGCTCAAAGGTCAAGGTCAAACTTGGAGGTCAAATGTCAAAAATGAGAAGATTTTTGCTTGTCCGGGCCATAACTTCACCATGGATGGAGGGATTCAGAAATAACTTGGCACAAATGTCAAGCTCAGTAAGGCAGAGTGTCGCGTGCAAGAACCAGATTCCAAGCTCAAAGGTCAAGGTCAAACTTGGAGGTCAAATGTCAAAAATGAGATGATTTTTGCTTGTCCGGGCCATAACTTCACCATGGATGGAGGGATTCAGAAATAACTTGGCACAAATGTCAAGCTCAGTAAGGCAGAGTGTCGCGTGCAAGAACCAGATTCCAAGCTCAAAGGTCAAGGTCAAACTTGGAGGTCAAATGTCAAAAATGAGATGATTTTTGCTTGTCCGGGCCATAACTTCACCATGGATGGAGGGATTCAGAAATAACTTGGCACAAATGTCAAGCTCAGTAAGGCGGAGTGTCGCGTGCAAAAACCAGATTCCAAGCTCAAAGGTCAAGGTCAAACTTGGAGGTCAAATGTCAAAAATGAGATGATTTTTGCTTGTCCGGGCCATAACTTCACCATGGATGGAGGGATTCAGAAATAACTTGGCACAAATGTCAAGCTCAGTAAGATGGAGTGTCGCGTGCAAGAACCAGATTCCAAGATGAAAGGTCAAGGTCAAACTTTGAGGTCAAATGTAAAAAATGAGTTGATTTTTGCTTGTCCGGGCCATTCCTTAACTTGGCACAAATGTCAAGCTCAGTAAGGCGGAGTGTCGCTAAGTATTTTCTGAATCTAGAATGTTTTCTCTACCTTACAATATTTTCGTTTTCCAAATACGACATCGGATGGACTTCTGCTTGGTCTGGTATATTTCTCGGAATTTGGTTTTATGGACTTAGCATAACATCCCTTTTAGCGTGACGGGTCACATATGTATACTCAAATTAATCCATTCTGGTATCTCGTTATAAATACATAGACATGTAATATTTTGTGAACAATAAACTGTCTCACCATGATCCCCATCATTCCAACTTATTTTGTCCCCACTTTTACAACGCCATTGTAATGACAGCTGTAGACATAGGTATGGTCTTCTTTCTTCAAAATGAGCGGGCTCGACATGTTGCCCTTCGGCATCTAGTTTCTTCTTGCTGTAGTGTATACCTCACGATAAATGACCTGACAGAGCAGCCCGTGCTTATCGAATGGGAAGCTCTGCCAGGTCAATTATCGTGAGGTACATCAGAGACAAAATGGTTATGAATGAATGGAAGAAAACATTGTTGGAAAAGGACAAAAAAGACAACTATATTTCCTCCTTTTGCTTCACTGTTTCGCGTAGTTCGCATTTATTTCGTGTTTTTGTTTTTGTTGTTTTTAATACATTCTAGCATTTTCCATTGTTTCATGACATAATCAACATAAAAATTTTCAAAACAAGTAGTTTTGCGCGAATGCGGCATATCGTAAAAATAGTAACAAATCGACATTATCAAAACGAGGCTCCCAAAACATGCGGAGAAAACGATGACGTCGCACGTGCATTCAATATACAGCGACAAAGCGCAAGAGCATTCAATATACAATAATAAAGCGAAGTTTTAAGTGGAACAAAAATAATAAAATTGAATGAATTCGTTAAATGCCGGTAAGATGGTTATTTTATTGGATTTACAGTCAACTGTTCCCCGTTTAAAAATTTCGACTTTTGCCTGTAAGGACGACTTCCGGAGGCTGTCGTGTGTGTGTGTGTGTGTGGGGGGGGGGGGTTAGAGGAAATAACCTAATTCTGACCAACTTTCAGATTGATCGGACAAAAAATGTGGCCTCTAGAGTGCATACAAGAAAAAAATAACCGACGGACGCATGACGGACACAACGCAATGACAATAGCTCGACTGGCCGCTAAAAACATGTAAATTAGACCTGTTTTCATTCAAAATACATGCAATGTATCTTGCGTAGGCTTAAAATTATTAAAATGTTAGGGTTCTTATACGGTTTGCCAAGTTTTGCCTAAATAGTTTACAATGACATTGGTGTCCGCATGTGCAGGCCTATATTATTTACATAATTTTATCATCATTCCAAATATAACCACATTGTAAACTGAAAAGTCTTGAAGTACGCTAATTTGGAAATTAGATTGATCTTACAATCCCAAATGTGAAATAGTATTAACAATAAATTCGTATCATTTTTCGAGCGAAAATTATAGCGAAAAGGCAAAATTAAGTCCAAATCCGACGCTTTGAATATCCGAGCTCTTATTCATAGCGTATTATATCTTCTTCATAGCTGATCTCTCTTCTTCAGAGCTGATCTCTCTTCTTCATATCGTATTACTTTTTTTGCTTTTTCTCTCTATCAGAAAATCAGTCTTTGGATTTTAATGGATATATATATAAGATAAAACATTTAAAGCTTATGGGACCTGTATAGAAGGGAATTATAGTAGTATTTAAACCATAATTTTTCGATCAATTTTGACACATCTTCAAAACACAGCACTGTGGTCGCACGACAAAGCAATTTAAAGCAAACACGGTGAGACCATGTCGAGGAGACATACTCCAAAAGAAGTTTAAATACACTCACCATCGAATAGCATTCCCCGATTTTTGAGAATCAGCCAAAAACTGGCAAAATCACCGATTTAAAGTAACAACGTTTGTTTACATTCACAAAATGGGTCCCGTTTCTTCATAGCCGGAAGTCCCTCTTCTGAGATTTCGCTCATAGCATTTTGCAATGAATGAGAGGGATTGGTGGCCGTGTCTTGTTTATTTAGATTTTTAATTTCAAAAAGTGAACACGGTGTTGGTAATGTTTTACGAATATGAGGTGTCAAATATGAATCCAAATAAAAAATAAATTAAATTTTAAAAAATATTAATTCAGAAAAATATTTTTCTGCAATCGTTAGGATATCACGGGACTTTACCAATGTCACGTGTTTTGTATGCCTGCAGTGATGTAAGGCATTGACGCTGTGTGGAGTTCGGGCGTGAATATTGGTCATCGGTCCATAAAAGTTGCTTCTTTGTGAATTACGTCAGATAGTTTCCCGATTTGTTAATAAACCGAATATTTTAGACCTACAGGTATGAAGTTGTGGCACCCGAAAAACGTATCGATTTTACGTTTGCAAAGTATTAAAATTAGGAAGGTCTATGGAAAGAACAAGTGAGTGAGAAATTAAGAGATAGAGAAAGAGAGATAAGGAAAACTTGGAAATAGTTAGGTAGAGGTACTAAAAGACAGAGAGACAGACAGAGAGACTGGCAGAGATGGAGAGATGGAGACAGATACAGAGAGAGACCGACAGAAAGATCGACAATGAAAGACATATGGAGATATGTGTGCAATTAAAAGCAATTACAAGAGGGCCATGATGGCCCAGTATCGCTCCACTGGCTTTTCGACTTTAGACTTTTAGACTACAAAATTATTCAAGAAATACAATAGAGATCTATCCAAAAAGATGAATGCTACGCCACAATGAAATCTTATACGTGGTTATGGGGGAGAAATGTTTGGGGTTTTTTTGGGGGGTGGGGGGGGTGGGGGGGTACTATGACCTTTGACCTCGTGACCTTGACCTTGGAGTTTGGCCTACTTTTGAAAAACTTTAGCCTGACCTATATCTCATGCACTTTTATTGATAGAGCCTTGATATTTCACACATGGATACCTCCCGCCAAGACCTTTCATTTTTGACCATGACCCTTGACCTTGTGACCTTGACTTTGGAGTTTGACCTACTTTTAAAAAATTGGCTGATTTTGTGACAAGCTCCCATATAGGCGAGCTGCGTTGTCCGCGGACAACTATTGTTAAAACGGCATTACAATATCGCATAAAAATATTTTGTCTAATTATTTCTCACCTTGAACAACAGTTTTAATCTGTTCTCTGTGTGTATCACCACTAATTCTGTTTGTCCCATCATACTGTTGACTGACAGCATATATTGATACATCATATCTATATCCATTCCTTATTTGTGCATAGGTCAACCTGGTAGATGTAGTTAATGTTAACATTGTGGCCAGAGCATTGTTCTGACTGCCTACTTCATACAGACTCACTACATATAACCCTACAGTTCCAGCAGAAGCTGTCCATACAATGTCAATACTTTGGTCTGTAGCATCAAAGTTACTGGATGATGTAATGATGGACCCCGGTTTAGCAGGTACTGTGGATAAGAGGAAAAATATTACATGTACTTACCAGACAACACTTTTCAACAAGTTTTATTAAAAGGGCTGAATTGACCAAACGCCGGCTGTCAATCAAAACCATCAATAAGCCAATGAACGATCAGAAAAATGCCACGTCACCATTGTTTGTCTTAAATTCTTCGTTGCACGTGGTATTGTATCGATCTATCGACTGACAATCAAAACAATCGACATGTCAATGCCCCCATCGTTTGTATTAGATTCTACGTTTGGCGGAGCGATCTATCGATTAGCGTTTGGTCAATTGCAGGAAGCAAAATAAGTTATGTTGAATTTGCAAATACCTATTTAGTAGGGTAGAAAACATAGAGGATAAAGGAGATTTTTTTAGCTTGCTGTTTCAAATTGAAATCTGTTGTTGACAAAATTAATGTTGAGAATGATAAGACATTATAGCACAGAATAGATATTGAGGCAAAAGTAGAAAGTGCTAATTATCAGTAATTAGTCTTTTAAAACAAAATCTTTGCAGTGCGGAACATATACCTGAGATTCAATTTTCAATTTAGACAAATCAAGAAGCAGAAGAGTTTCTGAATTTTAAAAGCAATGTGCATAACTAGACACCATGAAGATTCATTGCAACTACATTGAAATTGAAACATCTTGAAATTTTGTCTTTAAAACAAGTGCACAAATATTTACATGTCTCTCAATTATATATGCTAAACCCTCCATATGCCCTCTAATCAATCAGTAATACCCTCTACGTTACTTACCTAAAGCTTGTTCCTTTTGGTTGGATGTTGTTTTAATTACATCTGAATAAACTACTTGATTGTGAGATGTCACTGTGACTGTGTAGGCCATTCCTGATGTCAAATCACTTGTGATATCAAAAAATGTATTAGCCAGAACCTGACTTGTAGACCCCACGTTATTGCTGCCTTTTGGTCTCCATTCAACTGTATATCCTGATATAAAGTTGGCCTTGTTTGTAGCGGGAGTCCATATTACTCTCATTGATGAAGTCGTTACAGACTGAAAAGTTATGCCCTGTACAGCCAACTCTGACACTGAAATATGAAAACCAATATCATAACTGTTCATACAATTCCTACATCAAACAATCTTATTTTTCAATGACTTTTCATCATGTTTATTTATGCATTCTGTTGCCCATTTCCAAGCCAAAACATGATTTTGATGCCCCTAAAGCTTGAGAACACATTGAGACAAAAGAAGAAAATCCTGATAACAAGCGCTTTCTCCTTTTATTTCAACAGTTTCAGTGCTTCAGAATACGAAAATCTAATCTTCATTTATTCAACACAGATATTGTCATCTGCAGTGATTTTCAAAGTAATTCAAGCGGTCTGAATTATTGCTGTTCACGAATTGGCTAAGCAAATAGATATTTGAAGATAAAAATGGAACGAGAAGCTTAAATTTAATGAATATTCAACCCTCTTCCGAACAGGACCTGGGTTTGATTGCTAGTCATTTTCCCCTTTGTCTCAAAAGTGTCTTTACTTTATCATACACAATTCTAATCTTTATTAACATCCTTTCTATGGTCTTCAGCACCTTTCAATTGGAACAATCTATTTTTGGCTATTTGGGAATGGGCTAAGCAATTATAGACTACATAGAGGATTATAACTAGATACATACCAGGTCTACATTGCCCTGCTGGGTCATTCCCATTATTATCATAATAGTTTGATGTACATTGACATGTATAGATACCAGCACTAGTATGTAATAGACACTGAGCATTTACATCACTACATAAATCTCCCGGTGATAGATTTGTTGTGGCAGGGTTGGGACATGTTGCGCCAAGTGGATCAGCTGTTTGTAAAATAAGGGAAGATTAGGTCTAGTCTTTTAGCCAGCTGTTCACTAAAAAAACTTGACAGAATAATAATATATAATAATAATAATAATAATAATAATAATGATAATTGGTTAATAATAAAGACTTTATTTATAGAGGCAAAATATTCTATTTCTCACTGCTTGAAAAAAGTAGATCACCATCACAGAGAAACATCATATTTTGAAAATATTTAAGAAAAAAAAGTATTCGGTAAAAATATCATATAGAGTAGAAAGTTTAAACTTGTTGTATATAATTAATGGAATTTAAAATTTTCCTGCACCTCGCATTTGTTTCTCATGTGTATGGAAATATTTACATCGCACTCTGCCTTTAGTCTTGCAATTAACAAAATAAAAAAAGTTGGAGTTCACCCTTTCCCAAACAAGACCTGGTTTTGAAAGTTTTTCAGCAGTTTTTCTTTTCTCACTGTGTTTTCTCAGACAACTTTCTCTTCCGGGACATACCGAACTTTTTCCTTCATAAAAGATCTTATCAGTATTTCCCAGCGGGGAGTATACGCAGACGCGGGACCGTCTTATCTATGCGAGACGGAGAAGAAATTTACATTGAAATAAAGAAGGATTTAATTTTGTTTGAGCCATAACTCATTTAATATCTAATTGCCAATATTATCTCTGTTATGACGATAAACTTTAATTTATTAGCTTCTCAATGGTGCGTTTTCTACTTATCTAGTGCAATTCCTTCTTGCTTCCAAATCATTTTGAAAATGACCATGTTAGTCCCCTATATACTCTATATAGATTGTTGGAAAATGTTGTCCTGTGGCAACTTTACAGTATATTTAATGCACTTTTCTTTTAAAACTGAATATTATCTCTGTTATGATGAGAAACAACAACTTTCAACGATTGCAATGGTGTAAATATACTCAAAATAATTTATCGTCTTCTTGCTTCCAATTTCGTTTAAAAACGCTGTAGATGCAATTCTGCAACAAAGGCAAAAATGACTAAGATCGAGATTAACATATTCTAACAGTTAACCCAATTCCGCATACGAGACCAGTATTTTGTATGCAGGCCAACGGTCAATTGAGCGAATTGTGTTTTTACTTTTTTTTCTTTTGTCTCTATATTTTCTTTGTTAAATATTAAACACTAATTTTATCCTTATTAACATATACATTTTGTTGTCTACGGTTACGATAAGTTCTAAATCTAAAGTTATAAAAATATTTTAATAGATTTCAAAAGGTAAGATTCATAATTCATAAAGTTTTTCGTTGGGCAGGAATGCTCTATAACTTTAGTGGATAACCGCTGAAAAAAAAAACGAGAAATTGAATTCGGTTTGAAGCAGAGAGGGTTGCAAAAATGTCAGGGATTTGATAGATGTAGATTTTCTAAAATCAGTTCATGAAAAAGTTATTGACGACCAAATAAGATTTACTCGGTCGCCGATATTTTTTCAGTTCCTTTTTTAATTATCTACCGCAGCACCTGGCAGATCCCCGACACTTTTTAGCTTCCTCTGTTTCAATTTAATTTCAAATCGGACACGTTTAAATTTTTGAAATTGTTCTGTAATTGTTGGGTCACGTTATCACACGTCGTGGACATGCTGTGATATTGATAAGGACCCTGAGCCATAATTATATTCATATGGTGTTGTTTATTCCTCTGCAAAATGGCAATGCTAATTAACTGATTAATTACGTATCTTTAGTGACAAAAAGTTATAAATCATGTGCTATTCTAATTTTGTATAATTTTAAAGTACTACAATTTAATTCAGTTAAAACACAAATAATGTTTTTTAGCATTTATTCATTTCTATCTTTTTCTTTTCATTCATTTATCTATTTATTTATTCTGCCTTTTTTTTTTGCTTTTTTCCCTGATCAAATGTCTTGATGCCAAGATTGCTTATTCAAATGAGTATAAATAAAAATGCTATCATTTTTTAATTGTTGCTGATAAGCGAAAAACGCGCCTTTAAAGTTGAGACAGAATTAGCAAATTCCATGTAGGCGGGCCTACATTTGATCTGTTGTCCACATCAGTTTGCTTAATCTTAAAACAAAAATATATATTTCTCGTAAACGGCGCAATATTTGGCTTGAAATTTTCAGTCAGAACATTCATAAGAAAATATACTCTTTCAGATAAAAATGAAAGTAAAATTTATGAAAAATAGTCTGTGAAATATCACTTTAATCACGGTGGATAATCACATGGCTCAGAATTTCAGAAAATATTCAATATTTTTATTAATACTTGACCAATTTAAATTCGGTTTGAGGCAAAGAGGTGGGAGAATGCCAGGAATTAGCTGGATGTCGTGGACTTTTGAAAAGTCAACTGAAAAAGAGGTAATTGGAGATAAACCAAAACTTTTTGTCGATCTTATCGTTTTTATAAGGTCTTTATCAATCCACCACGTCTGACTAATGCGTGACGTCTGTCCACTCTTTCTACTTCAAACCGAATTTCTGAATCAATTTGATTAAACAAAAAATAAAGCCACGAGACCAAAGTTCGATGAGCGTACACAATTTGTTGGAGTATTCTAAGCAGGTATTTGTCAACGAAAATGTGCGAGACGCAATCGACGATTTTTCACTTTCATTGACGTAGCCAATCTACAGGGATTGCTGCTGAGCATCAGCGTCTTGATCAGCCGTTTATAACAAGCTAACGGCAAGATAATAACATACGTCTACGTCACGTACGAAATTGGTTTACAACAACGTTTCCAACTGAAAATGTAATACAAACATGTTGCTTCTGATAAACTCGTGCCAGAACAGTGAATTTACGAATAAGATATTGCATTCTTTACTACTGGCGATTACGTCCGTGACAGATCGTTACAGAAAGTCATCGTCAGATCCGGGTGCGTTGGACCTAGACACGCTGAAAACCGGACGCCAAAACTTTTAAATACTCTCCGGCAATATATATATAAATCATGCAATTCCGTATCTTGTAGATATAGCGGCTTTCTCAGAACGCATAAATGGGTGAATGTATCACAAACGAATAGAGATATAGACCGTAATGGCTTCTATCCGTTGTAGGTACAATATGTGAGTGTTGTATCCTGATCATTAGAAATGTAAGTGGTTATTTGGTGCAGTATATAATAGAGCAATGAATTGTCTTTTTTGGGGGGACAAGGATTTCCTCTGTTATTCTGCATCAGGTGCCATTTGCTAGGCGATGTTGCCGTATTCTATGGTCATGGAGTTAGTGTTTGTCATAGTTAGTCCTGTACGCATTTACTCGTTATTAAATAGAGAAAACCGACAAAATCCTCACACCACCTCTCTTTAGATGGCTATTATATCTCAGCCATTGAATCGATTTTTTGTCTGAAATTTTCAGGAAATGTTGGGAAGATGTCAAGATTTTGTTTGATATACAATACTACATACATGTAGTTGATTTAGCTTTTTGTATATTATTACCGAATGAACTTCAGTGATGCGTTTTTTAAGTCAGTCAGTATATAAAGTTTAACATTTCAAACTCGACTTTCTCGAAAATGTAAAAATGTCGATTAGAACATTCTAATATTTGTGCAACTACATTATGATACACAAAGACTTTCAATCAGTCAGTGAGTTACAGCATTTCCTCTGTTTGTAATTAAATTCGAGTCAATATTGAATGGTTTCGAATGAATAATTTCGATGACGTTAAGACCAGTTATTGATGTATACTTTAACAGATTTAGAAATGGTTTTCTAACACAGTTTTCACGTGATTCCCCGTCGTTAAGAAGAACGTTTGATTGAAATTCGTAATTTGCCCAACGAGTTGGTCTTACTTTTGCGATATACTGATATTCTTATGCAGAACATACTGTGGTGACTGCATTCAATTAGATAGTAAAGCTTTTGGCAATGAAACAAACGGCAGACCCCCTGTAGAGGTTGGTCCGACAAATTAACGAACGGTTTCACACAGATAAGCAGATAAGAGCGACTGTCTCCAATTTACATCTTTAACTTGGGGAGATCATGAAGAGTTATGCCAAACGATCCTATTTTAAAATATTTCCGAAAAATTACTTCTAGTTATTAATACGTAATTGACACCCATGATTTGATGAAACTGATCATAGTTGTCCAAGAAATACAAACTTACGTAGGAAAGCATAGGCATAATTATACTTTGACAAAATCAGCTTTCCCAGAAAATACTGTAAATATAACACTACTAACAATTCATTGTTGGGTGAGCAAGATTTCGTTACTGAAGCTTAAATGATCTAGCGTTAAAGAGTTTTGGACAGTACTGTCATCGACGAAATTCCTAATATATGCTTGCTACCGGGGTATTAGGTAAGATTTACAGAATTCAAAACCATATCGAATGAACGAATAAATGAATGAATGAATTAATTAATTAATGGATGAATGAATGAATGATTGAATGAATGAGAATAAATGAATGAATGAATGAATGAATGAATGAATGAATGAATGAATGAATGAATGAATGAATGAATGAATGAATGAATGAATGAATGAATGAATGAACGAACGAACGAACGAACGAACGAACGAACGAACGAACGAACGAACGAACGAACGAAATAATTAATTAATTAATTAATTAATTAATTAATTAATTAATTATCCATTTGTCAATCAAACAAACCAGCAATCATGCCAGCAAAGCAAGCTTACGGTAACGCTAATGTAAAAGCCATACTGACTCTAAATATCTTATCGAGAATCGAGATTGTCGATCTGTTCAAAGATATAATGTAATATAATGATAACCTGTCCCAAATTATAACAAAACACGGTCGATAAGGGAACAAACTCGCATAACAATTTTGGCTTATCAGCAAACTTTGCAGAGTTATATCCCTTGCTGAATGAAGGAAAAAGTTCCACATGACATCAAAACCAGATATTTCTTGGGAAAAGGTTTATAGAAAAAGTCCTGAAGCCTTTGAAATATATATGAGAGATGATCTAAAGAAAGGGCCCTATAATATTGTAACGACACGCACAGGGTACCGTCGAAGGTAAAATATTAAGGTATACAACCCATTATTCAAAACCCCACTTTCTAGCCATACGAAATGCATCAAATTACACACACTTGTAAATAACATTCACATAAGTTGATTCACAGTGTCGGATTTCAAGATTTTGCTTCATGATAAAATCAATTTATAAATATGATTTTACTCTATATTCATATGCAAGGGAGGTAATTTTGAACATGTTTGTCAAATATTTCCATAAGAATGCATCAATTCAAAATTCTAAACCGTTCAAAATGCTTATGTTTGTATTTGGAATGGAAATGTAACATAAGTTAGGAATTATTGGCACTTTTCAATTTTCGCCTCTGGCTCTTTAGTGCTAATGATGGGTTGCATACCTTAATGCAAAGTCAGCCAATGTGTCACACAAGAGCTGAATTATACTGCATTTAATCCTATTTAAATAAACTAAAATATCTCGTTGCGGCGTTCGTTTGCTGTGGCAGTTGTACTCGCTCAAGGATCTGATTGGTTTGTTTCCCTACTTAAAGAGACGAGCATGTATTTCAGTAGCAATTACTGAGTTAGACCTACATGGAATAGATAAATCAATGGAATCAACAATAAATCACACGTTCCAACCGGTGCACTCGCCTTGGAACTAGCCTACCGTATCGCTCCCGGCGCACTGATACCGCCTAGGCTACACTTTAATTAAATAACGATTTCGCACTACTGGTACAGCAACATTCCCAACACCTAACCAACGCAAACTAAGGACGAAAAGTACAAATTCCTAACTTTCAACTCTGTGTAATCAATTCCAACGCAAAAAAAGACCTACTTTAAAGTACTCACTACTTTAAAATTGCGAGGAATACCCAAAACAACAGAGTTGAATTTACCCGTAATGGTGGATCACAAGATGCGTGACTCAGAGCCCTGACCCACAACACAAAAACCTAAATTTAACCTTAAATTGCGGTAAAGTTACTTTAAATCTTTATATTTAACATTATATAATAACTTACTGCATGATTATGGTTATATAGAATATTAAATTCTATTAAAGTTTCAAGATTTGAAGATGATCTTCTAAAGTTCTGACGTAACGGTCTGTTTGAGCGCTAGATCAATTCAAAGATTGCGTAGCAACTTGCCTCTATTTATAAACTTTGGTGTCACGCATTACCGCAATGCGTAACAAGATCAAAGCTTTGATTGGTCCATTTTCATGCGTGAGTGATTCGCCAATGAAATCAATTCGTGACCGTGACGCATTGACCTCATTGAATAAAAATAGATGTCCCCATGAACGGACAATACCGAGGCATTCCGCATGCCCCGTATTGACTTTTGATGGCGGCCATTTACAAAATCTGACAGTTTGACACAAATTGAAATACGAAAAATGCAGATGACTGGGGTAAATCTACGCCCTAAACAGTCTGCAAAACCTTCGTAGAGGTTATTTATGATCTACGTCTACACATGAAGTTACACATTACATACATGATAAACAATACACATTATTAATTTTGACCTTGTTGATAAATAACTGTCACACGATCGTGTTAACAATGCAAACACGAATTAATAACAGACTACGATACAGATTGGATTAACAATTGAGTAATGGATTGACTAAAAGGTGTATCATCGTTTTCAACAGTTTTCCGGCAAAACAATGATAAGACATGTAATTTGAAAGATCTTTTATGCAGGTGAGGATGAAATGCGTGACTGATGTGTGACTGACAAAATGTAATGAAATTTGGGAACTTTCATCACAGGGTTCCTACAATATTGACATTTGAGACTACCACGGATCCAGCCGTGCCAATGACTCAGTATGGTCAGATAAGGATCCGTAATGCCATGCGGCTTCGCTTCTCCCAGTTCAGAGTCCAAGGCACATAAATTACTTGTCACGCTAAAAGGGGTCGTGTGGGAAGTCCATAAAACTACATTTAGAGAAACAGATCTAACCCAGCAGAGGTCAAACAGATTTCGTATTTGAAAAATAACATAGTAAGAAAGAGAATACTTTTTACATTCAGTTGTATTATATTAAAGCGAGAAGTGTGCAGAACTGACTAGGGTTTTTACTTGATTTCACACTTCCAACAAGGTCCCTGTTAACGTGACTATACATGATATTGTGCCAGAACCAGATTTTAATATTTGATGCAAATATGGAATTATACATACATGTCTATATAAAGATAAAGCGTGATTGTCAAGTCTTCACTGTAAAACGTTTCCCGAACACGAAATTTTTGTAGCAGTCCAATTTGAAAGATACAATTCACAATAATGCTGATATCAAATGAAGAAAATGTGTATATCATAGCTTAGAAAATATTGAGAGAAAAAGGAGAAAGTGTTTATTATCGGCAAGTTCTTTTTTTTTTTTTTTTTTTTTCGCAATACTTTCAAAACCTATTTCTGTTAGGGACATCAAAATCAGATATTGTTTGGGAAAGAGTTATTCAAAATATTGATCGAAAAGTGAAATGAGCATTTTCACACAATCTCCTTCAATCTATTACAATAAAATCTTTATCAAAACTGTGTTTCAGCTTGATGAAACTGCTGAATGTAGTCAAGACAACGATTCGGAATGCCAGTAAAACATTTTGCAAGGCCAATTGTCCACATTATTATTTGTTGGTATTGTTTTAATTTATTTATTTATTTTCCGAAGCCAGTGATATTTTCAAGTAAAGCAGACACTATAGCGATTACGTGAAAAGTTTTAAAATTTGGGTTTGTTTATTTTCTATAAAGGCCAACATTTAAGAATTGATATTCAAATATTATTTGCCTTTCACTAAACCAAAATAACGTTCCGAATTAATTCCCAAAGAATTGTAATCGGAATAGATACATCTTTAGAAGTCTTAAAGGGGGAATAACACTTAACATCATGCAAATTTTCCGAGAACTTCGTACAAAATAAATATGTATTATGAAAATATGGCCTTTGAATTGCATCTATGCCAAATCTTAGCTTTCTATCTTGTGTATTGGCTAGGATGTCGACGGATTTAAAACCCCATTTGTTCCATTATTGTAAATATCATCCCCGGGACAAAAAATCATGGGGTTTTAAATCCGTCGACATCTAAGCCAATACACAAGGTAGAAAGCTAAGATTTGGCATATATGCAATTTAAAGACCATATTTTAATAATATATATTCATTTTTTTGTACGAATTTCTCGGAAAATTTGCAAGATGTTAAGTGTTATTCCCCCTTTAATCTATAGAATTCTAGGGTTAAGTGAGTGACCAAATAGTATAATGTATTTATTTCGTTCACTAACTGTTGTTAGGCAAGGCTTAACTCACTTGACTGATAACAAACCTCTCTTAGAACAAGTTTGGGTGGCACCATTCCATGAACCACTTGCTGTACAATGTCTTGTATAAGTAGTTATTGAAGTAGTTCCAGTAATAACATATCCATTATTACATGTGTATGTAGCTGTAGCTTGATATTTAGTATCTGGATTGTATGTAATTGCTCCATTGTTTAGATTTCCTAAACCACCACAGTCTGAAATGTATAAAATTCACCAGTATACTTTTTTGGGGTGAAAAAAAGAACTAACAAGGGATGGATTGCAACAAGGGGTCGAAATATATTTTCTTTGAAATCTGTAGATTGTTAGGGTTATATAATATCTTTGATTTTTATGTGTGAAAAAATCTGATAAGAGCTTATTTTTGGAGTAAATGGCTGACAAAAAGGGTGGGGTAAATTGACATCAGAATCAAATTTCTACTTTGAAGTTAAATAGATCTAACCTGTTTTGCATTCATCATATCAAAATGAAATATTGCATGTGTCTACAATAGACCAAGACAAAAGGAGTCACAAGTCATATTCTGTAAATTAGTTTAATGATTTTCTTTATTCGTTTTTCTGTCGATCTCAGATTTTGCTTATGTTTGATGTACTAACTTTACGAAACTATCTCTACAGAAAATAAAAAATCTATTTTTGACCCCTTGTTGCAGCCCATCCTTTATAGTTTAATCATTTGTACGAAAAAGGACACACTCAAAGATTTAATGATCCGAAACAGAGAAGGGTTTACAGACAATATGTAGTTCATGAAACCAGAATTAATCTCCACCTGATTTTTGTTTACATCTTACATGGCTCTAGGTCTGATAATTCCTGTCCTGCCACACACCATGTTTTTGGCAAATCGGTTTACGCAAAATTGGACCAATGGTTAATTTAAAAGATCATCTGATTAAATCTGAAAACCCTCGCCCTGCCACACCCACATATTTGGAGAATCAATAACTCATATTTATAAGCCGCCGAAGTTGGTCGTATATTGGCGTCATCTTCTCCGTCTGTCCGTCCGTCTGTCCGTTCGTACGTTTGTCCACTTTTCTTGTGAGATCAACTCCTCGTAAGTTTCAGGCTAGATCTTTTTGAAACTTGGTCAATGTTATCACCTCAATTGGTAGTATGTGCATGAAGGAAGGGTTTTTTGATTCATTGATTTTTGCCTGAGTTATTCCCCTTAAAACTTAGTCTCTGGGAAGGGCAGTGTATATTGTGACCATGGCACTCTTGTTAAGTATTGAAAATACATATACAAGGTAATTTTAACACGATTCTTTTACAATGCATTTCCACAAAATGAGATATAAAATTTATCCACTTACCATGTTTATATACCGGTAGTCAAATTTTATATATTTTCAGGGATATGGTCTATGAAAATAACCGAAAGTCATTGACTCTGATACTAAAGGCAATACATTTCCAACGAACCCCCCCCCCCCCATGTTCTAGATCCATACAAGAATTTGTATTCACAAAACATCAATACCCCTGTAAGAATAATATCTAAATGATACAAACCTCTTTTGGAGCAAGTTTGTGCAGCACCATCCCATGTCCCACTTTCTGTACACTGCCTTGTAAAGGTAGTTGCGATAGTTCCAGTAATAACATATCCATTATTACATGTGTATGTAGCTGTAGCTTGATAATTTGTATCTGGGTTATAAGTTATTACACCATTGTTAAGATTTCCTAAATCACCACAGTCTGAAATAAACAGAATTTACCATTATATTTCTGTGCGTCATATCTGTTTATAATCCCTGGAGAAAACTGCCATTAAAGCAGCTCTAGTTCAATTATAGTTCAGATTTTGCTCATAAAAATGTGTTCCTAACAAAATACCGAACGCCACCAGCTGCGCATACATATGTGCGCTCGACTTTAACGCACTTTTCGTTTGAGTGAATTGTTATACTTTGTTATTCCTAAATGATGTTAGAATTTGTTTTTGTCTCTAAATTGTTATAATCTTTTTCTTGTTAAGGAAAACATATACATGTTCAATTGAACAGGGAACAACGTTATACATTTATCCGAAGGTGTACGTTTATGTGCCACAGTAGCCAACCCAAATACTAATGGAAAAATGTTGCCTAGCGTTAAAGCATGCACAGAAACATCATATCGGCACTTTTGGGACGATTTTAACTACTTAAAAACAACCGGGACTTGTCGCATTTTAGACGTCCATCATGACGTCATTCCGCCAAGTCAACCTTAAATGGAATGCCAACATGTGAAACCGGTTGTAGACGGCAAGCTTTACAACTAAGTTGATTCGTGACTTGACTTCTATCAGCAGAAGGACAATTAGAGAACGTTTAATTGAGTATATCATCCATCTCAGAAGCTCTGCGATACACCTAGTATTGCTGCGACGTCCTCTACAATATGATCGTCGGTGGCCTAAAGATAGCATCTACGATTTCGTAGGGTCAATCGGAATAGGGTGTTGCTTATTGAAGCGTCCCGTTTACATCGTGACAGTCTGGTCGAGTTCGCGTCTATAACCGTGTTGGAGAACGTCATGTGGATTCATGCGTTATTCAACATCAGCGAATGACTAGTTTGCTCCAGTATTGGTCAACATATCAAGAAGAACCTTTAACGGAGCGTTTGTGAAAGTTTAGTCGCCTCTTTGTTACAAAGCATGAATCGATACAAATAGTGTTCACACTCGAAACTGGCGTGTTAACTTTAATTTTGCCCTTACCCACTTTCCGGACTTCTTAAGATGATAACGAGTATATAGAATGACGATTATTGAAAATGAAAGGTTAAAATTTTTAATATCTGTTTTCAAAACTGTAATTTTTTAGCCTATGTATCTTATACAGTTAAGATGCTGTTTAGAAAGGAAATGTGCACATTTATTTTGTCCATTGGTATATTTCATCTACGATTTAATTGTAATGAATGCATTCCATAAGGATGACATTAACCTCTACTCTATGTAATACCGACCTCTCCTAGAACAAGTCTGTGCAGCACCATCCCATGTCCCACTTTCTGTACACTGCCTTGTAAAGGTAGTTGCGATAGTTCCAGTAATAACATATCCATTATTACATGTGTATGTAGCTGTAGCTTGGTAGTTTGTATCTGGGTTATAGGTTATTGCTCCATTGTTAAGATTTCCTAATTATGCGCCACAGTCTGAAATAGACAGAACGAATCATCTGTATATCTGTGTCTCCAGATTATACGTGTAGGTAATTAATTATTGTTAAATTTTATGAAAAGATTGATATCTGAAATTGGATTGTATGGAGTTTTACGTCCCACTCAACAGCTAAGGTCATATGGAGACGGAACTTCGGTTTTAAGTCTCATCCGAAAGACCGGAGAAGCGGGGGGTCGAACCAGCGACCCCTGTGTTATAAGTCTAGCGCGTTACCACTGCACCACCTCCGCATCGCTATCTGAAATAAAGAAATATACTTAGAGGTAAAAATAAGGATCTAGATTCTATTATTTCATATTCTCTGAAAAATTAGTAATGGGATGTGTATATGATTTTTAAACGGCATCGAACGTACATGTAGTCGTTTGTTGGTGTCATTTTCTTTTATATTCCTTTCCATACGTCTGTATTAATGTTCATTGTTGATTTTATTCCATATTTTGCTCCAACAATTGGGACCAATCGTGAACAATTCTAGTAGAAACCCAACTTCTTCAATTTTTGACACATATGAACAAAAAATTCGCATTGTCTTCATATGCACATGCTATCATGCGCTCTGCAATAATTTTGTCATATTTCGCTGCGTCATGGAAAAATGTGACTCGATGTGAAAATATGACACAACACCTTTCCAGTTCAAGAACAGACTTGAATAAATTTTAAGAAGAACGCCCCTTGTCGTCTTATCATGGGTAAATTATCATAATTTTGCCGTATTATGCTGTGTTATAGAAAAAATGTGGAAATTTCAATATTTCTGTCAGCTATAAATAAACCATGACCTCTGGACAGACGAGTCGAACTGAACAGGTAAACCAGGTATGTGAACGTCGTGGTTTTAAGAAGCCGTTAATCGTTAGATGTAATCACAACACCCCTCTCACGTAGGACAGTCAATAGTTAAAAGTACAGTTGATGGTACCACTATACAGAGATTCGTGTTATAATGTAAGCGACGTTGTGAAATACTGATTAATAGCAACATTCGATACTTCAGTAAGTTGCAAATGTAACGTTTTCAAAATAGGCATGTAGCATCAGTAGCAAGGTGATTCTATTTGACATGTATCAACACTGTATTATAGATTTAAGACTAAACTGTATTGTACAAAGGTTTGAGTCGAAATGATGAAAATTAAGAAAAAGAAAGGTCTAAAAATTAGAAAGTGTATACTTCCTTTTGCCTCGGAGTTTAATAAGGAGTTAAACAGCAAAGCGGAGAGCTTAGAATAAAATCAGTAGGCAAATAAGTGCAGCCTACCTTGCCATATTTGACACTGCACGAGATTTTCTAAAAACATTACTATTATTAAAGTAATAATCTTTTATGCATGTGTGCATGTGGCTAAATTATCCTTTGTTAAAAAACTCTATCACAACAATCGTTCTTGGCACGTGTATATTCCAAGAAATGAAAACATTCATTGGTCTCTTACACCCATCAAACTTATTCAAGGAGTTCATGGAGCATACATTTTGGAAAATGTCTAAAGGTCCAGAATCTTAGCACAAAAATGTATACATGCATAGTTTACTTCATTAATCAATGGAGATTGATAAAAGCAATGTTCTTGAAGATATAACTCATGCACAACACTTCACAAAAAGTATTTTATTTAGTATTTTCTCTCTTTTTTCTATCTTTCTTGCTTGCTTCATCGAGGCTTTTCTAACATAGAAGTTTTAAAAACAAGAAATTGCCTAAATAACTCACCTGCTACTTGCACACATTGTCCTGTACTATTAGCACTGTATCCAGTATTACATGTACATTTGTAATCTGTTCCATCAGATTGACATACAGCATTCTGGTCCAAACATGGTGTTTGTGTATTTACATAGGCGGATGGGCATGATGCATCAACAGCAACCTCTGAAATGAGGGGAAATACAACGTATTTCATCAAAATAAGAACTACAAATCTAATTTTTTAAACTATTCAATTAAAATGGTTTAATCATAATTACCGAACTTATGTGTTAACTAATTATTAGTACGAATCAAAATGAATTTCCCACATACAGAATATCAATGTGTTTAACCCATTACTGCAAAGTGACGCCGTTTGACTCCCTCCAAAGAAAAGGCTTGGGAAAGCATTGTGGAAACTTAAGAAATTGCTTGTAACAAGCAATATCTTCATTTTCTAGAATGTTTTCTAAGTAAACCCAAACTATAAAAAAAGATTTTTAATTTTTCATTAACTTGAAATTGTCGTCTGTAATACCTTTTAAATTGGAACAGTCCAAAAGTGTGCTTTGTTGTAATAGGTTAAACCTCTCCCAAACAAGAAAGAACTTTGACGTCCCAAGTAGAAATGAGTAGGGAAACATTGAAACAAAAGAAGAAACTGCTGATAACCAGCAGTTTTTCTTTTTGTCGCAATGTTTTCTGGGCAATAATTTGCACAAACTCTTCATGTATTACTATATAATTTGTCGTCTACAGCAGCTTTAAAATTGTCATCATTAAAAGTTTACTTTCTGGTAATGGGTCAATAAACTAACTTGCAGCACAAGAATTAGGGTTGCTTCCAGTTTCATAGTGTGTTGCCTCGATGCACATACATCTTAATTCCTGTGGATGGCAGTATGAGCCTGTGTCTGTACAGTCGGTATCATCATCACAGGGTAGAAACAAAGTCTCAGATTTGGCCCCGGCCGAAAATATGGCTACCAATCCAATAACCTACAACGAAAAATCGACGGAGAATAGTTGGGGTATGAAAAGGGGGACTTTGTGTTTTTTGACAAGTCTAGATTGCGTTTCTATACAACTCGGTCAGGATCAATGCTGCTCAGTGATATTGTCTCAAAAATAAATACGTAGAGAGTACAGTATGGGTCTTGATTAGACCGCATTCATCCACTGGCTGATCGGACCCATATTTGACCAATACAGGGTTTGTTCTCCATATTATCATATCTCAAATGAATTAATTTAGATCATGAAATTTATAAAAAAAAAATACATGTTATTCATTATTGATGCTAAAATAAACGAAATTATTTCATTTCTTAGCATTGTGCTATTTCACTTCAATAGATGACACAGCCTTCTTAATTTCATTTGTCTTGCAGAAAATAGCATTTTAAATACTTTTCAGCATCACGCGTAAAGCCTCTGGACTTCTTAAACCCTTTACCAAACAATATCTTGTGATGACATCCTTCTGTTAATATACTGACCCAAAGAGCTAACGAAACACAAACATGAAACACATGCATTTCATTTATCTTTTCACAGAATTGAACTAAATTTGCCTAGAATGGAGAAATTGTTTTGCAAAAGATATACCACATTTCATTTGCCTCGATTTTGTGGTGAGAGCGTCAAAATGAAATGTGACCAAAAACCCAAAATCGGTCCAATATCTTTTATGGCCCCAGCTTCACGAATGACAGCCACGACATCTGCGGTTCATTGATCGGAGATATCGATGAATGATGCTCATTGGGATGTTCCTCAACTCTTGAATCGCTGGACCGGGCGTCGACGAACACACCTATAGAGCTTTCCCCAGACGTGCTCAATCGGGGATAAATCCGGTGATTTATAAGGCCAGGGGTTCATAACATTAATGTGATTGGCTCGGAGATACTGCTCTGTAAAACGTGCCACATGCGGGCGGGCATTGCCGTGCTACAAAACTACGTTACCGTTATGGGCATTATCCTCTGTATGGAAACTACTGTATGCGAAGTTAGTTGGGTTCACCGAAGTCAAATTTAAAATGGCGGACGGGATTTCTTTACAAGGTATGTGTCATGTATTTTTGGTCACATACTATTGAATACTATGTACTTTCATGGGACTTGACAGACATTAGCGTGAAGACAATTGGTTGGAGAACCAATGTATATAGCCCCCTTTTTATGAATTTGCCTCGTTTGACTGTAATGTTTGAATGAACACAGTGTCGTGTTGACCTTGAAATTCGAAGAGATAGATTTTGAAAAATCTGTCTGTATTTCCGAATTCCTAAGCTTCCAGTCAACAACACAGGGCTAGATGGGTGGAGAAATTGATATTCTTACCTAAATGTTTCAATAGATCGTCTGTATAGTCTCCATTTGATGTAATTACACTTTGAAAATTTGCATGCTGTATAGTTCTGTGCAAATGCATTTTCTTACACGAGTCGCCGTGGTCAGTCATACATGACCAGGTGAAAATGCAAACAATACAAGAGGGGCAATAATTTGGTAGGGTAAACATACCATAACTTTCAAAATTGTAAAATTTACTTAAGCAAAAAATAAATTAAAACTTCTTGTTTCGTTAGCTCTTTGGATCAGTAAAGTTTGAGAAAACATTGATAAAAAATGAAATTACTGATAACCATTATTTTATCGTTTTATCCCAATATTTATGTGCTATATTGAGCAAAAAATATCTTCAACAACACCCATCTTAACATGTCCCCCAACTTTCAATAGACAAGAGTCGAATTCTTACCATTATGAAAGTGCAAATTCACTCAAAGCAATTTTCTTTAAAATATTTGCACAAAGGTGCCCTTTGTTCTTTGTCAAGAAAAACGAAAAAAAAGTACATACCAAAATAGTGAATTTAATCCTTCCCATGATAATGTGCACTGTACGCTTAGTTTGAATAAGCCCGCAGTTACTGCATAAAAATCTTATTTTATGAATACTTCCCGATTCTGTCGGTCGTCGAAAAGAATTATTCTAAAAAATGCTATTCAGAAGTACGTTTTCGCACATTTGTTTGTCAACTTGAGTTGAATTTTACGAAAAGCGATGTGTAATGTGACGCTGATGGAATAATTTTACAATGTATTCAAAATTGTACCACTTTACCCACTTACCAAACATGACCTGCTATTTGGTTTTAACGTCCTTAATGTTCTCCTTTTGTTTCTATATTTTTGTACATTTGTACATAAGTTATACTATTTCGCGCTTATTGTGTCATCTGCAGCAGTTTTCAAATCGAAACTGCTATTTTGTGCCGTTTGAGAGAGGATTTTAGACGTGAAGGTGTAAAGAAAAGTTTGACCGAGAGCGGATTAGTTTCTTATCAGTGGTTATGGGCTGTACTTCTGACCGAGGAGTCGCTGGTCTGATCCACCGCCACCCTTGTCTCTCGAATGAAACTAAACCGATATCACGTCTCCATATGACATCTATTTGGTGATATGTAAGACTCGATTCAGTCACTCTATATAAGCATGCTCAGGCCTAAAAATTACATGTTGTCCGTGTTAACCAAGCTGTAGTTACGAGGTTTTGCAATAACAGAGACGATATATTATCACCTAGACTATTTATCATATGATAACATTTTAGTCCGGTCCTATCTGAAAGCTGATCCAGTCGTAAGAATAATGAAATATATGATTTTAAATGGTAGATTCTGTACATCATAGATTATATTCTTAGAGTCTATAGTCTATATTAATTGTTTGGAAAGGAGTTTACAGTTGTCGTCCGTTAATGATTCAAAATGAACCAGGAAGTTTTAATTGTTCAGGCCAAATGACATGGGTAGGTAGGTAACTAGCACATATTGTAAAGCTCTGTCTATTCACAGGTTTAACTCTTTCCCGTGCCGTAAAACTTTATACTGCTCCAAAGAAATAAAGAGAGACGTAAATTCGGACAAACAATAGTATATACGTAGGAGTTGTTATAAGATCTCGTTACTACGGCTTGAATCAAGTCGTAGTTACAATATTTTTCAACAACACCGTGCGCGGATCCAGAGGGGGTGTCAGGGGGTCATGCCCCCCCCCCTGGAATTTGGCGAAAAAAGGGGTTATCAAAAAGATTACTTGTTATGTCCCAAAATAACTGCGTCATTTGTCCCTGTGTGCCACGACACACCGTTGTTATATTATGTCCTTCATGGTATGACATATATCTGCATGCGCCAATCCAGAGGGACCCCCTGACCCCCCCCTGGAATTTGGCAAAAAAGGGGTTAAAGATTGGATGACCCCCCTGGGAAAAATACCTGGATCCGCGCTTGAACACCTACGATTTATAAAAACATAACGGTAAGTCCACTTCTATTTAGCACAAAATTCATCGCTGTTCGAGGGATTCCTGCAGACGACAAAATACAGGTTGACACAAACAGAATTTACGAATATGTATACTGAAGAACAGAAAATGTCGATTCAGATCAACGAGGATGGCGAATTGAAAACTTTTGCTGGAGACAAATGAATTTATTCAAACGGGCATTTTGCTACTTAAAATTATTTAGCAATAAGCAGAAGTTGGTTGGTTGCTCGACCACATAGGTTAAAGATTATATAAACCATTGGTGGGAGAAAATTTTGTCTGAGACGATATTTGCTGCTGGCGGGGATCGAACCCAGGACCCCATGAGTGAAAGTCCAATGTGCTGCCGCGAAGGAAATGTGTTCAACAGGAGGGTGGGCATTGAGTGAAAAGGAGAAAGTCCTGACAACAATTTCTTCATATTTCAAAAAAAATTCCAAAAGGTCAGGGGGTCGTATTGTATTATGTATTTTTGAGAAAGGAAGAGCTCTTCGATAATTAAAAGACATTGGTCAAAGGGACACCACCGTGTTGTGAACAAGTAATATTTTTACCAAATTTTGTAGTTAGCTCCCTTGAAAATTATACCGCATTTGTCGATTTTAGTAAGATGGGAATGAAATGGTCAACACAGTCCAGTTCAACAAGTGCACGTTTTTCGGCGGCTGGGGCATCTAACCATGCATGCCTTGTGCCGGTATAATACATTACTAGCTGCTCATTCCACGCACTCTGGTTCAATGCCGGGAATCACGTCACACAACAATTACTGAAAATGTTCAATATTATGTAAAATTGTCACACGATCGACTTGGTTGGGAAATTATAGCGCTGAATTTGTCGTACGACGGTTTTACGATTGAATGCAATGGTACGATCGTTAATGATATGGATGCCTAGTTTTGACGTCCCTAATAAAAATGGGGATAGTTTACATTGTGAAAAAAGAAGAAGAAAGTGCTGATAACTAACATTTAAAAGATGTCGCAAAAAGCCAAATTTTGTGTTTATTTGTACATGATAGAAAAATGCAAAACACGTAATACTGATCCTTTAGTGTGTGTAACTAGAATATCAGTTCGAACCACGGATACCTGTAGGCCTAGATCTGTATGAATGCAGCTTAAAACCATTTCAAAAGAATAGATTTTAGACAGGTCCAAATTCAAAGATGTTGCAGACGTCAATTTTAAGTACATAAAATTTAAAATGTTTAGGTCTTTTTGGGTAGAAAACATTGTGGGAAATGAAGAAATTGCTTGTCACAAGCAATTTCTTCATTTTCCAAAATGTTTTCCCATGACACTATCTTGTGAGGAGTTTAAAAGAGTCAATGTCTGGTAATGGGTTAACAAATGACAAAAAATATTAAATATTCATAGAATCTGTGTGCACATTGCCACAGAGAATATTGGAAGAACAGAAAAAATGCTGATTATCCACATTTTTTTCTTTTCCTTCAATGTTCTCTGATCCTCTTTTCTGCTTCAGAAACGTAAAAACCCGGTCTTGTTTTGGAAACATTTAAAACCGACTGAACAAGTCCAAATTTTCGCCATTTGAGAAAGGGTTAATGTTTAAGGTTAGGCATAATTATATGTAACATAGACAACGATCAGACGATTACAAGCTCTTCCTTATATTGATGATATTAACCCTTTCCCATACGACCAAAATTTAGGGAGGTTTATTTGAAAAGGTTCGGCAAACCACAAAATTGATGTCAATAAAGATTGGATTTCCATGCAATATACAATGGAAAATATTCGGCAAAGAGGAAATTGCTGATTATCAGCACTTTATTCTTTTGCCTCAATGTTTTCCCAAACATTTTCGCACAGAAATATATCTTGTTCATTAGACCTACTTTTACCCTACTTGGAATGTTTCCTTATAGGCTACAATAGTATTATACATTCAAAGTTAAACGAGAATCGATAGAAATATTTTGGTTTATTTAAGGGTTGAACAGGTATCAGTGTGTATAAGTTGTTACTATAAATAGTCAAATATACATCCTTCCACCCCTCTTTTCCGTTATCGGTCTATTCCCTCATTAGTAAAAGATTTTGAATCGTTTATACCAGCCGAAATTGACAGTGACGTAGGCTGATGTTTACTGCTGCAAAACCAATCAATTCGTTACAAATACGAACAGAGTTGATTGGTTGTCAAGTAGTAAACACCAGCCTACGTCACTGTTAATTTCGGCTGGTACTATTGTACCTATTTTGTCAGAACACAAACATTGCCTGCTTTGGGTTAGGCCTATTGTATTAGTTTGACGTCTGCAAACTCATCTGGCTGAATGGAAAATGTTTCTTTTCCTGAATGGTTTAACGCTTGCTGAGACAAGATTTGTCTTTGACGTCCATAATAGGAAGGGAAAACGTTGAGACAAAAGAAGAAATTGCTGATTAACAGCAATTTCTCCTTTTATCTCAATACTTTCTCTGCTATAGTGTAGGCTTACACAAATGCCATCTTTACAAGTAGATTTAGATCTTTTAATTTTGGCGCCTGCATCAACTTTCAAAATAGGACAACCGGCCTTTGTTGTTGTTGTCGTTTGGAAAGGAATAGCCTAAAACTTCTAGATCTCTCTTTGGGAACTGAAGCGTGTTGCTGAAGTCCTATTCTAGACAAAGATAAATTGATGGGAGTTTAAATTCACTGTTCCCAAACGGCAAAATTTTAGGTTGATCAAAATTCAAAGCTGGCCTGCTAGATCTAGATCTAGCCGATTGATCTACTGGACAAAAAATGTCGAAACAAAAGAAGAAAGACTGGTTAAGTTTCCCAGCTGTTTTCCTCTTTAATGGACATCAAACCTTGATTTCCTTATGACAGATCTAAATCAGTTCACAGACGACATTTTACACTGCATTTGCAGACGACAAAATGAATGCTACGAATAGCCTAGAGATCTAGATTTAGGCTAGGCCTAGGCCTAATTTAAAATTGTTGGCTACTCGGGAAGAACTATTGAGAGAAAATGCTGCTAGTCTAATCATTTAATACTCTTCTCCTTTTCTCTCAACATTTCTTTCATTAACCATTTCCCAAACAATAGGCCTATCTGGTTTTGACGTCCCTGTTGATGAAGGCTTGTGAAAACATTGAAGCAAAAGAAGAAAATGCTGATAATCAGCATTTTCTCCTTTTTGCCTCATTATTTTCTGTGCTGTTACATATACAAATTCTCTCTTAAATATCAACATCTATTTGAAATTTGTGGCAGTTTTGAAAGTGGATCACCCTAAAATTCTGTTAGGGAAAGGGTTAATTTGGAGAAATGTTAACCTATCCTTTGGGTGTGTACGAAATTCTATCCCGTGAGAGTAAGATCCCGAGTTATCTCGCTTGACACGAGATCTGCGAATCAGGAAGCTTGAAAAGTCCTAAATTACTCCAGAACCAGTTTGTCAATTTATATACATGTAGATCACGTTATAAACTTCCTTATTCGGAAATGTTGCTTAATTTCCTCATTTTATAGACCTCCGGTGCTAAGTAGGAACTTTCGATAGCAGATGACATTGTGTAAAAACTTTGTAAACAACCGGTGAAAAGTTTGGAAAAAGTTTACCTAGGGATTATACAGGTGACAGGTGTGGAGTTATCAAGTTACATTCTGCGGACAGACACGGGCCGCAAGCAGGAAGTTTTGGTCGGATCTGTAGAAAAATGGCAGTAAAATGCCATTATTTCGGATTATTACTGGTAAATCATGTTTGTTTACTTTGTTAGAAAAGGACAGGTAACCACAGGTAGATCTATTTCATATGGGGTAAAGTATGTTGAAATGTTCTATTCTATTTGATTAGAATAACACAAAATTAGATGGGAAATAGCTTGATGCAATTGTCCGTGGGGGGTTGGGGTTTCATACAAACACCCCAGTGTCTCCTCATTCTCTGACTGTATCAACCCCTGGGACAATTTATGGAATTGCTCTTGAATCAGAGCTATAGACAAGACAGGTGATCACTTTTTAAAGGTGGAAGGAAATCAAAAATTTGGACCACCCATTTAAAATTATTTTCATTTCTTTAAGATAACAGAAATCGGTATGAAAAATCCGCGTTCAAAAGTTCGATTCCAAACAGACGATATTAACAAATAACACAGCGTGTTTTATCGGAAATTTTTACCTGGCCGAAATCGATTTTTCGCGCATGCGCCAAAGAGACCTACGTTGACGTTCGCACGTCAGGATTCCTGGTTTAATTGACACTTAAAAAAGGAGGCATTTCATTGGCTGAAAAATTACCGTGGGCGTGTTATCGATAAATTGACATATCGATAATATTGGTAAAATTCCGATACTATTCTAAGATCACGTTTGATTGGTTGAGAGATTATGGTGGGCGTGTTATCGATTTTTATTATAAAATAGACATCAATAAAATCATATCAAGTAGTAAACGTCTGAAAGGACTTAGGTCCTTTGTATTTACACGTATGAATATAACCATCGACGACAAATAAATCCACCTTATTCCAATAAATGAACTTTAATAAAATAATATTATTCTTTTTTAGTAATTTTGTACCTAAAATATACAAATATGAATATATAAATGGACAAGTTACTGTATAGATCTTTCACAAGTTTCTCTGTCTCTAGATTATAACATGTAATTTATCGAAGTTGTTGCATTATTTCCAGACTTTTCTGTACATTTATCATTCTATCTAAACGTCTTCACTCACCAAATAATATTATTTGCTTAACTCATTCCGAAAAGACTTGCTTCTAAAGTCTCATGTGGGAATTGTTCTAGAAAATATTAAAGGGTAAATGAAAATGCTGATAATCAGCAATTTCTTCTTTTCGCTCGATATTTTCTGTGCTAGAATACATTGATTTCTTCTGACTCAAGCAAATTATAATCAGATTTCATTTCACTCGTTATTTTCTGCATATGCCATGGCATTGATTGAAATAGAATTTTAACTAATAAATGCGCATATAATTGCATAATTATGTAGACCAGATTCCATATCTAAAATGAACCAACTGCACTATAAATGTATCGTAGTTGCGAGATTTTGAACACAGACTTACTAACAATAAGAAATGACTCCCTGTAACCCGATTACCAAATGCCAATAAACAGAATGCTATTATGTTTATTATCTCTACAGTGACAATATATTTGACGATACAACACATCCCGATCTTTTGTATATCAGATTCATATTATACCAATGGAAAAATATAAATATCGCTGTTATTCAACAAAACCTCGTAACTGCAGCTTATAACCAACTGCAGTTACAATGGTTTCGTTGAAAAGCGACGATATGCAATGTTAGCCTTCCTAGCAAATAGGCAGCCAATTTATCGTCCGCCTACGGTGACGTCACGCTTATTTGACTTTCTCAAAGCCTGTACAGGTAAGCGATTAGAAAATTGTAAATTTCTCCCTTATTATAATGAATATCAAATTTTCAAATATTGCGTTGTTAATATTTTTCATTCGTCTTAATAATAAGTGTAGATTATTTTGACGTTACATTTGACCTTTAAAATGCAATATTCCATTTATTGTTCATCAAACCCTACATTGTGGGTACTCATAAGAATTGTCTCATTGACACAATTCTAATGAGTACCCACAACTTAGGGTTTGGAATAATCTGAGTTTTCTCTGATAAAATTCGCTCTTTGATATGTTGATGTCGCTCATTTACAACAGAGCGCACTACCATTAAAAAACAACGGAAAGTTCGACACAAGTTGTGGCGCTTTGTTCACTGTCAGATATTAGGCGATATCCTTATAATGCCTTATGATAACAATCAATAAACCATTTATTGCCATATGCCTGGTGAAAAATTTAAGACCAAAAAGTATTTCTAAGAGGTTTATAGGCAATGTTTTGCAGCAAACCTCACCTGAACAGCCATTGATTACAATGACCTACTTTCTGTTGTTTTTTAGTAGTAGCGCGCTCTGATATAAATGAGTGACATCAATATATCAAAGCGAATTTCATCAGAGAAAACTCAGATTAGGTTTGGAATTGAAATAATAAAGTTGAAATATCTTCTGACTCCCACTTGTCTGTAGCTTTGTTAAAGTAGCTCTACTGATTATGAAGTTAGACCCTTCATAGGTTCTACAACTACTGAAAAACTGAGGAACAAATCAAAATGATGTTGTAGTGAAATCTTTCCTGTGTCGGGCCGCGTCATGGCGCAGTTGGTAGCGCATCTGTCTCTCATTTGAGAGGCCCCGAGTTCGATACTCGGCCGCAGCAAATACCCTTTCTGACTAAAATGTAACCCATCAGTGGTTTGATAATAGTAAACCTATGTGGGGGAGTAGCTGGAGGCTCGGTTAGAGTGTTGTGGTAGTACTGGTTTAACCCTTTCCCAAACAAGACCTGGTTTTGATGTCCTTTATAGAAATGGCTTTGAAAAATATGGAGACAAAAGAAGAAACTGCTGATAACCAACAGTTTCTCCTTTTGCCTCGATATTTTCTGTGCTATATACACAAGTCTTCCCTTTAACAACATCTATTTTGTCGTTTCGAGGACATTATAAAGGAAAAGTCCAAATTTTGGCCGTTTGGGAAAGGGTTAAGAAACAACAGGAATCCATAGTTAGGTGCTCCAGCAAACTCGATATGACCAAAGCAGTTGAAAACTGAGTAAAACCCCAATATACCAAACTTTCCTGTGTCGGCTTGACAGCTGTCATTGATACATTCATATTCACCAGCCAAGGTTGAACCCACCTTCGCTTGTTTGCACCTTGGCAGATAATTCTGATTTTCTTGGATCCATCATGGGCCTAGCCGTTGCTTTGGCAGCTGTTTTGACTTGTCAACTAATCATACAACATGTAACAAACACTTTTGACGAAAGTTACAATGGTTATAATTGATGATGTTGTTACCCGACATTCACTTTTCTGTTTGATGCTTATACCTACATCTTATGCAAAACACATAATATTATAGAGATTCAATGGGAGAGATAAACGGGTTCATCCGCTAGGAGCGCTGCAGTTACACAGGTCATAACAGAACCAGCTGACTCTCAATACACACATGTTTTACAATGGATTCTAATAGGAAATCTGTTAATAATGGATGGGGTGCTCCCAAATTTAATGCTGTAATTGCATAATACAGGTACATTTAGAAAGAGGGTGCAAGGGAAATCAATGTATAGAAAATTAACAAAAGTATTGATATAAAATTCTTTACCGGCCAATCACCAGAAAACCAGTAAAACGAGTTTTTATCTTCATTCATCCCTTGCTATGATGTATTGATAGGCAAACTGACTAAGGAAAGTAAATCAAATTTTGTTATGATTGTTGTGTTTTCTGATCTTGTCTGCACTGCAATGTTCCCTAACCATGTTCTTCAAATGGCTTGTTAAAAGTGAGATGTCTTACCTGAGTATTCATGAAGTCTTTCTAATGATGGAATGTCTGGCAAATTAGTCTACATGTAGTTTCATTGAAATCAGGTGTTGAAAATTAAATTTAAATCAAATATCCTTGTTTCTGTTTTTCTTATTTCAAAAGCGAAATATTCCTATTTTGTATTTTTTAAATGTCATGACTTTTTGTGTGAATCAATTTTCTGTCTAATGCATTGCAAGCATCTATTGAAAATATTTTGAAAAAATAAGTTATTTTTGTCATTAAAAAGCTTAGAAGGGTGGGGGAGAGGTAAGATAATGTGTTGCAGACAACAATATCAAGCAACTGAAATACCAGATTCCAAGGTAATTTTTTATAGAGAACATTGTGGGAAAGAAAGAAATTGCTTTCTACAAACGTTTTTTTCCCCATTTGGCACAATAATTTCCAAAGCCTTTGTCTTGTAGGGCATAAAAATCACTACGTGGGAATTGTGGTGAAAATAAAAAAAAATGTTCTGCCCACTGAAATTCTGCCTTCTTTTCATTTTAGATAGATGGGCATAACATTTCTACATATATCAACCCTTATCTTGGTTGCCTATCTTGATTTTTCGAAATATACTAATTCATAAAAGCCATTGCTTGGTATTTAACTGTTGGTGACAGACAATATTTATCATAAGGCAATAAATCTTATACTTCATTCTTGTCGCACTGCGTTTTCTTTAATTACATCATTCCGTTTTTCTTTCAAAACATGGCTGCATCATTGATGTTGCTGGGTTAAGAGTCAATATTAAATTGAATATTGTTAACCCACTACCATAATTGATATGGCCACTTTTTGATGCCCCACAAGATAAAGAAGGCTTTGGAAAACATTAAGGAAAATGAATAAATTGCTTTTGGTAACTTTATCTTCCATACATTTACACTGTCATCTGCAACACCTTTAATTTTGGACCAATCTGAAATTTTGCTATCTGGTAATGGGTTAAACCATGGAATTTGGATACCTAATGATCTTGAGTAAATTAATGATCAAATGAATGGTTTATAAGCATTATACTGATACGTCTCTTGCTTGTGTATTAGTAAAATCAACCGCAGGTATAACCGATAGTACACAAGCGCCCCCTAGCAGAGTGCTGTATCTGTTATCTCTCCCATTGGTGGATTTGCTACTTGTATGAAAGTAATCAATAAAATAAAGTTCATATTCTGTACAATTCTCTGAATGAAATTGCTCCTATACCTTTTTTGCATTTCCTGACCAAAAGGCCTTGTGGTAGTGTGGCCACAGTCTCGTTTTAAAAATACTGCCTCTATCTGATTCTATGTAAAAACGAGTAATTTACAAACGGCATTTTCAGCCTAAATAACGCATTAAATTGCCAAAAAGTGTGTAAAAACTTAAAGGGATAATAGCTGTCAAAAAACCTGTCAATTTGCCCCAAAAAAGGTTTACAGTATTAAAGTAAGAGCAAAAAGATACAGAAAGACCGTATTTTAAGCGAGTAACCATGCGCTGTTTACCCACAATAAGCGCATGTATATTGACATTCTAACTTTCGCCGGCGCTCAAAAGTTTACTTGGTATTTACAATTGTGTCTATATATAGATTTATATATTACATATTTCGGGTACCTGCAAAAGCCGTTAATATTCGTTTATAGTCGGGTGATCATGTGATACAAAGGTATCTAATAAAAGTGACACGTCACGCTAAAAGGGAATTTACGGGAAGTTCATAAAACACAATTTCCAGAAACGACTGATGCAGACGGTTTCTAGAAAATAAACAAATAGTAAGATAGAGAAATTATTCAAGGCCCATGAAATTACCTATGAGATATGAGTCTCGAATCTTCTCTGTCTGCGCAGTCCGCACAGGCTGGATATAATCTATACTTTTATACTTTGCAGAAGGTTCCTCTTTAGTGCGGCTGGTAAAAAATTTGAAACATTCCGATTTTCACGTGATTTCAACACGTGCTTGGTTACGAATAAATATTCAACTCTTTCGCAAAATGACAAAAAATAAAACTCTCCTCAATTGAAATAGTTTGAAGACTGAATAACCAATGACATTGGAAATGTGAATTGTTTACGATATGACATAGAAAATATTTAGGTAATAGGAAAGACTGCTAACAATTAACATTACTTTCTTTTGTCTCAATGTTTCCTGTGTTTTTGCTAAAAGGAAGTCCAAAGCAGGTCTTGTATGGGAAAGGGTTAACCAGTTGAAGCTATTTTAATAGCCATGCCTCACTCTTTCCCAAACGGCAATGAGTTGAATATATTCTATTCTGAAAGTTTTAAACACGACACACTATGCATGTTAAGATACGATTTGTTGAATTAAATAAAACTGACAAAATATCTATACAACTGTGGAATTGCTTGTTATCAAGATTTTTTCCTATTACCTGAATGTGTTCTCAATCCCCTCTAATCATGACATCAAAATAATGTTATAATTGGGAAAGGGTCAGTTAGATTCTGCTTGACACGTCATGCTAAAAGCGTGCTTCTATGAATTCAACAGAAGACCATATTTCGAGAGCGGATCACATTTAGCAAACGCCAACGATATCCATATTTAGATAATAATATATAGTGTGAAAGGAAAAACATGTAAATCCAGAGTATCAACAGTTTCGATCCTGATCGTTTTGCACTTTCCTCGCAGACTGTTTAGGGTTGCTACACACTTCAAAAAAGGTCCCTTTTAAAGAGACATCTCATATTTTTAAAGGTCAACTACGACCTACATTTTAATTTTTATTGCGTGAGAAGTAGTTAAAAAAAAAACATTTTTCACGATCCCTGTTTAAAATGTACCCTTCTGGTTAATTAAAAAAACGACTAGTAGAGAGTGATTGTTCTTGATTGATTATTCCTCTTTGTCAACACGACGCGTCACTGAAGTCCGAAAACAATAACAGCATTTGTTGATCGCCGTCGTCATTTATACCAGTTGTACATATCATCCATTTAACCCATTACTAAACAACAAACTTTTAGGGTGATCCAAATTCAAAGATGTTGCAGAAGACAATTTTAAATGAATGAAATATAACATTTTTTTGCCATTTTGTACAGAAAACGTTTTTGGAAATGAACAAATTGCTTGTCACAAGCAATTTCCCCATTTTCCACAACGTTTTCTAAAGCCATTATCTTGTGGGGAGTCAAAAAGAGTCATTGTGTGGTAATGGGTTAAATTCGAAAAACATTAGATATGCTGATCAAGATCTGTTCAAAATGATATTATTCAATATAGAAGTTATTGAGAAAGGAAAAAAGTGGAATCTTATTTGAATGCAAGCAATAAAAGAATACCACATGGAAAGTACACGTGCTTGACCTTTGTTGATATACGAATTTGGTCATATGCAACGGTATACTGCACAGAGAGACATGTGACGCTAAACGCCCGCCCACTAAAACATGTATCTCGTGGGCATTAGGCATCCATTACATTTAAGCTTGAGGAGAAACAGCCTTCTCAATAAGTGGTAAATCGTCGATAGTATTGCAAACATTGTAACTACAACATGAATCAAGCTGTAGTTACGAGGTTTTATAACAACACATTTTATATTCGCACATTCTTTCAAATTCGAAATGTGTTCATGCTCGTGCCGCACGTTTTTCTCTTATATCGACCAAGGTATCGAGAAGTAAACTCGTCGAATAACCTCTTTGCTTAGCCACACCCTGAAAGGTGAATAAAAACGGAAATATATATCTTATAGGGAAAACTCGTAATACGTCACCACATAAATAAACAAATCGCACGTGCGATCATGACATTTAATGGCGGTAAAAAAAAATCCGATATCTTGACTGCTGTGTTCAACGCGTAAACGCTTTCGATTGTGAAATGACCGTCTATGCATTATACTGAAACCCATTTTCAAACGATTTATGAGAAAACCAGAAAATCCTTTCATTTCGTCGTAATTGACCTTTAAAGAAAATTTACCGTTAATTCTCTGACGTCATTCCACTCGATTTGAAAATAGATTCCGTAGACGCTCGCATTTAACCGCTCAGGACTCGGATAATTCCGACTCGCCCTTGACATTGTAAACATGACATACTGACATACATTGCAAGAAAGGGAAAATGTACAAATGTATCATTCTTTCACTGGTTTTATTGGTTTTATGCAGTTGGAATAGGCTTTGTTCATATCATCAGATAAAAAGAACTCGGTAACAGAAAAACTTCAATCGTGACAGCTATTACCGCTTTAAAGCTAAATAGTTATATTTTATTATGATAAAATACTTTTACCTTATACACTTTCTTTTCGTGTTAAATCTCTATTTGAAAAAGTGGGTCAACTCTGCGTTTCTTTGTTTGAACTCGGTCTTTACCGTAGAAGGACGCGTGGGTATGTGTGATAAAATTGCTTTGGCACTGCCATTTCATAACGGATTTTCATAAATCTTATATCAAATTAAAGAGAGAAAATAGATCTATACATCCGTGTATGTTAATACGATGAACCGATGAATTATGAGTCGACGATTAGGTATTCAAAATAGGTCATTTTACTCGGCTTCAAATGGCAAGAACTATGCGGCAGAAAAGCATAGAAAAGCCTATATATATTCTTCAACATCCTATCTATTCAAATAATAAAACATCTTGTGCTTTTAGCTTAGCGCATTCAAGCGCAAATGCTTTAACAATAGGAAGTGTTTTTCAATTCCCCGTGATTTATCGATAATTTCTGTCTAAACTCCATTCATCCTAAATTTATTCATAAATGTTGACGACAGTGACTCAAAGAACATTCTTGCAAAGTTTGGTTAAAATTGGCCGAATGGTTGATTTGTTAAGAATGATATCATGATTTCTCAAAGTTTGATAAGCCTTGCCCTGCCACGCCCATATTTTTTGACGAATCAAAAAATCGTGAACATTCTTTGAATATAGTCATCCAAGGAACATTCCTGTAAAGTTTTGTCAAAATCGGCCCAATGGTTGAGGAGTAGGAGGTGTTTCAAGGAATTATGGGCGAACAGACGGACGGACGTACGGTGAGTGACCACAAAAGCTCATCTTGAGCACTTCGTGCTCAGTCCAAAGGGATTTACAAAATCGGCGTTTCTCATGGGCTTTCTAAACATCCATTTAAACCTTTCCCAAACAGTAAAACTTTATGGTCATCCAACTCGAAAGCTGTGACAGGCGACAGAATGAGTGTAAAAGAAAATAATATTCTTTCGCCTCAATCTTTTCACCTTCAACAAAATCCGTTCAGGACGTCAAAACCAGGTCTAACCAGGTCTTGTTGGGGAAAGGGTGAGGCAGCCAAAAATAAGATTGAATTCAGAGGTTGCAAATTGGACATGTTCAAATGTATGGTGCTCTTTTGGGTCAATATTTTGAAAGCCTATTTCTTCACGAACCAGAGATATAATGTTAATTATCGATCACTTAAAAGTTTGAATTATTTTTTTTTGTTTGAAATTCCTATTTTATATGTCGTAAAATCTTGTTTTTATCGGAGGCAAAGACACGGAAATGATATGCGCACAACAAAGCGCAGAAAATATTTACGCAAAGGGAGAAAATGTTGGTTATCGGCATGTTCTTCATTTGTCTCAATGTTTTCCAAAACCTTTTCATATATGATCGTGAAAATCATGTCTTGTTCTGGGAAGGGTTTAAATGATGTGACCAATATTTATATAATTGTTGTTGGATAGAAATTGAAGAACTAATATGTTTGGTAGAATAATTTCATCCTTTGTAAAACTTCAAAGGGGTGTAACTATTTTATCAAATGTCCGATTTGAAAAACGTAAGCAGTTTTGAGTCCCTCTCATTCAGACCTGGAAAATGATATATAATTTGTTGAAGTTCTTTGAAAAATAAACAATAACGTAATTCGGCAGAATTATCTCCACTTTGTAAAAATCTGAATAAGCATTATTCCATAACGCAATGTCCAATTTTCACAATTCAACCAGTTTTATGTTTCTCTCAATATTCTCTGTAAGCTGGTTTATATTTTGTAGGGGCTGGAATACTTTTGGAAAAAAGTGTGACCACCCTACTTGTGGAGGGTTGTTTACACATACAGTGTACTCCGTGTATAACGAGATCGCCGGGACATCGCTCGATGCCTCGTTATAGCCATGTCTCGCTAAAGCTGATTTGTAACAGAATGCTTGAAAAATGTTTACTTGCCGATGTCTACTTTCGCTTTCAGCGGAAGTGAACTATGGCACATTTATAATCTCCGTTTTAGAGAGCATAAAGATAGATAACTCTTGATATTTTAATACACACCACTAAGAGTACCATACGAACATTACACTTTACAGTTCATAAGTGCGCTAAAAATACTAATGGCTATGTACATCATAAAATATTTATTTGAAAAATGTTGTGATTTTTAGCTCCACTGGCCGAAGGCCAGCGGGCTATTGTCATGGCGTTGTGTCCGTCGTGCGTCCGTGCGTCCGTCCGTTAACTTTTTCTTTAAACATCTTCTCCTCTTATACCAGTGGGCCAATTTTGATCAAACTTGGCAGGAATGTTCCTTGGGTGACCCTTTTCAAAACTTGTTCGCGAATTTTTGATTTGTCAAAAAATGTGGGCGTGGCAGGGAGAAAGGGGCTTATCAGACTTAGAGAAATCATAAGAAAATTCTTTAAAAATCAACCATTGGGCCATGTTGAACCAAACCTGGCAGGAATGTGCCTTGAGTCATTCTTTTCAAAATTTGTTCACAAATTTTTACATTTGTCAAAGAATGTGGCCGTGGCAGGGAGAAAGGGGCTTATCAGACTTAAAGAAATCATAAGAAAATTTTTTAAAAATCAGCCATTGGGCCAATTTGAACCAAACCTGGCAGGAATGTGCCTTGAGTCATTCCTTTCAAAATTTGTTCAGAAATTTTTACATTTGTCAAAAAATGTGGCCGTGGCGGGGAGAAAGGGGCTTATCAGACTTAAAGAAATCATAAGAAAATTCTTTAAAAATCAACCATTGGGCCAATTTGAGCAAAACCTTGCAGGAATGTGCCTTGAGTCATTCTTTTCAAAATTTGTTCACAAATTTTTACATTTGTCAAAAAATGTGGCCGTGGCAGGGAGAAAGGGGCTTATCAGACTTAAAGAAATCATAAGAAAATTCTTTAAAAATCAACCATTGGGCCAATTTGAACTAAACCTGGCAGGAATGTTCTTTGAGTCTCTCTTTTCAAAATTTATTCACAATTTTTGACATATTTCAAAAAATGTGGCCGTGGCAGGGAGGAAGGGGCTTATCAGACTTAAAGAAATCATAAGAAAATTCTTAAAAAAAATCAACCAGTGTGCCCAATTGAACCAAACTTTGTAGGAATGTGCCTTTAGTTGTTCTTTTTAAGATTTGTTCACAAATTTTTATATTTGTCAAAAAAATGTGGCCGTGGTAGGGAGAAAGGGGCTTATCAGACTTAGTGAATACATAAGAAAATTCTTTAAAAATCAACCATAAGGCCAATTTGAACCAGACTTTGCAAGAATGTTCTTTGAGTCTCTCTTCAAAATTTATTCACAAATATCAAGATTTGGCTGCCGCTGTGCTTACAAGAAATCATGGGATAATTCTTCCACTTTAACCAGTGGAGCGATTCAGGCCCTCCTGGGCCTCTTGTTCATTGTCCTTATGGAAAATTCCTTTTCTAATTCATTCATGATTTCAAATTTCAACTCTAAGGAAATAGCTTTCCGCTTTTTAGTAGTGTCTCCCGTATTTACCAATTTCATTGCATAGGGTCGATGTTGGACCAATTGCTCATAACTCCAGCTGGATTAAAGTTGGAGTTACAATGTTTTTCAATAACACTTTGTCGATATGACAATAGGTAGATCAGAACGTGTTAATCCCATAATTGATTGATAAATACCTGGAAATGTCAGATTGCCAACGGCACGCTTTAGGACCTAGTAAATAGGTGTGAAAATTACAGCCAGGGCTAGGGCAATGTTGTTTGCAGACGACACGCTTTGTGACCAAACCTCGTTAATGTGTGAAAAATAGAGTTGGGACCAAGGAAATATGTACGTTATAGCCGATTTTTCGCTCAAACCAATCTCGCGTTATCCGATATAAAACAAAGGGAAAAAAGAAGGGAAATGACAGGGACTTTGTACTGTATTCGTTATAGACGGTATCTCGTATTACCCGAACTCGTAATACGTGGAGTGCACTGTATATGACATGTACATCAAAAAGATGTACAGAGCCATTAATTGATCGAAAGCAGTGAGAACCAATTTAGTCCAATAAAACATTCATAACGCAAGGGTGGATCTACAGGGGAGGGGGGGGGGGAGTCCAGACTCCTCCCCCCTCCCACTGGCATTGGCTGAAAAATCAAATTTTGACAACATAACATTGGTATAACATTACAGATTTAACACATTTAAAGCCACCATTTGGGATTGGACATCAAACTCCCCCCTCTCCCCCTGGAAAATGGTCCTGAATTCATCCTTGTCATGGCAGCAATAGTTTCTGTTTTATTTTGAACAATATTCTCTCTCTTCATCAACACCCATTTGTTGTCTTGTTGCAACTTACAAATTGGAACTGTCTAAAACTTACCCCATTCATTCAACAAAATGTCATTATCACAGCCAATTTTCCTTATTTGATTAATTTTTGTTGATTGGATACATGATTATTCACTTCAAGATTGTATGAGGTTTAAACCTTTCCCAAATGGCAAAAAGAATGGTCTAATTACCAACCACAAATAAGATATTAAGGTAGAAGACCCATAATTAGCACCAAAGAGCCAGCAGCGAAATTAGAAAAATGCCATTATTTCTAAAAATGTGTTACATTTCCATACCAAATATAAACATAAGCATTTTGTCCGGTTAAGAATTTTGAAATCATGCATACTCATGAAAATATTTGACAAAAATGTTCAAAATTACCTCCCTTGCATATGAATATAGAGCAAAATGATATTTGTAAATTGTTTTATTCTAGAAGCATAATCTTGAAATCTTGCACGGTAAATTAACTTAAATGTGAAATTAATTTATAAGTGTGTGTAATTTGATGCATTTCATATGGCTAGAAAGTGGTGTTTTTCATTATGGGTCTTCTACCTTAAATAGGACTGAAATTGTACACAACATAGCATATAAAAGTACTGAGGCAAACGGTGAGGCAACGAAAAAAGGCTGGTTATCAGCGTTTTCTTTTATAACTCAATGTTTTCCTCAGCCTTATGTACTAAGGTTGTCAAAAGCTGTTTTGCTTTGAGAAAAGGTTATAATTATGCCAAATTCTACATAAATTATTAAAGTTCTATTTCTCTTTTTAACAGGTGGTGGGATTAATAGCCTTGTTTCCTGCCAAATCTGTGGCTTTGTTTGAATATTGTGAGAACAACAACTGTACCCAGACAGGCACAATCTGTCAGGCTGATAACAATCAATGTGTATGTGATGGTGCTACACACTATCAAACTGCAACTCTGACTTGTGATGCAAGTAAGTAAAGCATTATCATATGGCTTATCTTAAAAAATGAATAAGCTCCAGACATTAGAGGAATCACACTAAATCTATTCAGAAACTCTGGCAATATACTCGCACACTATGACAGGGTTCAACATGAACTTTTTAGGGCAGCTTTTCGTAAAATAGGGGGGCTTTTCTAGTCACCTGGGCGTCGTCAAATCTCTGTTTCTACTAATGCCATTGCCCTGAAACTTGGCATATGCCTCTGTGACCATAATATCAGACCCTGGGCAAAAATTCATCACTCTAACAAGTGATTTAGTGGAATCTGTACTCTTTTAAATTCTTAGTTAAGTTGTTTATGTGCAACTTGCTTATCTGTGATGACTTTTTCTGTAACTGCTATTGTTTTCAAACTTAGCACTTGCTTCTGTGACCATTATATCAGCCTCTAGATTAAGATGTGTTACTCTGGCATTTACGGTAAATATTCTAATAAACACCCATCCCCAAAATCTCAGCTGAAAATCTGCATATTTCAAGCACAATTTTAGCCAAAAGGATGATTCTAATAAACACCCATCACCCGATTCAGGATTTGAATAATGTAAGTCATAAACAAAGGTCATATCCAGTCACAATGAAAGAGAGGATTTCCAGTCCCCCAATCTGTCTCCAATTCTGGAATTTTATTCATAAATCTTTTTGCAGCCCTTGTAACAAAGCAAAATTTGACTTGATTTATTTGGAGTTCAGGAATTTACTCTTGAATCTCATGTTTTTATTAACAAAATTAGAATACCTCTAATAAACACCTATCCCCAACTTTTCCATCGACAATGCCCGTGAAAAAAATCATTAATTAATGGAATTTTTACCCTTTTCAGACTTAGAATTGTTCACTATCCAGTACTTGATAGTCGCGCTTGGCTGTCCTGAGACAGCTCTTGTTTGGTTACGAGACAGTCAGGCTTGTTGCTGCCAGATGCTGATTGCCCTTACCAAATATTAATTTTGTATTAGAAGGATAATTATGGAAAAGATGTAAACAGCAATAATCTTTTCATTTATAAGCTAAATTGCCAGTTTTGAATCACAAATGAATGAAAATGGTTCATGTTCTTGTTGTGTCACATTTCCTGTGTTCTCATTAATTAACCCTTTTCCAAACAAGACCTGGTTTTGATGTCCCTAATAGAAAAGGCTTGGGAAAACACTGAAACAAAAGAAGAAACTGCTGATAATCAGCAGTTTCTCCTTTTGTCTCAATATTTTCTGTGCCATATTTTACACAAGTCCTATCTTTAATAACATCCATTTTGTCATTTGTGGCAGTTTTTTAAGTGGATCACCCTAAATTTTGTCATTTGGGAAAGGGTTAAGGTAACTGTTACTGAGATATGAAATGAGGCTGACCAGTCAGTCCTGCATCTTTGGGATTTAACTAGCCCTGACCAAGCAACTGGCAGGTAATGTCTGTCGGGCGCAGCTAGCTAGTGCTTTATGATGTTTTCTTTCGAATATTCCTGAACATGTGTTTTGCAAGTTTGACTTGGTTTTTATTAGCTCACCTGAGCACAAAGTGCTCGAGGTGAGGTATTGTGATCGGTTTTCACAAAAAAATCTTCTCCTCCTAAAGTACAGGGCAGAATTCAATCATATTTCACACATATGATCTAAGGGTTATGCTTTTTCAAATTACTTCAAAGAATTTGAATCGGGGCCATAATGGGGTCAAAAAGTAGGTCACTAGGTCAAATCTTCTTTTTGCTCTCGGGGCCACATTTGTTGCTCGATCGTTGTGAAAATTATTCAGAATATTTGTCTTGATAATATCTAGGTCATGATAACAAATAGGTCAAGCCAGGTCAAAAACTAGGTCACTAGGTCAACTATTGTAAAATCCATCTTTTTCCTCTATAAGTGCCAATTTTGGCACAAACTTTGTCAAAATTGTCCTGAATGTTTATCTTAATGATATCTAGGCTATGTCTAGAAGTGGGTCATTCCAGGTCATTAACTAGGTCGTGAGGTCAAATCTTGTGAAATCCTTCCTTTTGCTCTGGAAGTGCCAATTCTTGGTCCAAACTTTGTCAAAATTGTTCTAAATGTTTATCGTTATGATATCTGTGTCATGATCAAAGGAGGGTCATGCAAGGTCAAAAACTATGTCACAAGGTCAAATATTACAGATCCTTCCTTTTGCTCTGGAGATGCCAATTTTGCCCCAAAAATTTGTCAAAACTATCCTAAATACTTATCTTGATATCTAGGTTATGTACAAAGTGTGGGTCATGTAAGGTCAAAAACTAGGTCATTGGGTCAAATCTTGGTTTTGCTTTAAGAACGGAAATATATACTCAAACATTGTGAAAATTGTTCAGAATGTTTATCTTGACGAAATCTGGGTCATTTTAAAAGTGGGTCATGTGAGGTCAGAAACTAGGTCACTAGGTCAAATCTTGTTTTGCCTGTAAGAACCAAAATATTTACTCAACCATTGTGAAATTGTTCAGAATGTTTATCTTGACGAACTCTGAGTCATTTTAAAAGTGGGTCATGTGAGGTCAGAAACTAGGTCACTAGGTCAAATTTTGTTTTTCCTCTAAGTAAATATATTTACTCAATCATTGTGAAAATTCAGAATGTTTATCTTGATGATATCTTGGTGATATGAATAGCAGGTCATTTGAGGTTAAAAACTAGGTCACTAGGTCAAATTTTGATTTTGTTCTTAGAACAAAAATATTAACTATATCATTGTGAAAATTTTCAGAATGTTTATCCTGATGATTTCTTGGTGATGTGAAAAGTGGGTCATGCGAGGTCTAAAACTAGGTCATTAGGTCAAATTTTGTTTTTGCTCTTAGAACCAAAATATTTACTTTATCATTGTGAAAATTGTTCAGAATATTTATCTTGACGAAATTTAGGTCATTTTGAAAGTGGGTCATGTGAGGTCAGAAACTAGGTCACTAGGTCAAATTTTGATTTTGCTCTAAGAACCAAAATATTTACTTTATCATTGTGAAAATTGTACAGAATGTTTATCTTGACGAAATCTGGGTCATTTTAAAAGTAGGTCATGTGAGGTCAGAAACTAGGTCACTAGGTCAAATTTTGTTTTTCCTCTAAGAACCAAAATATTTACTCAATCAGTGTGAAAATTCAGAAAGTTTATCTTGGTGATATGAATAGCAGGTCATTCTAGATTAAAAACTAGGTCACCGGGTCAAATTGTGATTTTGCTCTAAGAACCAAAATATTTACTTTATCATTGTGAAAATTGTTCAGAATGTTTATCCTGATGATATCTTGGTGATGTGAAAAGTGGGTCATGCGAGGTCTAAAATTAGGTCACTGGGTCAAATCTTGTTTTTGCTCTAGGAACCAAAATATTTACTTTATGGTTGTGGAAATTGTTCAGAATATTTATCTTGATGATATCTGGTCAATGTTAAAAGGGGGCGGGGCCATGTGAGGTCAAAATCTAGGTCACTAGGTCAAATTTTGATTTTGCTCTAAGAACTAAAAATATTTACTTTATCATTGTGAAAATTTCCAGAATGTTTATCCTGATGATATCTTGGTGATGTGAAAAGTGGGTCATGCGAGGTCTAAAACTAGGTCACTAGGTCAAATTTTGTTTTTGCTGTAAGAACCAAAATATTTACTTTATCATTGTGAAAATTGTTCAGAATGTTTATTTTCACAATATCTGGGGCATGTATAAAGTGGGTCATGGGCGGTCAAAACCTAGGTCAAATTTTGTTTTTGTCCAAAAAAATCAAAATATTTATTCATCATTGTGAAAATAGTTCAGAATTGCTTATCTTGATGATAAATTGGTCATGTAGAAAGTGGCTAATGTTAGGTCAAAAACTAGGTCAAAAGGTCAAATCTTGCTTTTTGCTCTAAGAACCAAAATATTTACTCATCATTGAGAAAATTGTTCTGAATGTTTATCTTGATGATGTCTAGGTCATGTAAAAAGTGGGTCATGTAAGTTTGAAGTTTTCAAGCTGTTTGTTTCAAAGTCCTCTCAGGTGAGCGATGCAGGGCCATCTTGTTAATATTTGACCCTGTCCTATAATCCAAACATGTCCAATTCTCTATTTGTAATCAGGAAAATGGGCTGCGTCTTTTTGTGTGGTGTCTGTGATTGAGAAGATTGCCATCAAGAGGTATAAACTTCTTGGTTGTTCTTGGCCCTTGCATTGGCCTGAAACATTTGTGCAATGACAATGTGCAAGTACTGGTGCAGTTTGCAGGACTAAGAGGGATAAATAATCATAGTTGTGAGAACTTGTTTCCCCAATCAATATGAGATAGATATGTTTTAGCTAACCCATGTACACTTTTCTCACATTTCAGAGGTTGCTGCTGATGCATCATGCCCATCCTCCTATGTGAACACACAGACACCATGTTTGGACCTGAATGCCTGGTGTCGACAACTAGTTGGATCAGAACACAAGTGTACATGTGAAAATGGATTCAGTGCTAATAGTCAGGGGCAATGTGTGCAAGTAGCAGGTCAGTTACCTTTATAACTGTCCAAAATACTAACCCTTTCCCAAACAACAAAACTTTTTGACTTTTCCAATTAAAAAGCTGCTGTACCAGACAAAATGGATGTTGATAAAAGTAGGATTGTGTACAATAAAGCACAGAAATCTTTGAGTCAAAAGGAGAAAAGGCTGAAAATATTTTTTCTTTTGTCTCAATTTTTTCTCAAAATTGTTGAAAAATATTCTTTTGAATCAATGTTTTCTCTTCTCAACCCTTTTCTATTAGGGACATCAAAATCAAGTGTTGTTTGGGAAAGAGTTAAGCTCCTTATTAGGTTAAGTTCATAACTTTATTGTTATAAATGGTTAAGCTCCTTATTTGGTTAGGTTTTGTTGTTTGTAAGCTGCTGAATTAGAAAAGTATGATTCTTAAGGGGGAATGCTCCAGTTTCCTAATTTTGTTTACAATAATAGAATTCAATAATATTTTATATGTTATTACCAATTGTAAAATAAAATAAAAATGGATGGTCAGCGATCTTGTTTGAATTTTATAGGCATTTGTATCACATACCCCTACAGCGAAAAAATGCACAATTTCTTGCACCTGTCCAAGGTCACTAAAATGCTAATAAAATGCTGTATATTCATCGTTTAGTCCGGAAAACAGATTTAAAGTAACGTCTTACATTTAATAAGAACAGAAAACCCAAAATATGTGCTATTATGTACGCGTAAATGTATAAAACAGCATGCTCGCGTGTTCTGTTAGATCAACGAAGCTGGAGTGTTTAATGTCAAAATTTGCATATTTATGCCCCCTTTCGAAGAAAATGGGGTATATTGTTTTGCAAGTGTCGGTCGGAAGGTCGGTCCGTCGGAAGGTCGGTCGGTCGGTCCGTAGGTCGGTCGGTCTGTCCGTAGACCAAACCTTGTCCAGAGCATAACTCAAAAAGTATTTAAGGTAGAATCATGAAACTTCATAGGTGGATAGATCTCATTATGGAGAGGTGCAGTGCACAAGAACCGTAACTCTGCCGATCAACATTTTTGAGTTATTGCCCTTTGTTGATTTTATAACTTGATTCTTGTCCGGAGCATAACTCAAAAAGTATTTAAGGTAGAATCATGAAACTTTACAGGTGGATAGATCTCATTATGGAGAGGTGCAGTGCACAAGAACCGTAACTCTGCCGATCAAATTTTTTGAGTTATTGCCCTTTGTTGATTTTCAAACTTGATTCTTGTCCGGAGCATAACTCAAAAATTATGTTAGGTAGAATCATGAAACTTTACAGGTGAATAGATCTCATTATGGAGAGGTGCAGTGCACAAGAACCGTAACTCTGCCAATCATATTTTTGGAGTTATTGCCCTTTGTTGATTTTCAAATTTGACCATTGTCCGGAGCATAACTCAAAAAGTATGTAAGGTAAAATCATGAAACTCTGCAGGTGGATAGATCTCATTATGGAGAGGTGCAGTGCACAAGAACCGTAACTCTGCCGATCAACATTTTTGAGTTATTGCCCTTTGTTGATTTTATAACTTGATTCTTGTCCGGAGCACAACTCAAAAAATATGTAAGGAAGAATCATGAAACTTTACAGGTGAATAGATTTCATTATGGAGAGGTGCAGTGCAATAGAACCGTAACTCTGCCAATCAAATTCTTGGAGTTATTGCCCTTTGTTGATTTTTACACTAAATTCTTAACCTTGCAGATATCTCATGTCCTTTTACACATACAGCCTTGATATCTCACACATAGATACCTCCTATCAACATGGTTCACATTTAACCATGACCTTGGACCTTATGACCTTGACCTTGGAGTTTGACCTACTTTAAAAAAAATTAAACCCGGCATATATCTCATGACCTTTTACAAATACAGCCTTGATATTTCACACATGGACACATCTTACCAAGACCTTTCACAAATGACCATGACCTTGGAGTTTGTGACCTTGACCTTGGGGTTTGACCTACTTTTAAAAAACTTTAACCTGGCCGATATATCATGTCCTTTTACACATACAGTCTTGATATTTGACACATGGAAACCTCCGACCAAGACCTATCACATACGACTATGACCTTGGACCATGTGGACTTGACCTTGGAGTTTGACCTACTTTTAAAAAAATTAAAGTGGGCCTATATCTTATGTGCTATTACATATACAGCCTTGGTATTTCACACATGGACACATCTTACCAAGACCTTTCACATTTGACCATGACCTTGGACCTTGTGACCTTGACCTTTGACTTCGACCTACTTTAAAAAAAACTTTAACCTAGCCGATATATCAATTCCTTTTACACATACAGCCTTGATATTTGACACATGGACACCTATGACCAAGACCTTTAACATTTGACCATGACCTTGAACCTTGTGACCTTGACCTTGGTGTTTGACCTACTTTAATAATACATTAACCTGGCCTATATTTCATGTCATTTTACATATACAGCCTTGATATTTCACACATGGTCACTTCCAACCAAGATATTTCACTTTTGACCATGACCTTGAACCTTGACCTTGGAGTTTGACCTACTTTTAAAAAACTTAAACTAGGCCTATATCTCATGTCCTGTTACCTATACAGTCTCGATATTTTTATACATGGACACCTCCTACCAAGACCTTTCACATTTGACCATGACCTTGGCCTGTGTGACCTTGACCTTTGATTTTTACATACTTTTAGAAATCTTTAACCTAGCCTTTATCTTATGTCCTATTACACCTACAGCCTTGATATTTTACACATAGACACCTCCTACCAAGACCTTTCACATTTGACCATGACCTTGAATATTGCAACTATGACCATGGAGTTTGACCTACTTTTAAAAAGACTGAAACCAGGCATATATATCATGTCCTTTTACACCTACAGCCTTGATATTTCACACATGGACACCTCCAACCAAGACATTTCACATTTGACTATGACCTTGACCTTGGCATTTGGCCTACTTTTAAAAACTTTAATCTGCCCTATGTTTCATTTTACTTTTACATATACAGCTTTGATATTTTACACATAGACACCTCCTACCAAGACCTTTCATATTTGACCATGACCTTGGACCTTGTTAACTTGACCTTGGACTTTGACCTACATCAAATGTAGGCCCTTGAGGGGGCATATATGTTTTACAAACATCTCTTGTTTTGGAAATATTTCAAGTTCTATATAATAGAATTTGATAAAACTCCCTCATTGTATTAAGCAACATGTCCTGGTAATAATTCAAAAAGAAAATGTATAGGTCAGTGCACTTATTTGTGAATTACAGCACTTTTTATCAGCTACACATGAATAAAATGACACAAAACAGTGGTAACTGCATACACACTTACAGTGTTGAATCTAGCTTTGCCCGAGAGGGGGCCCGTTGGGCCCACAGCCATCAAAACAGGGGGACATTTGGGGGAAATGGGGGACAAACATAGAAAAAGAAGTAAAATTATGATACTTACCTTTAATTGGTTTGTACACATGAATGTACATTGTTTTCTTGCATTAGTAAGCCAAAAAACATTGTTTTGACTTTGTAATATTCAAATTTAAAAATTTGTAACGATATGTCAACTTAATGGCAGTTTCGCAATATTTTACCTTACGATAGCGATAGGTCGATAGAAGTTTTAAAAGTCGATAAATATCACGATAGTTCTTTCGAATATCAACTGTTTACGATAGTTTTCTTAAAAACGAAAGTAGAACCAAAATTAACAACAATCGAGTCCAGTAAACGCTTGATTCTAAGTAAACATAAACTCAAAAAAGCGTTTCAAAGATCATGAGTAAATTACCTTACTCCTAGAGGGGTGCTCTCAATGAAGTTAATTGATCAATTACTCGGGCAGGTGCGCGGAAGCGTCTATTTTGAAGCAAGTCAAATAGGGTCAGAAAAATGACAAATGAAGGCATTTCACACGAAGGAATGTATTCCGTTTTTGTAGGAAATTGGTTTAACTTTCAGAAAATAACTGAATTTGAAGCGTATTCGATCGTTTTCAGTACAATCGTAGGTTTCGGAGTTTTCCTCTCTGATTAAATCGCCCGGTAACCTACTCAAGCCGTCAGGTGATACTAAGTTCCGCCCATTTATGCAAATTTCTCATCGATCTCTTCCTTACCCATGCGCGTTAGCGGATATTGGAAAAATGTAAACAAACCAAACAGGGAACCTCTAAATAATCGGAAAAGTTAAATTAGAAATCTCATATGAATTATTTTCAAGGCGAAAGTGAATTTTAGATTTGAAGTTAGGACGACCATACAGGCTTTATAATACCGGAATGGACTTTTTTACGATCGAGAAGCGAGTGCGCCCGTCGGGCCCGAGCTTGTGTTTCCATTGCGTCATTTGTGGATTTTGCCGGCCCATGGCGCAATGGCGCACTCTAGATTCAACACTGCACTTACGACTGTCTTGCTCTAAATAATCGATTTCCATCTTGAGGAAATCAGTTTTGCATAATAAGTGCACTTTTACCGTCGAAAATGGTAAATTGTAATGATGCGTTATATTATCGAAAATATGGTAGCGAAACAATTATTGGTACGAAACATTTAATTTACTACAGTAATGACCGAGTGTTCCGAAAAACTGGAGCATTCCCCCTTAATCGGAAGAGATATTCTGATCAGAAATCTTAAAAAATTATCTTAAAAAATTTCATTTTCATCAAAGTTTGACTTGCATATTTCTTGTGCAATTGTATTTGAAGATTTGCATCATGATACCTAAGAGTATTAGTTATTCAATTTGAGGGAATCTTGAAGATTGGCATTTATGACATTTGAGATCAGCATGGATCTTTATCATTCTCCAGAAACATGCGGTCTGATCAAGATCCATTTTGTTCTCTAACTGCCTCTTTATGATCTGCAGCAATATCTGTAATTGAAAAGCATATAAGACCTTACCAGGCTGTACTTTTTTGTCCAAGGAGTTTATTTCAGAAGCCTTGCATTGGTGGCACTGTCAGGGTTTATTGTCTTTATCTTTTAACTTACATGAGATAGAGCCTTGATATTTCACCTTGACCTTTGAACTCCTTTTTGTGACTTTTGTTTCAAAAGAGAGCTACATTGTCCTCTGACATTTTTTGTTAAGATTGGCATATCTGAATCCTTTCCTAAGCCAGGCCTTATTGTTTTGACATCCCCAATAGAACATGCTTGGAAAAGCATTAAAGTGAAAGAAGGAAATGCTAATTATCAGCATTTTCTCTTTTTCTCAGTGTTTTCTGCTCTTATTTGTTCACAAATCATTTCTCTATTGGCATCCAGTATGTTCTTGTATTGCACCATTCTTGTTTTTGTCATTTTGGAATGGGTGAAATGCTGACTTTATGCAGACTCTATTTTACAAATGACACTTTTGTCTAATGATAAAAGCAAATTGTCAGTTTTTACGGGCAACGCCACAGCAGTATTGTTTGCATGGTGTGCATGATAATTCCTTGTCTACAAGATAAAAATTGGAATATTGATATTAGGCATCAATGCTATTGAAATACATTGTCAGTGGGCTGTCATTACCTTTATTCAAGCTGTAGTTACCAGGTCACCTAATGATTATATATATATCATTACACAAAATACAGTTTGAAATTTGTTCTTGTAGATTGCCCTGATTTAAATAACCCAACTAATGGAGTTGTACAAACAAGTATTGATGCTGACAGTGGCAATGCCACATATACATGTAACCAGGGCTATGTTATAAATGGGTCAAATAATCAAAGTACAATCAGGATCTGTGAAAACAGCTTGTGGGCTGACTTGGAGCCAACTTGTTCTGCATTGGGTATGAAATTTAGTGCGCTTAGGAGAAAAGACCTGCTTTAGGAGAAAAGACCTGCTATCACTTTTCCATCTTTTCACAAAATTTTCTTGATTCACCAGTCTTCTGACTTTTCGTTAACAAATTGTGATCTAGATATGTATGCATATTTATGTGTGTTGTCTATGTCTGTGTCTGTTTGTCTAACCGACTTCGCTATGTTGTATGATTTTGTTGTTAACCTAGCCTACAATTCTACTATACTTTTGAAGCTTTGTATAAGTATTGACTATGTATTTAAAGTGTTGAAAATACAAATGTTCACTGTCTCTTCAGCGTGATTTAAGAATGACAAATTTTAAATTCAAGATGAATTGTTGTGAGGGTGCTTAGTTGCGATTTTGTTGCTGATTTATTTCAGTTTAGTTTATTTCTAATAGTAATGTGTATATAGAAGCAATTTTCTGTCAACAGTCTGTCTTTCTGTCTGAAAACTTAACATTGGCCATTTTGGCGGCATTTGTGTTTCACAAACACATCTTGTTTAGCATGTCTTAAGATTATAATTAGTATTGAATATTTAAGTCAGGTCACAATGGCTGGTTTTAGAAGCTATGGTACTGATTAGATTGTTACATTAATTATCATACATAATTATATAATCTGTTAGTTTGAAACTGAATTTTGTAAATAATTTTCATCACACAATTTCACTTGTTAATGATTATGCACTTCTCTTATTTAAAGCTGAAATTACTTTCATGCATAGTTAGTGTATTATTATTCAAAACGATTTTACTTGGCGATTAGATCTACTTAATTTTTGTGACCATTTTTGTAAGTTTACCCTATGCGTAATCATTGCAAAAGTATAGATATAATGTCTAATGATGTTACTTGCTTTAAAATCATATGTTTGTCATGTATTTATATATTTATTGTTGTTTGTAGTGTGCAGTGACCTTACTGACCCAGATAATGGTGTTGTTGATATAACAAATAACACTGAAGGTGGAATAGCAACTTACACATGTAACGAGGGATATGTTGTTGTTGGAGCAAATAACCAGCAGGTGGCCACGAGGCAATGTTCGAATGGCACATGGTCTGACACAGAACCAACATGTTCCCTTATTGGTATAGGATATCATCCAGAAATTCTGATTAACATGCTAAACTCCGCCCCTTACAGCTAACCCAAACCACTTTTGCATGTTGGTGGATTTCAAACTGTGGACAGAATATCACGCAGAAATTCTGATTAACAATCAAAGTCCAGCCCCTTTTAAACTAACCCAACCCACTTTTGCATGTTGGTGGATTTCAGACTGAATGGATATCATCCAGAAATTCTGATTAACATACTAAGCCCCGCCTCTTTTTCAGCTAACCCAACCCACTTTTGCATGTTGGTGGATTTCAGACTATGGACAGGATATCATCCAGAAATTCTGACTAACATACTAAGTCCCGCCCCTTTTAAGCTTACCCAGCCCACTTTTGCATGTTGACAAATTCATAGGGGAACATCATACTGAAAATTAAACTTAAACAGCCTAAACTTTTGCATGTTGATAGATTTTAACATTGTTCTTGTATATGATTAACCCTTATCCAAGAGACAAAAAATTGGGGTTTACCAATTTTGAAACAGCTACAGACGACAAAATTGATGTTGATAAAGATAGAATTTGTGTATGATACAGTATAGAAAATGTTAATGCAAAATCAGAAAATACTGATTATCAGCATTTTCTTCTTTGGTCTCAATGTTTTCTCAAGCCTTTTCTATGAGGAACATCAAAATCAGGTCTTAATTGGTTTTGTTTGGGTAAGAGCTATCTTGGAAAAAATTAAAAAAAAAACTACATGATTTGTTGCATGTTGCCTCACAGCTTTGTATATTTATTATTAAATGCAATAACTTTTTTCTTTGGTGTTACAAGGCACAGAGACAAATGGGAAGAAACAATGCCATAATTCAGTAAACCTAGTGATATTATAATGTAGAATAAAATATAATTAAGAGTTGCATCATAGACTTTTGTTAGTGTTTTGTTATGCTTAGAAATAATTTTCTATTATTTGTGTTTGCCTAGACCATTGCTTTTAAATTGCAAATGGATTAGATCGATATCTTTGAATCATCAAAAATCATTTCATTTTAATGCTGTTATACTACATTGTCGCATAAATACTCATATGAATGTAAATAGTAAATAAGGTGTACTTGGAAATAGAGCAGTTCTTAATTTCAAATTGGAAGATACTACATATATGTATTTTGCAATATTTGCAGATCAAGTAATATACATATTTTTTTTTCTAAAAACAAAAGCAGTTTTATTCATGTTACACTTCAAGACAGATTTTATAATTCTTGACATAATTTTCCCTTTTTCTAACCCTTTCCTAAACCACAAAAAGTTCTGTCCAAATTGAACTGTGTCTCTCTGGGTAGAAATCATAGTGGAAAAAAAGAAATAGCTTGTCACAAGCAATTCCTTGATTTTCCAAGATAAATTCAAAGGTTTCAAAAAGTGGCATGAAGGAAATTTTCCTCAAATTGTTATTTCCTTGGTATTTGAGAACTGATTTGAAAAGTTTCTTTATTTTCCCTTTCCCAAACGACACCATTTATGATTTTTAGCTCCACTGGCCGAAGGCCAGCGGGGCTTATGTCATGGCCCTGTGTCCGTCGTCCGTGCGTCCGTCCGTCCGTCCGTCCGTCCGTGCGTAAACTTTTTCTTTAAACATCTTCTTCTCCATAACTATTGGACCAATTTCAACCAAACTTCACAGGAATCTTCCTTGCATGAACCTCTTCCAAATTCCTTCATAAAAATTATTTCCGTGCAGAACTTGAATTTTAATTAAATAAATTAAATCAAATTTTCGAAAAATCTTTAAAAATTCTTCTTCACCAAAATTACTTGACCAATTTCAACCAAACTTCACAGGAATCTTCCTTGCATGAACCTCTACCAAATTCCTTCAAAAAAATAAATTCTGTGCAGAACTTGAATTTTAATTAAATAAATTAAACCAAGTTTTCGAAAAATCTTTAAAAATTCTTCTTCTCCAAAACTACTGAACCAATTTCAACAAAACTTCACAGAAATCTTCCTTGCATAAACCTCTTCCAAATTCCTTCAAAAAAAATTTGGTGCAGAACTTTAATTTTAATTAATTTAATTGAATTAAATTTTCGAAAAATCTTTAAAAATTCTTCTTCTCCAAAACTACTGTACCAGTTTCAACCAAACTTCACAGAAATCTTTTTTTCATAAATTTCTACCAAATTCCTTCAAAAGAATAAAATCCGCGCAGAACTTGAATTTTGATTAATTTTAATTGATTTAAATTTTCGAAAAATCTTTAAAAATTCTTCTTCTCCAAAACTACTGGACCAATTTCAACCGAACTTCACACAAATCATCCTTGCATGAATCTCTACCAAATTCCTTCAAAAGAATAAAATCTATGCAGAACTTGAATTTTAATTAATTTAATTGATTTAAATTTTCGAAAAATCTTTAAAAATTCTTCTTCTCCAAAACTACTGGACCAATTTCAACCAAACTTCACAGAAAATTTTATTGCATAAATCTCTACCAAATTCCTTCAAAAGAATAAAATCCGCACAGAACTTGAATTTCAATTAATTTAATTGATTTAAATTTTCGAAAAATCTTTAAAAATTCTTCTTCTCGAAAACTACTGGACCAATTTCAACCAAACTTCACACGAATCATCCTTGCATGAATCTCTACCAAATTCCTTCAAAAGAATAAAATCGATGCAGAACTTGAATTTTAATTAATTTAATTGAATAAAATTTTCGAAAATTCTATAAAAATTCTTCTTCTCCAAAACTCCTGGACCAATTTCAACCAAACTTTACAGAAATGTTCCTTGCATTAATCTCTTCTTAATTCCTTCAAAAGAAATTCTATGTAGAACTTAAAGGGACATTTCATTCCAATTTCAATTTTTTAAAGTATGTCTTGATGCCAAGATTGGTTATTCTAATGAGTATAAATACTATTAGTTTTTTGAAGTTGTTGCCCATAAGCAAGAAACACGCATTTTAAGTTGAGACATAATCGATAAATTGCATATAAATCCGAACTGTTGTCCACAACAATTTGTTAAATTTTAACACAAAAATATAAATTTCTCGTAAACGGCGCCATATTTTGGCTTGAAATTTTCAGAATTTTCATAAGGAAATATGCTCTTTCAGATAAAAATAAAAGTAAAATTTATGACAAAAAATTCTGAAATGTCACTTTAAATTTTGATTAATTAAATTGAATTAAATTTTCGAAAAATCTTCTTTTCCAAAACTACTGGACCAATTTTATCCAAACTTCACACGAATCTTCTTTGCATTTATCTCCAGAACTTAAATTTTGATAAATTTAATTAAATTGAATTTTCGAAAAAATTGTTAAATAATCTTTTTCTCCAAAACCTACAGGACCAATTTAAACCAAACTTCACAGGAATCTTCCTTGCGTGAATCTGTTCCAAATTCCTTCACGATCGGATGAAAAGCTTGGCAGTTGTGGGCTAGGCTTTTTTTTTTCGCTATATGAAACAGTGTAATTTTAAGAAAATTTTAAAAACATTTCTGCTCCTTAATCACTTATTGGATTTCATTCTGGTGTAGCATGAATCTTCTTTGAGTAGACCTCTATTGTATTCCTTGAAGAAGTTTGTAATCTAAATGTCTAAAAGCCAGTGGAGCGATACAGGGCCATCTTGGCCCTCTTGTTTTCAAATTGAAGGGAGTTGCAGACAATAAAATTAATGCAAAATCAAAAGGTTTTAGATTTTTTTAGGGAAATACAGGAAATCCTGATAATGCCAAATGGCTTAATATTTTTCTTTCCTCATTCTTTCCTATTTGAGATGCCAAAAACAGAGTAAATTGCTAGGGAGAAGTCAAACACAAGGTTTATGCAAACAAATTGTTTAATAATGGTCAAATAACTTATTTACCGAACCATCCTTTTCTATATAAAGCTTCAGAGCTCATTACATGTAAATCTCTGTTTATTTATATTTGTATTTTAACCCTTTCCTGTACACAAATTGCTTTTTACATCCCAAAATAAAAAGATTTTTTGAAAACATGGGGACAAAAGATGAAAATGTAGATATCAGTGTTTTAGTCTTCATCTCAATACTTTCTGTGTTTTAACCCAAACAGCAGATTTTTAGGTATCAGTCCAAATTCAAAGATGTTGCAGACGACAATTTCAAGTGAATGAAATTTAATATTTTTTGGTCTTTTTACGTAGAAAATATTGTGGGAAATGAAGAAATTGCTTGTGACAAGCAATTTCTTCTTTGTCCACAATGTTTTCCAAAGTCATTATCTAAAAGGGTGTCAAAAGGCGTCAATGTGTGGGAATGGGTTAATGTGAATAAATTTCAAATTCTTGAACATCCATATGTAGTTTTGCAAATAAATGAAGTCAAATATTGATTCAAGCCTAATTTCTACAAACAAGAAGTCTTATTTTACTGCTCATTATGTATTCTTCAGCATGATCAAAGAACTAAACAGAAATGCATGGAATAATCACTTTGAAAAAATTAAAGTTTTCTCAGGTTAAACTACCGGTAGTTATTTTTAACTTCTTACATTTCTGATTCACAGATTCAAAAATTATCCTCTGTACAACAAAATACTATAAATTCAGATAAAAACAGATAATCTTATGGCATCATACCCAATTTTATTGTTATAAGACTTGGTTTATCTTTGAAGGTGTCATTTCTTAATAACAAAACATATCATTATTTTCAAAGAAACCATCTTTCATAGTTTATCTCTGAAGGTTTCATTTCTTATAAACAAAACAGAATTATTTTCAAAGAAACCTAATTAATTAGATTAGAACAGATAAGAGGGGATGAAGACATTCTAGATTTGTTATTTCAATTTCAAACTCTATGTTGTGGGTACTCATTCGAATTGTCTGGATGATATGATTCTATTGAGTACCCACATCATAGAGTTTGAAGAAAAATAAATGAACTATTCAATTTTGAAAATTGACCACCCACCTGATCTGTAGTTCTGATTTTATTACAGATTGTGGATCACCCATTAGTACCATAACAAATGGTCAAGCCACTGTAGTTGGCCAATCTACAGTAAACTCTACTGTGACGGTGCAATGTAACATTGGTTTTGAAATAACTGATGATACAGTTGTTACTTGCCTGACAAATGGAAACTGGTCCTCTGCTATTTGTGAATTAATAGGTACCTGCATTATTAAAATAATTGTAATTTAAAAAGATTTTGAAGTCGGTGAATATAATAATACTATAGAGCAACGGCGGGTTTTATCGACCATCGGGAATTATCAACCATTTACTGTTTTGTTTACCATTTCCTTCATATGATCTCATTAGATATCATTCTAACTTAAAAATCCGACACAGTAGATCTTTACCAAGTATTATGTCTACATTTCTATCCAAAATTAGGCGTTCTTCAAGAAATTTTAACCATTCATTGCAAGAGGCACATGAACGTTATTTACAAAATGGCCGTCTTATCCGATGAGTTAAGAGCTATGGTCATTGAAGAAATGGATTTTTATGATATAGCGCTTTGTATTTTTCCATTTCATTTATCAAAACAAGTGCCAAATTGAATTTCTTACCTCTCTAACTTTGTCTGATGACTGTATAAGCTGTCTGACCTTAGATACATGGGTGGTCGGTAACTGCCACAAACATTTACGTAGTGCAGGTGTTACCGACCAAAGAAGTGCCCTTCGTCCTGTAACTATGTTTAGAGGTCGGTTACACACACAATTGAAAGGCATTTTTGAATATGGCTGACAGTCTATGATGTTAGAACAAAAGTCAACCCATTTCATCTTCCACGTGGTTTGAACCTCCAGTGGTCGATAATACCCCTTACTCTTCTGATCAGTCTTTATTAGCTCACCTGAGCACGAAGTGCTCAAGGTGAGCTATTGTGGTCACTCAATGTCCGTCGTCCGTCCGTCCGTCTGTCCGTCCGTCCGTCTGTCCGTCTGTCCGTCTGTCAACAATTTGGTGTTAACACTCTAGCATCCACAAAAAGTTGGCCAATCTTAATCAAACTTGGTCAAAGCAAGTATGGTCATAAGTTCTCGGATGAGTTCGATTATGGGCCTGATCGGACCTGGAAGTCTGGAGTTATTTGCCCTTGAACGTAAAAAATAGCTAGTTTTGACCTTGTTAACACTCTAGCATCTACAATTATTGATCAATCAAGACAAAACTTGGAAATGATGTTGGAGACCATAAGATCTCGGATGAGTTCGATTTTCAGTCTGATCTGACTAGAAAAACGAGAGTTATGTGCCCTTGAAATCGACAAAATTGCCATTTTCGGCAGTTTTCGACCTTGTTTACACTCTAGAATCTACTATTATTAATCAAACAAGACAAAATTTGGACACAATGTTGGGGACCATAAGATATTGGATGATTTTAATTTTCAGTCTGATCTGAACAGAAAGTCCAGAGTTACATGCCCTTGAATTTGACAAAATTGCCATTTTCGGCTTGTTTTGACCTTGTTAACACTCTAGAATCTACAATTATTAATTAATGAAGACAAAACTTGGACACAATGTTTGGAATCATAAGATCTCGGATGAGCTAGATTTTCAGTCTGATCTGATCAGAAAGTCCAGAGTTATGTGCCCTTGAACTTGACAAAATTGCCGTTTTCGACTGTTTTCGACCTTGTTTACACTCTAGAATCTACAATTATTTATCAATCAAGACAAATTTTGGACACAATGTTGGAGACCATAATATCTCTGATAAGTTTGATTTACAGTCTGATCTGACCGGAAAGACGAGAGTAATGTGCCCTTGAATTTGATAAAATTGCCATTTTCGGCTGTTTTCGACCTTGTTTGCACTTTAGAATCTACAATTATTAATTAATAAAGACAAAACTTGGACACAATGTTTGGGACCATAAGATCTCAGATGAGTTTGATTTTCAGTCTGATCTGATCAGGAAGTTGAGTGTTATGTGCCCTTGAATTTGAAAAAACTGCTGTTTTCGGCTGCTTTCGACCTTGTTTATACTCTAGAATCTACAATTATTTATCAATCAAGACAAAACTTGGACACAATGTTCACAGTTGGGCACCATAAGATCTTGTATAAGTTTGATTTTCACAATGCTATTGACCATAAGTTCGTTCTCAGTCTTAAAGTCATAAATATTAATTGAATTGAACAAAAGAGTTGCTCATATCATTTTGGTTCAGGTGAGCGATATAGGACCATCATGGTCCTCTTGTTTTTAAGATTATTACTAAACGACCTCCCTAGAAGTAATCAATCATTTGTAAAAGCAATGACCTCTGCATAGAGATGACGGATCTTACACCCGTACATCAACTTTCAAACTATAAATAACATTTTGGGTAAGTGGTCGATAACTGCCACATTGGTCGATAACAGACTGCTCAAGGTCATCTTATAAAAACGTTGATATTTTATTACATTTCAAAGATATATGGTCCGTAACACAACGCAATCAAAAGCCAATATTTGAATCTCGGTGACAGTCAACGATGTTAGGAGGACAGTCAGCCAGTTTCAACCGTAACCTGATTTGAACCTTAAATGGTCGATAATACCCGTCGTTGCTCTATATGATAAATGTGGATGTACAATTTAGTTGAATTGATCTTTCTAAATCGTATACTCAAATAACAAAACATATTGTTCATCACTTGTAATAATTGGTTTTTGTGAATAAAAAGAAAAGTCAAATTACAAAACATACTGTTCATCACTTACGATAATTTGAGACAATTGTATTTTGTGAATACTGTGTACTTCATATATCTTTGTTCTTTATTCAATGTGTGTATTGTAACTGAGTACATCATTAACATAATGATATATTCATATTTGTTTAATTTCCATTAACTTAATTGTTCATATTTACTCACTTCATTACAATTTTCAATGGTTAATCATCAATCTTACCTTTAAATTTGTTTTATTTGTTTTATTTTGACTTATGAATATGCATGGAAAAATGTCTCAACGTGACTGTTCACAGTTTTTAAATGCAAAGATCACTTTTCAGATTGTGGAGCTATCATTGACACCATAACAAATGGTCAAGCCACTGTAGGTGCCCAAACTACTGTCAATTCTACTGCTTCAGTACAATGTAACATTGGTTATCAAACAAGTACAAATACTGTTACTTGTTTGACAAATGGGAACTGGTCTCCTGCTACTTGTTCTATTATAGGTACTACAATTTTATTGCCAGCTTCTGAAGTCAGTGCAAATTGCAATACTGTGATTGAAAAAATGTGACAGTAAAATCTGGTTGAATTGGTTTATCTAGCTTTCCATGGTTTCTAAAAAAAACACATATTTCCAAACATATAATTCATTGCAATCATGTTACTTTTAAAGACTTTTGGATATTTTTTACTTGTTGTATATGTATAACATAGTGTAGTTCATATATCTTTGTTCATTACCATGTGTGAGTAATTGAATGTATCATTAACATAATTATATTTTTGTATTTGTTGAAAAGCCTTTAACATAATTGTTCATATTTGTTTATTTCATTATAATTTTCAATGATTAAATTGTCAATTTTACCTAGATTATTAAACTATATCTATTGCAAGATGTTTAATTTTGAAATCTTTATTTTGTTTCTATTATAAGAAGCAATGAAAAAATAAATGTCCCAGCATGACAGTTTACAGTTTTTACATGCAAACTTCACTTTGCAGATTGTGGATCAACCATTAGTACCATAACAAATGGTCAAGCCTCTGTAGTTGACCAAACTACAGTCAACTCTACTGCTTCAGTACAATGTAACATTGGTTATCAAACAAGTACAAATTCTGTTACTTGTCAAGCAAATGGAAACTGGTCTTCTGCCACTTGTTCACTTATAGGTACCATTATTAAAACAATTCTAATTACAGATTTTGAAGTTGGTGCATATAATAATACTATATCGCTGCTTTTCAACGAAAACTTGGCAACTGCAACTTGAACCAAGCTGCAGTTACGAGCTTTATGTTAAAAAAATGATGATAAATGAATAAACAATTTCAAACAAAATACAAATGCACAAATTACAATGTATATCATTCATCACAATCACTTTACTTCAAAGATTTTGAGATGTGAATATGTATATGTATAACACACTTTGTATTTCATATTATATCTTTGTTCAATTAGCATGTGTTAGTAATTTAGTATATCTTTAACATAACTACATATTTCACATTGTTCAATTTTTAGCTCCACTGGCCTTTCAGGCCAGCGGGCTATTGTCATAGCGGTGTGTCCGTCGTGCGTGCGTGCGTCCGTCCGTGCGTCCGTAAACTTTTTCTTTAAAAATCTTCTCCTCAGAAACTACTGGATGGATTTCAACCAAATTTCACAGGAATGATCCTTGGGTGACCCTCTCTCAGATTCCTACAAAGAGTTTGGATTGAACTAGAATAACTTAGTTGTCTGCCCTTGAATGTCAAAAAAGCTGGTTTTGACTTAATTTTTACTCTAAAATCTACAAATATTAACCAATCAAGACAAAACTTTGACAGAATATATGTAAGCATGATATCCTGCCTGGGTTTAATTTTCAGCTTGATCGGAATTTTACATCATGATCGAGTTATGTACCCTTGAATTTGACAAAAATTCCATTTTCGACTTTGTTTTCACTCTAACAACCATAATTGTCAACCAATCAAGATGATATTTTGACAGAATCTTGTTGACAGCAAGATCTTGCTTTTGTGTAATTTTCAGGATGATTGCATTGCTACAATCTGAGTTATATGCCCTAGAAATTGACAAAATTTCAGTTTTCAACACTTTTTTGGCCACATATATAGATTAATACTGACAAAATTTGGACAGACCATAAGATCTTGCTCGAGTTTAATATTCAGCTTGATTATTGTGGTGTTCAAGACATAAATTGTCGTCAAAATCATAGTTTTAGATCAGAATGTCTTTATTTTCATGATTTCTATGTTACATGCACAATAGCAACTTCTTGAACTAATTATCATAAAGGAAAACAACTCTTACTGAACTTTAAATTGCTCATATCATAAGTTACTTCCCTTAGTCTACCACAATTAACACACATATTGAATTATGTGCCCTCGAAATTGGCATAATGACAGTTTTCAACTTTATCATCACTCTAAAAATCCCCAAAATATTAGTCAATCATTTACCTTCTTTTCGCTTTGACCACATAATTGCTTCTCTTTACTTTGTCTCTGCTCTAAGAATCACAAGAATTTTAAAATATATCAGTTTAAGCATTTAGATAAATTTGTCAAATTTTTTATAGTATTAACCACAAGAAATTCAGGCCTGTGGAGCGACTCAAGACCTTCAGGTCTTTCTAGTTATAAACATATTTTTATTTATATTTGTTCATTTCATCGCAATTTCTAAAAGCTAAATTATCTGTTTCAATATGCATTGATAGATTTTATTGACTGATACAATTACACATATTTCGTTATATTCAAACCAATTTCCAAATATAAAGTAACTAGTAATGATTGTTACGTATAGTTCATTTAACTGTATTTTTTGCATGACTATATGATCTTTTCATTACAATTTGGATTTCTTTTATTATAGTATTATACTATATAAGTAATTAAGCAAGGTTACAAATTTTCCAGTATTCTTGTTTACAGTTATGTTTAATGCAAACTTCACTTTTCAGATTGTGGATCAACCATTAGTACCATAACAAATGGTCAAGCCACTGTAGGTGACCAAACTACTGTAAACTCTACTGCCACAGTACAATGTAACATTGGTTATGAAACAAATACAAGTACTGTTACTTGTATTGCAAATGGAAACTGGTCTTCTGCAACTTGTACTATTATAGGTACTACAATTTTATTGCCAGCTTCTGAAGTCAGTGCAAATTGCGATACTATGATTGAAAAAATGTGCATGTAAAATCTGTTTTAATTGGTTTATCTAGCTTTCTATGGTTTCTAAAAAAAAAACACATATTTCCAAACATATAATTTATTGCAATCATGTTACTTTTAAAGAGTTATGGATATTTTTACTTGTTGTATATGTATAACATAGTGTAGTTCATATATCTTTGTTCATTACCATGTGTGAGTAATTGAATATATCATTAATCTAATTACATATTCGTATTTGTTAAATTTCAATAACATTTATTCATATTTGTTCATTTTAATACAACTTTGAATGGTTAAAGTATCAGTTTTGCCTATATATCATTGATTTTAACTATAGCTATTGCTTGATACTTGATTTGGAATTCACTTATTTTTTATGCTCCCCGAAAAAATTTCGGGGGAGCATATAGTCGCCATGCTGTCCGTCCGTCCAGCTGTCCGTCTGTCTGTGTGTCCGTCCGTCCGTCCACAGCCATATCTCAGCAACCCTTGGACCAAATTCAATTAAACTTCACATGTGAACTCCCTGGGATAATCCCTAGGGACCTTTTCCTCCGTTTCTTAATTTGAGGCTGCGTCATGGAAAAAGGGGCCTTAATGTAAAAATTAGATTTTCTCTAATTTCTCTTCATCCAATGGGCAGAATTTATTGAAATTTTGTGCCTATGTGATAAATGAGATGTTCTCGACCACATTCTATAGAAAATGTGTGTACAAAAAATCCGTCATGGGAAAAGGGGGCTTAATGTATGATACCGGTAGTTTTTATTTTGTGACAAACACTTATTCGGGGAGCATAATCCGTCTATGACGGCTCTTGTTTATATATGCGTTGTAACAAATGTTGTTGCATTAAAAATGTTTTTGAAGTTGGTTACATGCAAAGTTCACTTTTCAGATTGTGGATCAACCATTAGTACCATAACAAATGGTCAAGCCACTGTAGATGACCAATCTACAGTCAACACTACTGCCACAGTACAATGTAACATTGGTTATGAAACAAGTACAAGTACTGTTACTTGTCAAGCAGAATCTGGAAACTGGTCTTCTGCTATTTGTTCAATTATAGGTACCATTATTAAGATATTTTAGTGACAGATTTTTAGGAAGTGCATATGATAATACTATTTATGGATAAGCAATGTGAAACAAATACAAATTACAAAACAGATCATTTTTACAATCATGTTTCTTGGGATACTTGTTACTTTTGAGTATTTATAGTAACACACAGTGTACTTTATAAAACTTTGTTCAATTAGCATGCATGAGTTATTTAGTACATGTATATCGTTAAGAAAATAACACATTCATATTTGCTGAATTTCCATCAACATAATTGTTCATATTTGTCCACTTCATTACAATTTTCATTAATTCACCTAGATTATTAAACAATTTTCTATCCTGTGGTATTTAATTTTGAATTCTTTCATTTTTTCCTACTTATATAAAGCAATGAAAAACTAAATGTCCCAACATGACTGCAGTTTTAAGTTTTTAAATGCAAGGTTTACTTTACAGATTGTGGATCAACCATTAGTACCATAACAAATGGTCAAGCCACTGTAGGTGACCAAACTACTGTCAATTCTACTGCTTCAGTACAATGTAAAATTGGCTATCAAACAAGTACAAATACTGTTACTTGTTTGACAACTGGAAACTGGTCTCCTGCTACTTGTACAATTATAGGTACCATTATTGAAACAATTTTAATTAAATATTTTGAAATTGGTGCATATAATAATACTACATTGCTGCTTTTCAAAGAAAACCTCGCAACTGCAGCTTGAAAGCTGCATTTACGAGGTTTTCTTTTAAAAACCATGATATATGAATAAATAATTTGGAACAAATACAAATGTACAAATAACAAAGTATATCATTCCTCACAATTGCTTTACTTCATGAGATAATTGTTACTTGTGAATATGTATATGTATAACACACTGTGTATTTCATATATCTTTGTTCAATTAGCATGTGTTAGTAATTTAGTATATCTTTAACATAACTGCATGTTTCACATTGTTCAATTTTTATGCTCCCGTATCGAGAGATCAGGGGCATATTGTTTTACTCGTGTCCGTCTGTCTGTCTGTCCGTCTGTCTGTCCGTCTGTCCATCCGTCTGTCTGTCCGAAAACTTAACATTGGCCTTTTCTCCAAAAGTATTTGACATACACAGCTCAAATTTGGTATGCAACTTCCTTTCAATGATATCTATCTGTTCCATGCAGTTTGACCTTCCTCAAGGTCATTTGTTAACCCTTATCAACCCTTTACTCTACGAAAACTTAACATTTTAGAAAAATGGCCATTTCGGGGGCATTGGTGTTTCACAAACACATCTTGTTATAAACATATTTTTATTTATATTTGTTCATTTCATCACAATTTCTAAAAGCTAAATTATCTGTTTCAGTATGGTTTGATAGATTTTATTGACTGATACAAATACACATATACTGAGAGGCAAAAATAAGTATACACCATAGTTATTCCACGTTTTCTGAGAAAACGATTCATTTAGTATGTACGATTTTCAATCGCCCCCGAAGGTGGCCGTTTATTGATGTAACCGTCCCCGCCTACCCGTGTATCTGTTCGTCCTTCCGTTGCGAAGGTTTTTTCATAGCATACAGCGTCACCGAAAAGGGGGATATAATCGATTAATAAATGCAAGCATCCACAGTGACACAAACCCTACATTTATTAACAGATTTGGATAAAATTTTTACAGGAAGTTTCGAGATACCTAAGACCGTGCGTAAGTTGTCATTATTTTTCCCTATTACGGTGCGTCATGGCAAAAGGGGGCTTGATGAAAACAAGCGATCTGACGTAACTTCTTCAAATTTTATTTGATCAAATTAACGTAGAATGTTTCTAGACACCTGACTAAGTGTTTATAGTGTCACATTTCTTTCATATCGCGCGCATCATAGGAAAATGGGTCTTAATGTAAAAAAGTGGCTTATTTGTCGATTTCTACCAGCCACTGAGAATAGGGTTATAATGTTAGAGAAAATTTAACATTGTGATTTGTTGTGGTAAAGAATAAAGAAATCAAATACGGACTAATGGCAGCATTTGATGCTCCACTAAGTTGCACGTGCAAAGTTTGCAAAATTGGCATGTAGCATAAGTATGGGTAGTCAAGCAATTGCAGGTAAAATGTATCAACACTGTATTATTAGTTTATGGGTAGAAATGAAAAGAACAAAATTTTGAGTCGATATGATGGAAATTAAGAGAGATATTGACAAATAAAAAGTGTATACTTTCTTTTGCCTCTCAGTATATCTCGTTATATTCATACCAATTTCCAAATATAAAGTAACTAGTGATGATTGTTACGTATAGTTCATTTAACTGTACTTTTTGCATGACTATTATGTTCTTTTCATTGCAATTTGGATTTCTTTTATTATAGTACTATATAAGTAATTAAGCAAGGTTACAAATTTTCCAGTATTCTTGTTTACGGTTATGTTTACTGCAAACTTCACTTTTCAGATTGTGGATCAACCATTGACACCATAACAAATGGTCAAGCCACTGTAGGTGCCCAATCTACAGTAAACTCTACTGCAACTGTTCAATGTAACACTGGTTATGAAATAACTGATGGTACAGTTGTGACTTGTCAAGCAAATGGAAACTGGTCTTCTGCTACTTGTACAATAATAGGTAGCTAGCTTGAAAGATCTAGATACAAACAAATATTTCAAAATTACTAGTTAAAAATATTTATTGAAATAATCATTTTTGTCATTTTATCAGTTACTTTGTGAAACTAAATTTTCCACTAGAAATGCATGTAAATTAATTTTTAGCTCCACTGGCCGAAGGCCAGCGAGCTATTGTCATGGCGGTGTGTCCGTCGTGCGTGCGTCCGTGCGTCCGTGCGTCCGTTAACTTTTTCTTTAAAAATCTTCTCCTCTCAAACCAGTGGGCCAATTTTGACCAAACTTTGCAGGAATGTTCCTTGGGTGACCCTTTACTTAAATTGTTCAAAGAATTTTGATTGGTCCATAAATGTGGGCGTGGCAGGGCGGGGCTTATCAGACTTAGAGAAATCACAAAATAATTCTTTAAAAATCAACCATTTGGCCAACTTTGACCAAACTTGGCAGAAATGTACCTTGGGTGACTCTTTACTTAACTTGTCAGTGAAATTTTGATTGGCCTATAAATGTGGGCGTGGCAGGGCGGAGCTTATCAAATTTTGAGAAATCACAAAATAATTCTTTGAAAATCTTCTCCTCTCAAACCAGTTGGTCAATTTTGACCAAACTTTGAAGGAATGTTCCTTAGGTGACCCTATACTAAAATTGTTTAAAGAACTTTGATTGGTCCATAAATGTGGGCGTGGCAGGGCGGGGCTTATCAGACTTAGAGAAATCACAAAATAATTCTTTAAAAATCAACCATTCGGCCAATTTTGACCAAACTTGGCAGAAATGTACATCGGGTGACCCTTTACTTAGATTGTTCAAAGAATTTTGATTGGTCCATAAATGTGGGCGTGGCAGGGAGGGGCTTATCAGACTTAGAGAAATCACAAAATAATTCTTTAAAAATCAACCATTTGGCCAACTTTGACCAAACTTGGCAGAAATGTACCTTGGGTGACTCTTTACTTAACTTGTCAGCGAAATTTTGATTGGTCTATAAATGTGGGTGTGGCAGGGCGGGGCTTATCAAATTTCGAGAAATCACAAAATAATTCTTTGAAAATCTTCTCCTCTCAAACCAGTTGGTCAATTTTGACCAAACTTTGAAGGAATGTTCCTTAGGTGACCCTATACTTAAATTGTTTAAAGAACTTTGATTGCTCCATAAATGTGGGCGTGGCCAGGCTGGGCTTATCAGACTTAGAGAAATCACAAAATAATTCTTTAAAAATCTACCATTCGGCCAATTTTGACCAAAATTGGCAGAAATGTACATCGGGTGAGTCTTTACTTAACTTGTTCGTGAAATTTTTATTAGTCCATAAATTTGAGTGTGGCAGGGCCGGGCTTATCTGACTTAGAAAAATCACAAAATAATTGTTAAATTCTTTAAAAATCAACGATTGGGCCAATTTCAATTAAACTTGGTAGAAATGCACCTTAAGTGACCCTATACTTAACTTGTTCATGAAATTTTGATTGGTCCATAAATGTGGGCATTGCAGGGCGTGGCTTATCAGAATGGGAGAAATCACGAGAAATTCTTAAAATCAACCATACTTTGTTACTTTCGACCATACTTTGTTATTCAATAATACTTTGTTAGTAAAATTTTAATTGGTCTATAAATTTGGGTGCGGCAGGGTAGGGCTTATCAGAATATGACAAACCATGAAAAAGTTCTTTAATTAAACATAAATCTTTATTAGGTCAAATCTTAGAAAAACCTTGTATGCCCTTCAGAGGTCATATTTTCTGCCCAGTCAATCTGAAAAGAGGTCAGAGTGATTGTTTTGATGAAATCATTGAAGGATTGAAATTGGGTCACTGGGGTTGAAAACTAGGTCAAGCGGTCAAATGTTAGAAAAAAACTGTTTTTTGTCCAAAAATGGGTGCATGGCAGGATGGGGCTTATCAGAAATCATTAGAAAATTTTTCATTGATTGCCGCTTCTGTAATCACTGGACATATTATGAGTGTACTTTGCCAGAATGTTCCTTAGGTGACTTTTTGCAATTTTTTTATTTTTACTTTGAATTTTCAAAACATCTCCAAGACCATTTTTTATTTGAGACACCCTTCTTAGAACTTTTGTGTTGAATTTTAGTCACATGAAAATCAATTCAACGTTCATTAACCCTTTCCCTAACAAGACCATGTTTTCATGTCTCTGAAGGAATTTAGTGTCAGAAAACTTTGAAAGAAAAAACAAAATGCTGATTATTAGCACTTGCTCCTTTTCCTTCAGTATTTTCTGTTCTGTAATGTTCACAAATTCCATATAGTTTTGTAACCCAATTCATCACCTGCAGTAGCTGTCAAATCTTGACAGTCTGAATTTTTATCGTTTGAGAAAAGAGAAAATGCACTAAACAGTGGATTCTTTTTAACTGCAATGTCTATTTGTCAAGATAATTATTGCAATTAACAGAAAAAAGCTAAAAAGGGAGTATATTGTTCTCAAAATTTTAAGTTTTTGCAGACAGGAAATTGCTAATTTGCAATGAATGTCTTATAACAGGATTATATAATTATTAAGAGTCCACTGTTTAACCCATTACCACACAGTGACGCCTTTCAACACCCTGCAAGATAAAGGCTTTTGAAAACATTGTGGAAAATGAAGAAATTGCTTGTGATAAGCAATTTTTTTCATTTTCCACAATATTTTCTGAACAAAAAAACACCAAAAAATTTAAAATTCCATGCACTTGATATTGCGGTCTGCAACACCTTTCAAATTGGAAGAGTTTGGAAAATGGTTAAGTTTGATGCCAAAATGTGATATACTCTTTTTCTCATTTCAGACCCTCTTGACCCGTGACAAGTGTTTGTGTTAATGAAGAAAAAAAAACAACAGTTTATGATTATTATGAAGAATGATTGATAATTTGTAACCCATACTTTGTTAAATTCTATTTAAATCAAAAGTTTAGATAGACTTTGTTCTTTAGGGGCTATTGCAGACGTTAACCTATACCAGGTAAGTGTGCTGGTGACCAAAACATGCTGCAGGAATCTTTTGAGTATGTAGGATTGTGTATTTCAAAGACAGTTGTTATTTGCTTTCTTTGAATTGCATACATGATTATCACCAGTTATGAAGAGGGCCTCTTTTTGGGATAACCGCCTTGTTTATCACAAAAAATAGTTTACCACTTTCATAGAAAGTGGAAATTATTTTCTATCAATTTAACAGAGATACACATTTATTTAAGTTTTGGAAATGATATTTCAACAATAAACTGAATTTGATTTTCTAGTCTTTAGTAATGTACAGTGTCATGCCAATATTTAAATTATTATAACGTTTTGAACAAATTTAGATTTAAATCTCAAAACTAAACACACAGTGAATAATTTAGAATTGCTAATCGCAATTACTTCCAGATCTTTTACATAGGTTAGCAAAATAACATGATTTCTATTGTTTTACTCCTGTCTGTCTGTCAGAAAACTTAACATTTTGCATTTTCTCCAAAAGTGTTTGACAAACAAAGCTGAAATTTGGTATCTAACTTCCTTTCAATGATATCTATATGTTCCATGTAACCCTTATCAACTCTTAATTAAAAAACTTAACATTGTAGAAAAATAGCCATTTCGGGCATTCATGTTTCACAAACACATCTTGTCTTTCAAGAAACTTACATTTTGTCACTCAACTATTCTATCAATCATGATTTCAACAACTGTTCTTATTTATTTCAGACAAATTTATCAATATTACAAAAAGACTTACCGTAATATCACTTGGAACATTTGTGAACTTTTATTATTATTTCCAAAATTGGAAATGTTATACACATTTTTATGATTCTTGTGTGGAACAGTGAATTGTGAACACTTTAATAGTGAACATTTTTTTATGATTTTTGTGCAACACTGATTTAATTCTAAATACAGTTTTGTGATTTTTATGTAGCTGTGAGTTCATTGTGACAGTGAATTGGAGTATATATTGGAATTATTGTGAACATAAGTTCTACCCTATGTGACTTAAGGTTGTGTACCTTAATATAGATCACTTTGTGTTGATTGCTGAAAGATATAGAGTACAGTGTGACGAAGTTAAAGAAAAGAGATACAGAGGAAAAAGGGACTTGGATTTACCATTGATTTATCCGTTTAATGTAAGAACTGGCTTTTTATTACTTTCTCTTGAATTTTTACACTATCTGCACCTAAAGATCAGAAAGGGATCAATATAAAATCTGGTCTGTCCATTAGTTTGTCTGTTTTTTCCTTGTAAGTTAGAAATTAAGATGTAGTGCTCAAATTTGATATTAAAACAGTTCATAATTCATTGGTATGAATCCCTTAATAACATTGTTAAAGTGACTTATCAAGGTCAAAACGATACATGCTTGCAAATTTACACTTCATACACATGTAGCAGCTTTTATGGTCCAGGGCCCTGTTTTTCTTATGATTTTATGAACATTTCAATTCATTTGTAAAACAGGGTCCTGGTCATCAGACAATGTCAAAAGTTGTCTTTGAATGTCTGGAAAATTTGCCATTTTAGTTTATATTTTCTAATTGCAGAAGGAAAATGCCTCGCAAGAAGAATTGGCGAATGAGTAGAGCCAGAAGAGATGTACTCACAAAAACCACAGCTGATTTAACGGGTGTCTTTGAACTATCAGATGGGGGCCTATCCCACCCTTTACCTTCATCTGTTTTGGATGAAACAGATGTAAGGCCATCTGTGTCTATGGAGGGCGTCTTTGGAATATCAGATGGGGGACTTGCCCACCCACAAAAACCATCTGTGTCTATGGAGGGCGTCTTTGGAATATCAGATGGGGGACTTGCCCACCCACAAAAACCATCTGTGTCTGGAATTTGTTCTGAAACTGTTCTTGATACTGTTCTTGATACTGTTCTTGATACTGTTCTTGATACTGTTCTTGATACTGTTCTTGATACTGTTCTTGATACTGTTCATGATACTTTACCAAATACTGCAGATGATATACTTACTGACACTGTTATTGATGCTAGTGCTGATGGTAATACTGTTCTTGCTACTGAAGTTGTTGCTGAAGATACAGAATCCAACACAATGATTTTCGGAACTTTTCATCAAGGTAATCAAATGTTTGACCCATCCTCTCGAAATCTACAATGTACAGCCAATGCCTTATGCTCGATGATATACACAGAGCTTAGACATCTGCCATCTTCACAAAATCTAGATGAAATTCTAATAGAAGGAGATAGATTACATAGAGAAATAGTGATTGGACTGAAAGCGAGGAATGACTTTCAAAGCTTGCTTTTGAATTTGGAAGAGATCCCAGGTTCTGTAACTGCATTTGATAGACATGTTTCTATTGTGAGAGGAAATATTTTATCTGGTGTATTTATTCAAAGTTCTATCAACACTCATATGTCATCACTTCACAGTTGTTTGAAGGAAGCATTTCACACAACTTCTTATCTTTTATTTATCATTGGTTCAGTTTGTTCTGCAATTTTCAGGCAGGATGGTAGATATTGTTTATTTGATTCTCATTCACATGGTGTTGATGGATTGGTAGATGATGATGGAAGATCATTATTAGCTTCTTTTCTTTCAATAGATGATTTGGTAATGTTCATGTATGCAATGTATCAAAGTATGAACATCGATCTAAATGAACAATTTGACATGATGCCAATTAGATTTGTTATAGGAGAAAAAATCCATGAATCTGAATCCAAGAAAAATGAAATTGAATTTACAAATTGTCCACCTGAGAAATTATCTTTGATTGACATATATTTCAAGGATCAAGCAGAGAGACAAAAGCGCAAACAAGAAGTTAGGTCAGATTATGAAATTGTACACGAACGTAAAAGATTAAAAAGAAATGAATATATGAAAAGTTATATGAGGAAAATTAGGCAGGATCCTGAAAGACAATCTAAGGAAAGATTAGTGGCTAGTATTTCAAAGAGAAAGGCAAGAAAAAATCCAGAAAGGCAAGTCAAGGAACAGACTATGACTAGTATTTCAATGAAAAAAGCAAGACAAAATCCAGAAAGGCAAGTCAAGGAACGGACTATGACTAGTATTTCAAAGAAAAAGGCAAGACAAGATTCAGAGAGGCAAGTCAAGGAACGGACTATGACTAATACTTCAATGAAAAAAGCAAGAAAAAATCCTGAAAGGCAAGTCAAGGAACGGACAATGACAAATATTTCAAAGAAAAAAGCAAGAGAAAATCCAGAAAGGCAAGTCAAAGAAAGGTCAATGACAAAGGGTTCTATGCAAAAAGTTAGACAAAATGAGGAAAGAAAGAAGAAAGAAAGAATGTTAACTCTTAAATCAATGCACAAGTGCCGCTCTAGTAAATTGTATAAAGATTCAGAAAGGATGAAAAAACAGAATAAACGTTCATCAAGATTCAATATGATAGTAGAAAATGAAAGAAATAAGACTAAGCGCCAGAGTCTAAGGTCTAATTTAGATTATAAAATTAAGGAAAAGAGCTACAAAAGTTCAAAGCGATATGGTTCCAGCTTAGACGACTGCATTGAAAAATTTAAGAAGAATGTTTCAAAAGGCCCTGTTTATGTTTGTTCATGCTGTAACCAAACATGGTTTAAACATTCTGTTGTGTTATTCAACAAACTAAATTCTAAATGCTCTTCTGATGCAGTTAAAAAATTTTCTACAAATTACATCTCTGTTGATGATTGTGAATGGCTGTGTAAAACATGCTATGAAAAAATTAAACTTAACAAAGTCCCTCCAATGTCTGTTTTCAATCAAAATGCATTTCCTGTACTGCCAAAGGAACTGAATTTACATCAGCTAGAGGAAAGATTAGTTTCTTTGAGAATCCCATTTATGCAGATTAGAGAATTACCAAGAGGAGGTCAGTTGTCCATCAAAGGGAATGTTGTCAATGTCCCGGTTGACATTCAGCCTGTTATACACAGTTTACCAAGAACATTAGATAGTCACTATACAATACCTGTTAAACTTAAGAAGAAACTTTCATATAATAAATGTGATTTCACTGAAAATATTAGACCTCTGCATGTTTTAAGTGCTCTTCATTGGTTAGTGAACCATAGTGTACTGTATAAAGAATCTGGTGTTAAAGTAGATGATGACTGGATGCAATCAATTACTTCAGATTGTAGTGATACAGTAAAAGAGTTCTTTGGAATGACAGGTGAAAGCGTAAGTGAAGAATTAGATTGTAATGATGATGTGAATTATGACTCTGATCACTTTAGTGAAGTTGACGAGACAGAAAAGGTTATTGGTAATAGTGACACTATGCTGGATGCTGCAGACCCAAATAAAGACAACGCTTATACTTTTGCTCCAGGTGAGGGTCAAACACCACTCAGCCTTTATCAAGATCCTGATGCAGAATATTTGTCTTTTCCTACAATTTTCTGTGGACAGAGAAGAAGTCCAAATGATAAAAAACATGTTCACATTCACTATAGTGATACATGCAAGCTAGAACTGAGGCATATTGATCGCAGAGTAGCATCAAATATTCCCAATATCTTCTTTAAGTTAAAGAAAGTTCAACTGAAACAAATTTCTGATAAAGTCCATCTTGCTTTGCGTAGATGTAAAACAGAAGGTAAAACATTTACTGCCTCACAAATGCTTGATACAAATCATCTTAAAGGTGTTGTGAGATTGGATGAGGGATTTTATATTTTCAGAAGTTTAAGGAATTCACCACCATATTTTGAAGCCCGTAAAAAAGATGTTTTTGCAATGATTAGACAACTAGGATTACCTACTTGGTTTACATCTCTTTCGTCGGCAGATACCAGATGGCATGATCTACTAAATATGCTCTCTCAGATAAATGATGGAAAAACAATGTCTGTGGAAGAATTGGATAACTTGACTTGGATTGATAAAACAAAACTTGTGCAAAAAGATCCAGTTACATGTGTAAGGTATTTTGACAACCGAGTACAAGAATTCATAAACACTGTACTTAAAAGTCCCCATGACCCATTAGGAAAAATAATAGATTACTTTTATCGTGTTGAATTCCAACAAAGAGGTTCACCTCACATCCACATGTTAATATGGATTGAAAAGGCTCCTAGATATCATGAAAGTTCATTAGATGAAGTAACATCCTTCATAGATAAGTATGTATCTTGTGAGAAAAATCCAGATCAACAACTTGTAGAACTACAGATACATAAACATTCCAAGTCTTGTAGAAAGAAACAGAAATCTATTTGTAGATTTGGTTTTCCCATTCCTCCAATGAAAAGCACAACTATATTGGAACCGTTAAATGACTGTAAAGAAAAGCAAAATTACAAAGATTTATTTGTCAAAATACAAAAGAAATTGGATGAGTTGAAGGAAACAAATATTACGGTAGATGATTTCCTTACTGAGATCAAAGTAAGCAAGGATGATTACATCAAAGCAGTCCAAAGCTCATTGAGTGGTCCAAAGGTTTTTCTGAAAAGAAAATTAAGTGAGGTTAGAATTAATGCATACATGAAACCTATTCTAAACGCTTGGGGTGCAAACCATGACTTACAATTTGTATTGGATCCATATGCATGTGCTGTATATATAGTTTCATATATTAGTAAAGCACAGAGAGGAATGAGTATTCTTATGAATGAGGCATGTAAAGAAGCTAGAAGAGGAAATATGGATCTCCGACAACAGGTTAGACATATTGGAAATAAATTCTTGAATAGTGTTGAGGTTAGTGCCCAGGAAGCCTGCTACTTACTTTTACAACAGCCATTGACAAAAGCCTCAAGGGATGTTGTTTTCATTAACACTTCTTTGCCTGAAGAGAGAACATTCCTACTTAAGTCTAAGGAATCTCTTGAAAAATTATCTTCAAATTCTACAGATATTGAAGCAGATAATACCATTAAAAGATATTCTAAAAGACCAAAACAACTTGAAAATTGGTGTTTAGCAGACTATGTGTCCCAGCTTGATATCAAATACAACACTGACAAAGGCACTGCAAGAAATTCAGGTGAAAACATTTCTGAAACATTAAATGAAGAAACCAATGAAGGTGAAAACAATGAAAACATGGATACATATTGTAACGAGGATGAGGTGCTTGACTCAGACACAAATGACTATAATTCAAGTGAGGATAGACAATATTCTATTCCTGGGGGTCGAATTGTTCTCAAAAATGGAATTGTTATAAGTGAAAGGAAACAAAGAAAAGTCATAAGATATGTAAGATTTTCGAAAAAAATTGACATCGAACAGTTCTGTAGAGAAAGATTGCTTCTATTTACTTCATGGAGAGATGAAAGTATTGATTTGAAACAAGGTCATGACTCTTACCTATCAAGGTACAGATCCATTAAAAATTTCATAGAGCACAAAGCCTTGCAGTATGAAAAGAATGCTGATGAACTAGATGATGCAATGGAGCGTGCTCACAATGAGGAAGATTTTGATGATGTTGCCCCAGGCACAGAGCAGTCTGAGCAGGATGACTCAAATATTGGTGCAAAAGAAAGTGAAAGTTTCATATTCTTTGATCCTGATAGACCTGAAAATCAGAGACAAGGTGATATTGCTGGAGATGTTGGTTTAAGTGTTGCTTCTGTAGATATTAGTGTACGCAGGAAAACAATGTCAGACATAGATTACAGGCAATTGATAAAATCATTGAATACGAAACAGAGAGAATTTTTTATTCATGTTTTCCAATCTGTTAAGCGTGATGAACAAAAGTTGAAAGTTTTTTTAACTGGTGGTGCAGGCGTTGGAAAATCTGTTCTTGTAAGTGCATTGTTTGAAGCTTTGCAGCGTTACTTGACATCTAATCCTGGTGATAATCCTGAGAACTGTAGAGTTCTTCTCTGTGCACCAACAGGTAAAGCTGCTTTTCATATAAATGGGGTAACATTACATTCAGCTTTCCGCATTCCAGCAAGCCAGGGTTATGATTGTACTCCACTTAATAGTGACACTTTAAACACCCTTCGAACAAAATATAAAGACTTGTCTGTTGTTATGATTGATGAAGTGTCCATGGTTGGAAATAACATGCTTAAACTCATAAATGAAAGATTAAAACAAATAAAGGGCAGTAATGTTCCATTTGGTGGCTTGCATATGATATTCATTGGAGACCTTTTCCAGTTGAAACCAGTGATGGATGGTTGGATATTTGAGAATTTGAAAACAAATTTTGGACCTTTAGCTACAAACTTATGGCAGGATTTTATTGTAATGCATGAATTGGATGAGATCATGAGGCAAAAGGAAGACAAGCAATTTGCTGAACTTTTGAACAGATTACGAGAAGGAAATCATACACAAGTTGACATTGAAAATCTAAAAAAGAGATTGACTGATACTGCTAGTACAGACTATCCACAAAATACAACACATTTATTCAATACCAATGAGAAAGTGAACAATTTCAATGTCAGGAGCTTTCTTAATAATACTAATGAAAAAGTAAACATTCCTGCTCTTGATCATGTATTAGGAGATGACAATGTGACAGTTAAACAACAACTAATATCAAAGTTGCCACATGATTCCACACACACTGCAGGGCTTAGTCAGATGGTAGGAATAGCTATTGGAATGATTTATGACCTATGTCTTAACCTTGATGTAGATGATGGATTAGTAAATGGGTCTTCTTGTATGATAAATAAAATTGAATACAGACAGAAAAATACTACTAGACCAAGTATTGTGTGGGTTTCTTTCAATGATGATAAAATCGGAACATCATGGCGTTCAAAGTACAGACATTTGTATCATAGTGCTATTAATCCATTATGGACACCTATCTTTGATTCAAAGAGGAACTTTGTGTATTTGAGAAAAACTTTTGTGAGAATACAAATCCCTCTGCGCCAGTCAACAGCAAAAACTGTACATAAATCTCAAGGAGACACGTTGAGTCAGGTTGTAATAGATATGGATGGAAAACGTGTATTTTCCCATGCCCATTATGTCGCAATAAGTAGATCAAGATCCCTGAAAGGCCTTTACATTCTAAACTTGAATGAAAGCAAGATTTCTGTGTCAACTAAAGTTCAAGAAGAAATGATACGTTTAAGAGAATCACAGAAATTGAAACTATGTTACACTCCAGTTTACATGACTAGTGACACTCATTTCACATGCCTTTTCAACAATATGCAGTCTTACAGAAGCCATAAGGATGAATTGTTTTCAGATCCCAATGTCAAAGCTGCAGATTGTTTATGCTTATTAGAAACATGGTTAACTGCAGATGATTCCATCGATTTAGTGCAGAGAACTGGATATCAAATTGTTAGAGCAGATGGGAAACAAGTAAGCAATGCTCGTCCTCACAGAGGAATTATCGTTTATGTGCGGGACAACATTCATATTTCTCATAGCTTTTCTGTGGTAAAGAAAAACATAGAAATGATTGTTGTAGAACTCTTGGTGCAAGATAAAGAAATAGTCATTGCAACATTGTACAACTCTCCTAAATCTTCGGTGACTGACCTGAAGAAATTTCTAACTGAAAATTTAAAGCATTTCAAAGGGAAGCACCTCATTATTCAAGGTGATATCAACATTGATTTATTGGATATGAATACAACTATCCAGAGGTTTATGCAGGATTTCTTCAACTGCAGTCAACAAGTGTCAAAAACAACCCATTATTCTGGCTCCTTAATTGATCATATTTACAGTAATATACCACTGATTCTCACTGATGTCATAGAATGTGTCTGGTCTGATCATTCGATGGTGTATTCTGCTGTGCCAAATCACAGTGTCAATCTTTCATAAAGTTTAAAAAAAAAATCATTAATATTGAGTTGTGTGAAGCTAATGACAAGTTTACATATTATTTTGAATGAAAGAGGTCAGTTTGAAATCTCACCCGTCATTGTTTTTTGCTTTGTCTGCTATTTCAGCAGACAAAGCTGGTGGTTCATATAGGTATGGGTGGCCACTATAGGTGCAGAAAGGTGGACACAAAGATATGTGACCTGTCACACTGAAAGGGACCTTCTGGTTTTTCCATTTAACCAAATCTTGAGATACATGAGATTCAGCAGATATCAACCAGATGTCATATTTGGAATTTTATTGAACATGTAAAACAAACAAGGAAACGAAATATATATATATCCAAGAAATTGCCTTAGAATGAAAAAAATTGATCCTAGTTAGTTTGCACAGACTGGCTAGGTTTGATATTTTTCACACTTTCCATAAGGTACTGTTAAGCTTGGCGGGTCACATAATTATGATCAAGCGATATAACATTCTTTTCTTATTTTTTTTCCTTCATGTTCAACACATATTTCAGCATCTAATAAGAAAGAGAGAAATTTCTACTGTAAGCCTTGTCATATGCTGAACTGTGTGGCAGAAGATTAACATAACGATCAGCCTGCAGTCACATGTTGACTGATCATTTTACACCTTTAACCCATTACCATACAGTGATTCCTTTTGACTCCCCAGAAGATAATGTCCATGGAAAACCATGTGGAAAATGAAGAAATTGCTTGTGAAAACCAAATTCTTCATTTCCCACAATGTTTTCTACATAAGATGACCAAACATGTAAGATTCATTCATTTTAAATTGTCATCTGCAACATTTTTGAATTTGGACTAAGTTAAATTTTTTAGATTTACACTGAGGAAATACTATTGTTTGTCGGAAATTATGTCACTGTTTAATTAATAGAATTGATTCCTATTTGTTACTTTCTGTTACACATGAACTTGCTACTTTACATTAATTCAACTGTACCTTTTTACTCACATTACTATTCCATTCTGCATAATTTTTCTGAAGGCAGTGCAGAGCTTAGCAAATGGTTCATCACGTATAAAAACAAGTTAAATGAGATTTGTAGATTAACATCTCATATATATTTATTGCAGTATGTTCTTTAAATTTCGAAATGTGTTCACACTAACTTACACAAATTTTGTATTTCACATCAACCTCAGTATTGAGAAGAAAACTCATCAAAAAATTAATGACCTGTAGGGTGAAAAATTATGCACAATGGTAAGATTATTGTGACAAATAGAGCAAATATTTATATTTTTATACGCCTGAAGGTTCATATTGTTATGGCCCCGGTCGTCTGTCTGTCCGTCAGTCTGTCCGTTAGCAATTTCTTGTGTGCGCAACTTCTCCTACAGTTTTGATTGGAATTTAATCAAACTTGCCACAATGATTCTCCATTGTGTCTATTTGTGCACATCGCTTACGGAATTCAGATAACCTGTTTCGTTTTTGAATTATCTGCCCTTGAATTGAAAAAATGGCAAATTTTACAAACAAGCCCCTCTCGGGTGTATATGCGCCACTCTGCGGAGCTCTTGTTCCTATTTTGATTATACTTGTTCTAAGCTCAGTAAAGCACTGTCTTACTTTTGTTAAAACTGCTGATCTACTGAAAAAGTTCATGTACCATTCATTGTTTGATTCAAAATATTAGTTTAGTGTTTTATGCGAGTTTTAGAATAAATCTCTGAAATGATTAGAAAATCAAAACAAAGACTAGTACTGATCCAAAAGGAGAATATATTTCAAAGATACTTAATGAATATATATAGCAATGTCATAGATTAACAAATAGACTTTGTTAGAAGTGGAAATGGTGCTTTGCACAAAGAATATCACAATAACCACATTTATATATAAATCATATGAAAGTCATGACAGATGATAGCAAGGGAAAGAGAGAAAAACAAACTATTTATTATATGTTACTCAAATAACAAGAGGACTGATATCATTATGACAGTCAAATATTCATATAAAGGGATTAATGCAACATCATTGTAAATGTGTATGTATTTAAATTTAATTATAATAGTTTAGAAATAATCACTTAAGTATGTTTTTGTATGGCATAGAACAATTCTTTCATATAATAGATGGAAAGGCATTTTAATATATAGCTGTACAATCTGCAAAACTTTGTTTTATCATTGGAATAAAAGCTTACAGGTCTAAAACTCATATATGTACATTTATAGTGAAGATGTCACTCATAACAGATCAAGACAATCCAGAAAGGCTTGTCGGTCTGTAAAGGGTAGAATGATGATCAAAACACATGAAATATGATCATATTCTATTTTAAACAATGGGGTCCTGCTTGACATGGTAGCTTGAATGCCAAACTCATTTCTTGTGAGAAGTTGCGGGTGATGTGATTGGATTACATTCAAGCTGCCATCCATGTGGGTATGGCCTTTGGCAAGTCATTTCAGAGCCCCAGCCTAGTTATAGAGAACATTGTTGACAAAAATTAAGTTGTCCTGGGTTAATATCAGCAGATAGTAGCAATATGCTTTTTGAATTTAGATGTTATACAAAGGTTTGAATAACAGATAATGTTGAGATGAATTAACATTTTACTTTTGTCAAAAACATGAATAAGCTGTAATGAAACTTAACGCTTTCCCAAATAAGAGCTTGTTCATGACGTCCCTAATTTAAGAGGCTTCTGTAAACATTGAGTGCTGATAATCAGCATTTTCTTCTTTTGCTTCATTTTTTTCATAAATTTATTCATTTATTTTTATTTTGCTATATTGTGCAAAACCTGTTTTCATCACCTTCCATTTTGTCTTCTGGTGCAGCTTTTAAATTGGAAGTCTAAAACAATGCCATTTGGGAAAGGGTTAATTGAAAATTTTAAGTAATACATGTACATGCATAATATGAATTCTGCAAGTTGTTTATTTAACAACTTTTATGTAATGAAAATATGTATTGATTGTATGCTATTGTAAACAACAATTTCAATTACTTAAACATTCTTTAATAAAACTTCATTATTTACAGAAACACTTGTGTTTGAGTTTTATTTATACTACCAAATCAAGTTAAACATAAAAACCACTGGTGGTGAACTCGGCCAAAGCAAGGGACATTTTTCGCTACCACAAGGTACAGATATTTCAGTTAAATGTGAGTTTAAAGATCTGATTGGATAGTTTTTCTAATAACAATGAATTTGTTCTAAAAATAGACCGGATGTAGCAATTTGTATAGACAAACCGTCTGTGTTGTTATAAAATCTCGTAACTACAGCTTAATCCAAGCCGTAGTTACAATATTTAAAACAACACAGACGAAATACTATGATCGCGAAAAAATGTCCAACGCTTTGGCCGAGTTCACCACCAGTGAAAACTATCTGGCAAGGTCATATAAATCAAAATTGTGCATTTTACGGCAATTTAAAGAGAGAGATGAAAAAGATCATATCCATGATAATTTTGTGTTGTGTGGAAATCTAAGATGGAAAACCCTACGATACAGAATTTCCAGCCAAATTCTGCCTTATTTCCATAAAACTAAAGCCTTGGCATCATTAGTATCATTTACACCTGTTTTCAGCTCTCCTGAGCACAAGGTGCTATTATATGAGCTTTAATGATCGTCCATCGTCCAGCATCTATCTGTTGCGGGACTTAACCCATTACTACACATTGACTCCCTAAAAGATAACAGCTTTGAAAAACAGTGCGGAAAATGAAGAAATTGCATGTGACAAGCAATTTCTTCATTTCCCACAATGTTTTCTATGCCAAAACACCAAAATATTTTAAATTTCATTCACTTGAAATTGTCGTCTGCAATATCTTTGAATTTGGAAAAGCCCCAAATTTTGCCATTTTGGTAATGGGTCAAAAAATATATTGGAATTTCATCTTTAACTAAGTTTCACTGAAAAAGATATGGCAGGTTGGATCTGAGTACAATAATACACAGAAAATATTGAGGCAAAAGGAGAAAGTGCTGATTATCAGCATTTTCTTCTATTGCCTAAATGTTTTCTCAAGCCTATTCTATCGGGGACATCAAAACCAGCCCTGCGTCCAGTAAGACAAAACGTTTTGTCTACTGAACGCAGCCCAGGTCTTGTTTCAGTTTGGAAAAGGGTTAAGCTGCGGTTACAAGGTTTGGTTGAAATACAGGGATATACATATTGTCGCTTTTCTGCAAAAACCTTGTATCTGCAGCTTGTTTTAAGCTGCAGATACATGTTTTTGGCAGAAAAGCAGCGATATATAACTTTTCCTATTTACAAACAATACTTATTACCACTGAGAAATAAGGTTTCTCAAGGTAAAGTCTATTCTGGAATCAGCTTTCCTGTCAAATTTCCTTATGAAAATCTATACTTGAACCGTCTCATTGATTGAAATACTGAGCCAGTGGAGCGATACAGGCCCTCTTGGGCCTCTTGTTAGACATTCTATAAAACAAGTACTTTGCTTAAGGGTAGATATATACAGTCGAAACTGGCTTATGCAGCCAGCCAAGGGACACATCAAAATTGGCTGCATACGACAGTTGGTTGCTTAACACAGAAAATAATATTCTGAAGGCTGGGTGTAAGTGTCTAATTGTATGACTGGCCCTATTAAAATGAAGAAAATGCAAGTGTTGTAAAGTAAAAAGGGTAAATTTTTATATGACATTTAACTGTTTATCACACCTTTTCATGGTTTATGCACATGATTAGGCAAATTGCCAGATGTGTTATCAATATTTCACACATTGCCTACCACCAATTTGTTGTGCATGGCTGCTTAACGGGATAAAGGTAAAGAGCAATTGGGACAATTAAAGCTGGCCACTGACCACATTAGACAGTTTAGTGTTATTCACAGTTACTTTAAAGAGTAAAATTGCTTAGGAGGACCTGGACTGGCTGCATACGACAGTTTGGCTGCTATACACAGGTGGCCGCTAACACAGTTTTGACTGTAGGTTAAATACTTTTTAAGACTGGTCCTTATATATAACATGTTGCAAATAACAAAAAATGACTTGCAAAAATCTAAAAAAATAGAAAATATGGATTAAGGAAACAATGAAAGTGTATAAGTGAATCACTTTACTATTAGTAGAAACCTTTTGAAACATAATCAAATGTCACTTGACATGTTGATTGTATTCATTTCCTCTTTAAAGTGGTTTTGTAATATAGATATAGACATGTTGAATTCTTTAGTTTGAAACACTTAGGTTTGTTCTAGATTTCCAAGAGGAAATTTATTAAGGGGGGGTCTCACCCTATTAGAAATTCCCATAGGGTTGTGCCCACGCTCGGAATTTCATGAAATTTGGTATGAAGTTAGAATTCTTTATTACCACGTTATTCCCGAAATGTTTTTTAAAAATCTTTTCTGGAAAATATTTTTTAAGAATTTTAAGATTTTTGCTTAAAAATGGGGGATATCCTTACTTAACGAGGCCATATACACCCAGCTTTGTTGTATTCGAGCCAAATTGTCCCCAAAAATATTGTCTAATAATTTCTCATCGTGTATAAACCAGAATAGTATATATTACTCAACAAAAAACAATTTTCTAGAAGATTTTGTATGACCTCATAGCCAATTTTTTTAGTTTTTAAGTATTTCGACCAAATTCAGGTCTTAATTTCACCTAGTTCCTGTTTTTGTCAACCTATAAAATTTACATAAAAATTGCCCTTATATAAGCCCATGCTTATGGTAAAATATGAAGAAAAAATAAAACCGGTAACAGTGTTGTTTTTGAATTTAAGTGTAAAGCGTCCAGATTTCTAAGAATGTAAAATCTAAGATTTTACTTAATTATTTTCAAATACATTTGTAAATAGCTCATTATGCTTTGTTGTGTCTTTATTTAACATAACCAACTTACACATGACATCAATTTTAACTTTTTCACACAAAAACATGATTTTAAAGAATAATGGATACATTGTCGTACCCCACCCACCAATAATATAATGGAAGAAAAAATCCCAAACAGCAGAATAAATTATAAAATGTGGGGATGAAAAATAAAGGAGATGCATAATGTTACATATTTAATCTATTATATCACCCTTTTTAACTTTCCTTTGTGGCTTATCAGCACTTAGACTACTTTCTTCTTCTTCCGGTTACAGTGCTGGGCCCTTATAAGAGCATTATCGCACAGTTATTAAAAATATAAACATTTTTTTCTTTACTACACTGCTCAAGATAATAAAAAGAACACGAAAACAGTTTTTATTGTACATTAACCCTTTCCCAAACGCCAAAATTTTAGGGTGATCCAATTTGAAAGCTGCTGCAGACGACAAAAATGATGATAATAAAGACATGATTTGTGTAAAATATGGCACAGAAAATATTGAGACAAAAGGAGAAACTGCTGGTTATCAGCAGTTTCTTCTTTTGTTTCAATGTTTTCCCAAGCCTGTTCTATTAGGGCCGTCAAAACCAGGTCTTGTTTGGGAAAGGGTTAATTGTGCCTTTGAATGCAAAATTGCTAATATTTCTATTGTAATGATGAACTAGCCACTGCTTTGTTGACATATTAACTTTTTGATAATCTCAGATTTGAGAAGAACATGCATCATTTTCGCACGTTTGTATCAACAAAATTGATACAAAAATGTTGTACGATGACTCCTCTTGCTATTCTGATTTAAGATTGCGGACTGATATCAATACTATGTAGACAATACTGAGCTTTTGCCAGATGGGTACCATTAAAATTCGGGAGCATTCTAAGGTGCCGTTGTTCACAATTCTCATTGTTTGACAATGTTACCGGTTTCAAATTTTCACCAAATTCTGCATACGACTAGGAGACATATATGGCTAACCTTTTCATCAATTTCATAGGTTGACAAAGACGGGAACATACAAGTAAAATTATTTGAATTGAAGGTTTTGAAAATTTCTCGGCTTTTTTAGCTCACCTGAGCACGATAGTGCTCATGGTGAGGTATTGTGATACCGCTGTGTCTGTCGTCCGTCGTCCGTCGTCAGTCGTCCGTCGTCCGTCGTGCGTGAACCTTTGGCTTGTGTGCACTCTAGAGGTCACATTTTTTGCCCAATCAACCTGAAATTTGCTCAGAATGATTGTCTTGATGAAATCTCGGACAAGTTCGAAATTGGGTCATCTGGGGTCAAAAACTAGGTCACGGGGTCAAATATTAGAAAAACCTTGTGTGCACTCTAGAGGCCACATTTTTTGCCCAATCAACCTGAAATTTGCTCAGAATGATTGTCTTGATGAAATCTCGAACAACTTCGAAATTGGGTCATCTGGGGTCAAAAACTAGGTCACGAGGTCAAATATTAGAAAAACCTTGTGTGCACTCTAGAGGCCACATTTTTTGCCCAATCAACCTGAAAATTGCTCAGAATGATTGTCTTGATGAAATCTCGAACAACTTCGAAATTGGGTCATCTGGGGTCAAAAACTAGGTCACGGGGTCAAATATTAGAAAAACCTTGTGTGCACTCTAGAGGCCACATGTTTTGCCCAATCAACCTGAAATTTGCTCAAAATGATTGTCTTGATAAAATCTCGAACAAGTGTGAAATTGGGTCATCTGGGGTCAAAAACTAGGTCACGGGGTCAAATCTTAGAAAAACCTTGTGTGCACTCTAGAGGCCACATTTTTTGCCCAATCAACCTGAAAATTGCTCAGAATGATTGTCTTGATGAAATCTCGGACAAGTTCGAAATTGGGTCATCTTGGGTTAAAAACTAGGTCACGGGGTCAAATCTTAGAAAAACCTTGTGTGCACTTTAGAGGCCACATTTTTTGCCCAATCAACCTGAAAATTTGTCAGAATGATTGTCTTGATGAAATCTACGATAAGTTTGAAATTGGGTCATCTAGGGTCAAAAACTAGGTCACGGGGTGAAATTTTAGAAAAACCATGGGTGCACTCTAGAGGCCACATTTTTTGCCCAATCAACCTGAAAATTGGTCTGAAATGGTGACTTGATGAAATCTCGGACAAGTGTGAAATTGGGTCATCTGGGGTCAAAAACTAGGTCACGGGGTCAAATTTTAGAAAAACCTTGTGTGCCCTCTAGAGGCCACATTTTTTGTCCAAATGTACTCATTTTTGCTCAGGAAGTGTGTTTTGATGATTTCTCGGACAAGTTCGAAATTGGGTCATCTGGGGTCAAAAACTAGGTCACGGGGTCAAATCTTAGAAAAACCTTGTGTGCACTCTAGAGGCCATATTTTTGTCCAAATGTACTCATTTTTGCTCAGGAAGTGTGTTTTTATGATTTCTCTGACAAGAACAAAATTGGGTCATTTGGGGTCAAAAAGTAGGTCACGGGGTCAAATCTTAGGAAAACCTTGTGTGCACTCTAGTCTCAGGTGAGCGCTTCAGGGCCAATGGCCCTCTTGTTTCTGACAATTCCTGACCAAATAAATTTCTGAGAATTTTTTTTGTTTTGCATGTTGGCATCAACATTGTTGGTACCAAAATGTTCTTCATTGACCCCTCTTGCTATTTTGATTCAAAATTTGGGACTGATATCAAAACTAGGTAAGCAAAATTGGGCTTTTGCTAGACTGGTACCATTGAAATCCAGGAGCATGTTAAGATGCCGTTGTTCACAATTTTCATAATTTGACAATGTTACCGGTTTCAAATTTTCACCAAATTTTGCATGCAAACAGGGATCATATATGGCCAACTTTCTTATTAATTCCATTGGTTGACAAAGACGGGAACATACAAAAGAGTTTGATTGAATGTTAGGTTTCATATAATTTTCTGGGTAGTATTTCTGTCAATTCTGACTAATTAGATTTCCGAGAAATTATGTGGCATGTTGCTATTAAAAATATTGGTCTGAAAATGTTCTACATGTTCTACAATAACTCTTCTTGCTATTCTTATTTAAAATTTGGGACTGATATCAAAACTAGGTAAGCAACATTGGGCTTTTGCTAGACGGGAACCATTGAAATCCGGGAGCATCTTTAGGTGTCGTTGTTCACTATTCTCATTATTTGACAACGTTACCGTTTTCAAATTTTCACCAAATTTTTCATGCAAACAGGGGACATATATGGCTAATTTTCTTATCGATTTCATAGGTTGACAAAGGCGGAAACATACAAAAACAAATTGATATAATTTTAGGTTTTGAAAATTTCTCGACTACTTTTCTGACAATTTCTGACTAAATAAATTTCTAAGAATTTTTTTGTTCATGTTGATATCAACAATATTGGTACCAAAATATTCTACAGTGACTCCTCTTGTTATTCCGATTTAAAATTTGGGGCTGATATCAAAACTAGGTAAGCAAAATTGTGCTTTTGCTAGACAGGTACCATTGAAATCCGGGAGCATCTTAAGGTGCCGTTGTTCACAATTCTCATTATTTGACAATGTTACCGGTTTCAAATTTTCACCAAATTTTGCATACAAACAGGGAACGTATATGGCCAACTTTCATATCAATTTCATAGGTTGACAAAGACGGGAACAAAAATAATTATTTGATAGAATTTTAGGTTTTGAAAATTTTTCAGCTATTTTTCTGACAATTTCTGACTAAATAAATTTCTAGGAATTTTTTTGTTCATGTCGATATCAACAATATCGGTACCAAAATATTCTACAGTGACTCCTCTTGCTATTCTGATTTAAAATTTGGGGCTGATATCAAAACTAGGTAAGCAAAATTGGGCTTTTGCTAGACAGGTATCATTGAAATCCGGGAGCATCTTAAGGTGCCATTGTTCACAATTCTCATTATTTGACAATGTTACCGGTTTCAAATTTTCACCAAATTTTGCATACAAACAGGAAACGTATATGGCCAACTTTCCTATCAATTTCATAGGTTGACAAAGATGGGAACATACAAAAATATTTGATAGAATTTTAGGTTTTGAAAATTTCTCAGCTATTTTTCTGACAATTTCTGACTAAATAAATTTCTAAGAATTTTTTGCGCATGTTGGGACCAACAGTATTGGTATCAAAAGTTTCTACAATGACTCCTCTTGCTATTTGTATTAAAACTTGTGGATTTATACCAAAACTAGATAGCCAACATTGAGTTTTTGTAAGACGGGTATCAATGAAAACAGGGAACATTTTAAGGTGCCGCGTAAAGACCTATATGCTTTCTTTGAGTAAAATGAATATATTTTTGTAGTTCATAGGTCAGGGGGATTCTATGAGTAAAGTTACAAGAAAATCTGTGCGTGGGCACAAATGAGACCCCCCCTTTAGAATTTAATTTGTTACCAAACATAAACATCCTATGTCCTATTGGAATGTGAACGTCTATGGTTGCAGATAAACCATTGCTCTCCTTCCACCTTGTCTAGAGCGTATAAGTTTTTGTTTTCACATCTTTGATTTGATTTATCATCATTTAAAATTGCATATTTTTATTAATAATGCCATATCTATGGTTATTCATTCAGAATTTCTTCAAATTACACTTTCACTTATTGTATCTGCACCAGGTTGTGCACATAATATGTAGCTAGTAATTTTAAGATACATAGCAGTGAATCATCTTTGAAAAGGATGTAGATTTACAATTATGTTGTTGGTTCTTATTCATTAAATAGAATTTATTTTTATCAAAAATTAGATATACTTCTCCTCTATGCAGGTTTCTGTATAGCATGGTCATGTTTCGCACAACTGAGTGTTTTAATTGACAGTTGTAATTGTAAGGTTAATCATACATGTCGATGCATGTCGTCGTTGTAAATGCAAAACCTTGTATCTCGTTTTTGGAAGATTTTAAAGGGGAGGGAAAAAGTGTAATAACTTTTCCCAAAGTGAAATGTTTCACTTGAAATTTGGACATATTGTTCAAAAATAAGGTGTCATTGATACTGATCAGTAAAAATATCTCAAAACCTTCAAGAATTGTCTAAACTGGGCACACAAGTTTGTACTTTGAAAATCGAAAAGATCGACATACAAGATTTTGCATTTACAACGATGTTGTCTAGAAATTATACTTCTTGCAGCTGTGCACAGTGTGACAGCAATTATTGCTCTGAAGTTCTTGAAATTGAGTTGTCTTGATTGTCCTTTATGCTAAATATTATTGCAGATTGTGGATCAAACATTGATACCATAACAGACGGACAGGCAACATTGACTGCAGTTGGTCAAACTACTGTAAACTCTACTGCATCAGTACAATGTAATAGTGGTTATGAGACAAGTACAAATACTGTCACTTGTCAGGCAGATGGAAACTGGTCTGCTGCTACTTGTACCATTAAAGGTAGCAATCATATTTCAAAATTCATTGGGGGGAGGGGGATTCTAATAGAATATTTAGGCAGAAATCTTCAATGTCAATATTTTAGATTCGAAAATTAAGGCAAACTTGTGTATGAAAATGTAAGGAAAACCATTGCATTGAGTGTTCTTTTCTTACTTCCTCCTTGATTAAAGTTTGCACATGAAATAATTTATATTAATGACATGTATTGCATGATACTGCAGTTTACCTTTCGAAAATGGATATTCCCCACCTGTTGTTATTTCTCTGCTCCTATGGAGGGGTATTAATCTGGTTCAAATAAAGTTTCAGGAGTTTTAATGACATAAAAGTATGCCATGCAAAGTTTGTATGCATATAATTAGTTTCATAAAAATGCAGATTGTGGAGATCCTGATACTGCAGTGACCAATGGAGGAGCAACGCCAAGTGGTGATCAGACCACATATTTATCAACAGCCACTGTCAATTGTGATCAAGGATATGAATCAGATACCTTACAAATAACATGTACAGATGGCGGGGCTTGGTCAACAGCTGTGTGCACCCAACAGAGTAATTATCTTCATCTTTACTTGGGTTTCAATTTTTGAAGCTCCTTATCATCAGCTGTATGTACATTAGAAAATGTCGTAACTACAACTTAAAAAAGTAGTTTAAAAAAGCTGTAGTTGGGCTATTTTGTAACCTAACCAGCTATAATGCCCTTCATACACTACAATCAAAGGTCTTTTTTGTTAGATATATCTACGAGGGCCCATCAATAATTTCGAGAACTAAATCTACTATTCAATAACCAGTTGGCGTATTTTCACGAAAATTGGTATGCTGAAAGCTCATTCATTTTCCAACCGACTCATTTTATTCAAAAAACGATGACGTCAAAACAAAATGACGTCATGGCAGAATTATGACGTCATGTTAATAGCGTTTGTTTAAAATGACGTCATCTTGCGTTCTTGAGCAAACCCTTTTGATAAAGTTTTATGTAATTCTCCATAATTCCTGTACGGACATCCGTGAAATTTTACATGTATTGTAAAGAGACATCTGTTTATCGAATAACGTTATTTGAAAGCGGATGCAACCTTCAGCGACATGTAGAGAGATAAGATAAAATGTGTGATTTTGCTAGCTGACCGGAGACTATAAAACTAAAAAGAAGGCTGCTAAAATCCTAGAATGTACTCTTAAAAATTGAAAATTAGGTGTTTAAATAGTAGTAAGACACTAAGATAATTTGTATGAAACAACTAATGACAGTATGACCAGTAATCTCGGAATGCGGCGTACATCGGCTAGATGGGTACCGCGCCGGCCGCTTCCTGGCCGATTTGGGCAGGAGGTCAAAAGGTGTCGTAAATAATAACAAAGTTATAAGGAAGACCGCCATAACTTTGCCAATCATATAAGTACATGTGACGTGACATTGATGCATCATTTTTGAGTCGGAAAGTAAAGAACAAATATCATTTTGGAAGCACTATTCTTCGTTCTCACACACAAAAGCATTGATTTCCAGATGTGCTGGTGAGACAAATGCCATAATTTTCATCGATATTCGAGGAATCACACTGAAACATTTTATATTTATATAAAGTAGAGTAAGTACTTTTAATTTTGCAGCAAGAATCAAATCTGGTCTGCCACCCACATTTATGAGACAGCGCGCAAATATTATAAGGTCAGGAATTCTGCCGCGCTGTGACAGCGCGTCGCGCCATTGTTAACGCGTTAAAAAGGCCGGTATTGTGAAACTGATGATAGAAATTTTACCAAACCCCGCGTACCGCAAAGACTATGCAATTTGCGACTTTTATTCATTTTCAAACCTTCGAAATAAATCACGGGGTAAAGATAACGAGTAAAAAGAAAAGTTGGGGTGTGTCATTTACAAATGTTTGCGGGACATGTCACGTGACGGGCTGTAGCACGTGTCACAGGCGCGAGTCAAGCGGTGGAAGGAATGCAAACTGTTCAAGGGATGTTACTTTTATAAGAAATGGGTAATATATCTAAGTTTATCGACGTATATTTCTGGTATAAGATTAGTTCTCGAAATTATTGATGGACCCTCGTACCATGATATTAAGATACAAGTTGAATGATTCAAACTTCACTATTGAATTTGGAGAGTGTAAAATGAATCAACAAAATTCCCTTGGTTTTTGAATGAAGTATCAATTAGTCAGCAGGGTAGGGATGCATATAATCATTTTTCTGTAACCCTTTCCCAAACATGTTGCATGCGTTTGACTTCAGAGATCATGGCAATCATTGAGAGAAGATATTTTTTCACTCAAAGAATCAAAATTTCACTTTTTGATGGGTTTACATTAATTTTTTGTCTTCAGCAACTTTTCAGTTTAGACAAGGCAACTTTGCTACTTGTGTTTTCCAAAATATGTTTTTGACAGCTTTCTTCATATTGCTCAACCCAAATATTGCAACTTGTTGAAAGTAAAGCTGTACTTGATTTTTTTTAAAAAAAAAAGAAAAACACTTCAATGTTAGAATATTTTTAGTCGCTGTAGAATGAGATACAATGAGGAAAAATGAAAAAAATGCCGGTTTACCTATTGAAATACAGTCTTAGACTAGCATATATTTTCCTTTTACTTCAAGTATTTCTTTGCTCTAGCTTGCAAAATTTCTTTTTTAGCTCGACTTTTCGAAGAAAATGAGAGCTTATACTGTCACCCGGGCGTCGGCGTTGGCGTCGGCGTTGGCGTTGGCGTTGCAACCAAGGTTAAAGTTTTTTCAAACATCAATAACTTCCATACTATCAAAGGGATTCAACCCAAACTTTGAATACTTATTCACCATCACACCCTCTACCTTACTATCAGGGCCCATGACCCTGGGACCACTCTATTTGGAGTTATGCCCCCTTTATACTAAGCAACTTAGAAAGTCGAGCGCGCTGTCTTCAGACAGCTCTTGTTCAGTTATCTTGTCTTATGCAGTGGCTTTCAATTTAGACAGGTCTATTTATTAGATGTTTGGGATAAGGTTTAACCCATTCTTTCTTGGTAGAAAACATTGTGAGAAATGAAGAAATTGCTTGTCACAAGCAATTTATTCATTTTCCACAATGTTTTAGAAGGCTATTGCATTATAGGGTGTCAATAAGACCCATTGTGTGGGAATGGATTAAGACCTGTCCAGTTTGAAAGCTGCTGAAGACAACAATATGAATGTGGAAAGAAGACAACAATATGAATATGGATAGAGACATTAATTGTAAAATACAGCAAAGAAAATAACGAGACAAAAGGAGAAAATGTCCAGACTAAGTTTTGTTTGGGAATATAAATGGTTAAGTTCCATATTCATGCATTTCATAGTTTGATAAGATATGTAGACAGCCAAGAAGGAAGAAAATTTCAATAGAGTAATGCATGATTTGATCAAGGAAGTCTTTTTCTTTTGTTAAATGCTTTTATTTGGTTGCATGTAAAAGTATTAAATTTTAATGACCCTTCTCCTTGAGTTTTATCAAATTTGGATTGAAAAGACTGTAAATCAAAAGAAAGAACCAGACTATGTTATTCCTACAAAGCAAAACTCTCTTTTCTCAAAACCACTCATATTCTTTCATTCTTAATCTACCAAAATGTTGTGAACCACACAATCATCCAAAACTGGAACAACACCATTTGTATATTGATTCACTGTAACATGTTTATGATATTCATATGTATTTTGAGTCATGGATTAAATGACAATGTGTTAAAAGTTTAATAAACAAAAACACTTTTGTAGCACCAACTTTGAAATTAGATTAAATTTTTTTTAAAAAGCACTATAAATGTGTCATTATTGTTTCATTAGATTTCAAATAGTTTCTCATTACTTTGCTTAGTTACTCATTCATTCATAATATGATATTGTACCTTTTTAGTTGCAATTGTATATAAACCAAATAAACTTAAAAAAATTTACCGAATTCATGTTAACCCATGCCCACACAATGACTCTTTCTTTTTGATCCCACAAAATAATGGTGTTGGAAAACATTGTTGAAAATGAAGAAATTGCTTGGGACAAGCAATTTCCTCAATTCCAACAATGTTTTCCCCCATACAAGAGAAAAACATGTAAGACATGTTAACTTGAAATTGTCGTCTGCAACATCTTTGAATTTAGACAAGTCCAAAAATGTTGCTGTTTGGTAATGGGTTAATGCTTGTAGGTGATGGACAGCAAGCAAGATAGGGTGATATTCAACATTACATGGACCTCAACAATACTAGATGATATAGCCATATTAATACATGTAACACAAGTTTTACGCTGCTATTCAAGAAAAACCACATAACTGCAGCTTAAAACAAGCTGCAGTTACAAGGTTTTCATTGAAAAGCAATGATTAGCACGTTCATGCTTGATGTACACTACCAAGAAGGGTAGAATAAGGTCAGACTGCATTTATGATGTGTAGACTGGGCATGTTCTGTAAATATCTGCCTTGTGCTTTCTGCCAAAGCAATCTGCCATGATAATGGTAGTAAATTGTTTTTTATCAATGTTAAATATATATTTGTTTCAGACTGTCCCTCACTGACAAATGGGACCACCTTCACTGTAAGTACAACCTCAACAATAGAAGGTGGAACAGCTACATATACATGTATTGAAGGCCATACTATAGATGGTACCAGTAATATTCAATCAACAAGGACTTGTACTAGCGGATCATGGACAGGGCCTGAACCCAACTGTACACCTGTGGGTAAGTGGACGAAGATAATAAGTGCCACATCTGAACAAGAATGATATGTCTCTTTACCCCTTATGCTGTAGCGTCACACTGTGCCGAATGTGACAGCAGATGGAAACACGTTGTTTGAATTTTCCAAGTTCAGGGGTGACCGTGAATCCATCACAATGGCCATCCTGAGCCATCGGCTGAACTTCTCAGACTTTGGCAGTACTTTTAGGAATATTGACAAAATCTTTTGCATGCCAAAAAATTGCTGAAGGACATCATGAAGGTCCATTTTTGTGTTGGATTCGTATGGCCTTCTTGCCTTTCATATTGCCATGGTGAAGACATCTTTTCAGATAAGGTAACCTTCGCATTTCCTTTGTATAATGATCAGCACCAAACGTCATTTTTTGCCTAAAGAGGGCAATACGAAACATGAAATTACAAATTTTAAACCCACATTCTTTTTGGTTAGCTATCCCTCTCCTTTTGGACATTATACTTGGAATTAATTTAAGTACCAATACAGATAAAATTATCAATATTTTCAGAATTTGGGGCTAGATTCCTACTGAACAAGGTATCGAAACTCTCATAATTGTTTTAGTTTGTTGATAAATCTTGTTAACTCCATATAAATTTTCTTACATTAAGTAGCATCTTATTAGTTTGGTTATAGGCCCCTAATTCCCTTAAAGCATATGTATCTTGAAACTTGGAGAACCATTTCTAAAAGAGTAATTTTGGAGTTTCTTGTGCTACCAAAAGCTCAAACCAAATTCAAGCAAAAGAAAGGACCTCTATGGATAAGGCGAGAAATCTCCCTAAAAGGCCCAGCTTGGTGTGTCAATTTTCAAAACTCACAAATTGAGAAACAAAATTAAGCTTTATGGTTAGGTAGATAAATGAATGAAATGAATACAGATTTTATGTCATTTAAAAACTTCTATAGGTGCAGATAACTCTTTGATTTTTGTACCTACCTAAATGGTTTCATTTTTCTTACACTACCGGTATTCATAGAAGTAAAATGAAGTTCCTTCTTGTTTTATTTGCAATCTATTTTCTACATTTACAAGGATAGATAGTGTTGACATCATATGGCATCTTTGGTTTTGTCCGTATTGCGCATGCGCATAATTTAAACAACTTTAAACACACCCTATTACCGGCTATCACTACAGCAGTTGCTAACCTTGGGCAGTATCATCTATAAATAGCGCGTGAACTGGGTAGGTCATACTTTTTCCATATTTGTTTTGTGTAAAAGCGTTTCTCAGCTATAATTTGTAGTGCCCTTGCCTTGCCATACATTTGAGCACCTACATGTCAAATATTAGCACAGAGAGTCCTCAAACAAAAAAATAATTCACTAACAAAGTCGAAACTTCACATATTTGCATATAAAATTCATCTTTCCATGCAAATAGCAGAAAAACACTGAAGCAAATGTTAGAAATTTTTTTACAAAATGGATATCTAGTATATTATCTACCAACTAATTGCTTGTGAAGACAATCAACTATTCCGTTATGTCGTTATAGTCAAACAAAGTTTGGTGAGCTACAAATTTATGCAATCACGAACAGCACATAGGGGGATCACCGACAGGAGATTCGTACTTGAAATAGGCAATCACAGACAGCATAAATGATACTATTTTGCTTGTCTATGTACATTTCTTTTTCATTATCCAAGTGATCATGGTGTGAAATATTTAAAATTTGCTGATAATAATTATAACAATACATGAATGCTGGTACTTTTGTTTGATAAAAGAGCATCAGATAAGAATAAGCTATATATGAAGCAAGAACTTCCCAGGAATCCACGGTTAGGTGCTCCAGCCACTGCAATATGGCCATAGCGGTTTAAAACGGCGTTACATCTCATGAAATCAAATCATAGGCCCGATTGTATCAACGCTGTTTAGCACAAACAAAATATTTCACTGATTTGTTCAAATTTTCCGATGTGAATAATCGAAAAATAACCGAAACAGATACTTGGCCATTTGGTTAACTCTAGCCGGCATTTATAAAATCGGGCACAGACTTACTTTAAAAAAATACCTTCAACATTAGATCCTATGCTCAAAAATACCATTGCGTTATTCGTCTATTATAGCAATATAAATCTAAGTTTTAAAATTGTGAGTTTCCGCTTTATCTAATTATTGCTTATGAACTCGATTATTTGCAGGGGAATTTAATAAGAGTTTTAATTATGAACACTATTTGGAGGATAATTACTGACCTTGACCGGGTAATTATACTAGCCAAATATCAGAATGGTCATTTATATTGTCCAGTAAGATTAACCCGAGACATCTGCATATGTAATGACCCCACTTGTTAAGGTTAAGGCACTCAACTAACGGACTTTGCACACGAAAATTAAGTTGTCCCGGGTCAATTTGGGTGGACAATACAGCGATGTCGTTGTTATTTATTTGATATTAAAATCAGATAAATGGAGAATGTTTTTATCCAGTTAACTGTGGCGCAATTTTGGTGAAACAATAGTGCATCGTATGTGTTGTTATAAAATCTCGTATGTGGCCATAGTTGCGAGACTTTATAACTAGGCCTACACTGACGGTTTGTCAATACTTATAACGGCAAATCTAGTGTACTTTTAGCACAGAGTTCATTGCTATTGATAATATAGGAAATGGAATCTTATGGTTAATAGGGTTAAATCTTACGCTATAAATAGAATGGTCCAAGCGGTTTTAGCTGTTAAAAATCTCGTAACCACGGCTTCATTCAAGCTGCAGTTGTGTGGTTTTAGAATCATACGGACAAAACTCTTTTGTTTGTCCGAGATTCCGTGCGGTTTGCTTTATAAAGAGTATTTGCTGCAACATGTATCTGTTTAAGCCGAGTCCTGTTAACGTCGGAGTCTGTCAATCCAGGGGTCGCGAGTTCGAACCCCAGGCCGACCAGTATCCATTCTTACATTTAACAAAAGTCATTTGTCTCTCACCAATGGGTGTGAATCATCTATGTGAGAGCGCAGCTGGAGGCTGGGTACTTTTATTGAGAGGTCTATTTGTCCAATGACCACTCGGCTTTACTTCACCATGCAAGGTGAAACATGACACAAAATAAAGAAATAAACATGTTTAACCATTTCCAAAAAAAATACCTCTTTTTACGGAGTTATCTGAACATGTCGGATCGTTTTGATTGTACAAAATCAATTTTCATATGATTTAGGTATAGATCTAACAATACAGCTCGAGATATTTATAAATTTTCATGTTTTGAAAATTGACTTTTCCATTTGAGACGTTTATGGAGATTTCTCGCCTTATCCATAGAGATCCTTACCTAGCTGACTGATCTTTGATCCTTCACTAGTTTCTGTATTCACTTACCTAGGCTAGTTGCAATCATGTGCTTTATGTAGACAATCATGATGTTTTATCGATATCAACAGATTCTTGCTTGATAATCCGTTATCACCGATATCTCTTCTTCGTTTCGCAATGAGGCCAAAACGCTGAACATTGATAGCGCATCTGTCTCTCATTCGAGAGAACCCGGGTTCGATCCCCGGTCGTGGCAAATATCTTTTCTAACTAATGTTACCCACCAATGGTTTGATATTGTTAACCTATGTGGGCGAGCAGCTGGAGGCTCGGTTAGTCTATTGTGTTAGTATTTGTATGAGAAACAACAGGAATCCATGGTTAGACGCTTAAGGTGCCGCGATATAACCATGGCAGTTGAAAACGGCGTAAAACCCCAATAAACCAAATCGTTTCGCAATGAAAAATACAAATTTGCACCGCGCAAAACATTCGATCGAAATGTTTGAAGATTCATTGACCGACTTTGAAATAGCAGGATTCATATACATATATTTGCGTGGGTTCCATCTATTTAAGTTAAGTCTGACTAAATGAAATTTAACCCCATTAAAAATATTACAGTCATATTGTGTGCCTGAAACAGCGACAACATGATGTAAATCCACAATTTTCACTGTAAAGTAATGTAGTTTTTTTACGGTTTGCAACCCATCATTAGCACTAAAGAGCCAGAGGTGAATTTGACAAGTGCCAGTAATTCCTAAACTGTGTTACATTTCCATTCTAAACATAATCATTTTGAACGGTTTAGAATTTTGAATCAATGCATACTTACGGAAATATTTGACAGAAATGTTCAAAATTACCTCCGCTGCATATGAATATAGAGTAAAGTAATATTTGTAAATTATTTTCCTTCTGAAGCATAATCTTGAAATCCGGCACGTTGAATCAACTTATAAGAAGTGTATGTACAAATGTGTGTAATTTGATGCATTTCGTACGGCTAAAAAGTGGTGTTTTTAATGATGGGATGTATACCTTAACCGACAAACTATCATCTACAACTAATGGTTGCATACGTCCTTCAATTTTGTGTTACTCAGCTTCAACCATATCTAGATGATTTCTATGTCTATAATTCAGAAATTGGCTAGTCTATCAAGAAATAGTGTTAATTCATTATTTATGCTCCTTTCAGACAGCTTCTTGTTGAAAGAGATGCCGCTTTTCCAACAAGACATATTGTTCTGTGTTGTCATTAACTTATGTCCGGGTTTGCCATTCAAATTTTCAATATGCTGTTCGTGATAGCCAAATCGGCATCAGTGTTTAGTTTTAATCGGTCAGTCTGAAGTTAATTCAATTCAGACAGTTCTCTAAATTTACACAGCGTAAGAAAATTGATTGACTATTTTAATAGTTATATTAATTCTAATGATCGTCTTATCATTTTCTCATTATATGGACTGAAAGTTGGATTTTACGTAAAAAAATGTGAAGTTACGACTTTGTCGCTGAATAATTTTGTTGTTTAGGGCTTCTTTGGGCTAATATTTATCATGTAGGTGCTCAAATGAATGGCCAGCCAAGTGCACTACAAATGTAGCTGAGAAAGGCTTTAACACAAAAACAAAGATGGAAAAAGTATGACCTATCCAGTACACCCGCTATTTATAGATGATACTGCCCAAGGTTAGCAACTGCTGTAGTGATAGCCGGTAATAGGGTGTGTTAAAGACGCACTTTCCCGCCCAAAACCGAGGAATAGCTACCTTCCCTTGGCTTGTGAATATCGTTCCACCCCTTGACCCAGCTTCCAAATTGATATATGTTGTGTAACTTGTTCATAGGCTTCCCCTGTAAAAAGGATTTCCTGGGTCACGGGGTGGAACATACTTTTATGCTAAAAATAGTACTAATATACCAATTGCCATATTTTTGGCGGGAAAAATTTGCCTTTAAACTCGTTTCAATGATGCGCATGCGCATTAAGAACAAAACGAAAACTAGTTTATGATTTCGACACCAATTGTCCTTACATTTACAGAAAAATTCTTGTTGATTAAACTATAGAAAACTTAATTCTGGTTAAATGAATACCGGTGGGGTGGTAAAATGTAAGTTTAGGGGTAGGTAAGGAAACCAAGAGTTATCTCTACATGTCGAGAGCCTTTTAGGGAGATTTCTCGCCCTATCCATAGAGGTCCTTTGTTATGGGATGCTCGTGTAATTTTCCCGCTTTCGTCCATTCCTTTAAACATTATATAACACTTTTTATGGTACCGGTTATTACACATGATTTAAAGTAATGTCAGTCCATAGCATATTGGGTCATGAAACATTAATATACATGTATGTGCCCTTGAGTTTTACAAAATAGCTGTTTTTGCCCTCTTTACGTCAGAAAATAATGATCAGTCAGGTCATAACTTTAGTGATATGTTGGTGAAGTTAAGATCTTGCTTAAGTGTCATCCTATAAGCTTGATAGAAATATAGCATCCTGAGTTTTGTGCACTTGAATTTGACAAAATTGCCAACTATCATGGTTCCCTTTAAATCAAGATTCTGTTGAAACTTTGATGTAAAAGTAGTCATGCGTTTGCTTTTTTGCGCAGCCTGAACTTTTGAAATTGCATGTAAAAAGACAAACAATTCAGGCCTGTGGAGCGCTTCCAGACCACCAGGGCTGTCTAGTTGCTCATTGCATCTTGTTTCAGGACTATTTATCATGGCACTTTCATTTTGTTTGTTTTTTTTTCTCAGATTGTGGATCCAGTATAACTTCAATAACCAACGGACATGCCACAGGACCCACCGGCAATGTGTTTCAGTCTACAGCCACGGTTTCATGTGATACAGGATATGAGAATCCTACTCCTACTACAATAACATGCCAGGCTGATGGGACATGGTCAACAGCAAGCTGTTCTCCAGTCAGTAAGGGAGATTTTCATATGTTGCTGCTTATGCATACCAATACTTTTTAGTGAATCAGGAGTTTAACCTTTTCCCAAACGATAAAAGTTTAGGGTGATCTAATTTTAAAGCTGCTGCCGATCTTTAATGTACGTAGCAAAAGGTAGAAGTTTTGAATAATACAGCACAGAAAGCATTGAGACAAAAGGAGAAACTGCTGGTTATCAGCAGTTTCTTCTTTTTATTATTATACGCCCGAAGGGACGTCTGTCTGTTCATCTGTCTGTCTGTCCGTTAGCAATTTCTGGTGTGCGCAACTCCTCCTACAGTTTTGATCAGAATTTGATCAAACTTTCCATAATGAATCTCCATGGTGTCTAGATGTGCACACCGCTTACGGAATTCAGATAACTGCTTTCATTCCTGAATTATCTGCCCTTGAATTTAAGGGAAAATGCTCATTTTCTCATGTGTGCAACTCCTACAGTTCCAACCAGAATTTAACCAAACTAGCCACAATGAATTTTTATGGTGTCTGGTTGTGAAAACAAAATTTTGATAACATTTCATGTTTGAATTATCTGCCCTTGAATTGACAAAATGGCCAATTTTACTGACAAGCCCCTCTCGGGCGTATATGTGCCGCTCTGTGAAGCTCTTGTTTCTCAATGTTTTCCCAAGCCTTTTCTATAAGTGACGTCAAAACCAGGTCTTGTTTGGGAAAGGGTTAAGTCGAGGGATTTAATGTCATAGCCTTACTGGAGTCAGCATCTGCTTTGGACACAAATAACTTAACTTGGTCTTATATTTAAAACTACATTAGGTAGAGCCTTAATATTTTCCCACATTGTTAACCATAACTCTTGATCCATAAACTTAAATTCATCCATTGCTTATACAAATCAATGTGATGGTTATGTATGAAGTTGGTGCTTTTGAAAAAGAATTGCTGTAGTGTTAGAATTTTGTTTATTAAACCAATTTCTGGTTTAGTTCTTAACCAATTTCTGGTTTAGTTCTGTTGTGATCAATTTTGAGAACATAGAAGGTCAACTGATTGTCAAGAAATCATTTTATTTGTTTTCTTTCCTCCTTTCACAGATTGTGGATCTACTATTTCTACCATACAAAATGGACAGGCTTCAGCTAATTCTGGTACAACATATCAATCAACAGCCACAGTCATTTGTAACACAGGATATGAGAACCCAACTTTTCTGGCCGTTACATGTCAGTCTAATGGACAATGGTCATCATCAACCTGCTCTCCAGTCAGTAAGGATGTTTTATAATTCTTGATGTAACTTTACAAATGCATTGGCCAAAGGCTACATGAAAAACCTATGCTTTTTGTCCATGTTAATTTCTATGTTCCATAACATTTTGATTATACCTCCTATGAGATCCCATATCTGTCCATTCATCCCTACTGCGCTTGTGCATAATATAAATAAATTTCTGGCTATGCCCATGAGAACTTTGAATGGACTATATCATTGGGGCTGTACATGTATGTCATGCCTTATTACATATATGACCTTGATATTTCACACATAAATACCCCCAACATCTTTGACTATGGACTAAGACCTTTATGTCAGGACCTTGGAGTCTCTCGTACTGTTTAAAAACTTTAATCCTGCATATCTAATGCTATATCTTGATATTTCACATTTGTATAATTATGCACTGCCAAGACCTTTCATTGAGAACTCAAAATGAAACCAGTCAGCTGAGGAAGCATGTATTGTGGATTAACAATATTTTATTGTGTCAAAGCAAAAGGGAACTTAATACAAAAATGCCTTACATTGTTTGCTTTTCAACCAGCTATAAAGAATTGTGTCATAATGTAAAATAAAATTTATTGTTGTGATTAACTGTGGTACACAATAGAGAAATCAAATACTGATGATCAACAACAATATTCAATACTCCTGTGAGTCACACCTGCAAAGTTTGCAAAATTGGCATGTAGCAGAGTGTGAGCAGAGTATGGGTAGTCTAGCAATTCCAGGGGACATCAACACTATTTCATTGGTTTGTGGATAGAACTATATTGTACAAAGTTTCGAGTTTATATGATGTAAACTAAGAAAAATATTTGTAAACAAAATGTGCATACTTTATTTTGCCTCTCAGTATAGAGCTCTATTGATCTAGTGGCATTATTATGGTTTTCTAAACATTTCACAAATTTTACTTTGTTCTCAGATTGTGGATCTACTATTTCTACCGTACAAAATGGACAAGCTTCAGCTAATTCTGGTACAACATATCCATCAACATATCCGGTTACATGTAATGCAGGATATGAAAACCCAACTCCAGCAACAGTTACATGTCAGGCTAATGGTGTATGGTCATCATCAACCTGCTCTCCAGTCAGTAAGGACATCTTTATGTTTATATGATTATGTAGTATTTGTTCTTAATGTAGGGACATTAATGAAATTAGAGATAAATGTATACAGGGTTGGGCCTAGGTCAGAATTTTTAGGGGACACAGGTGTCCCCCTACCTTAATTTCAAGGGGACAATGGGAAATTTTGGGGGACAATCTAAAATAACAACTATTTTAGTTATGATTCTAAACTAGTGTCGCATCTTGACAGCAAACTCAGGAAGCCACAGACATTTTACCAACCAATTCTTCTTGAAATCTTTTTCATTGTCTTTTATTAGTCTTTGAGAAAGATGATTTATGCATTTGGCTGTCTGCATCGGCAGATAGACAGCACAAAACTGTAAGACTGGTTCTCGATATTTATTGTCGAAATTGATTAAATCAATAAAAATTTGGGGTCACAGTCAATATGTGACCGGTTTACAATATTTTACATTAAGATTGGTGGAATTGAATAGTAAATTTTTGGTCACAGTCAAAGTTTTCCATGCCGGGTGTATGCATAATAATATACAATGCATGAATTATAGTATCATAAAAAGATCGAGCAGGAGTTTTTGTAAGTCATTACGGAAAATAAAAGATAATGAGATTCTGAGCGCGCCCAAAATCCCGTGATGGCTTAGATTTTAAGGGACATAGAGAATTTATTTGCGGGAATCCCGCGATGCCGCAGCCTGGGCACAACACTGTGTATACCTTATGTTTTACATTATATTAAATAATAAGAAAAAGCTATTTGGACCTCTAATTTACCTTTTGTTAAATTGAATAAAAAACAAATTAAATAATTTTAATACACAAGAGCAGCCAATATTTCAATATACAGTGGCATCTATATGCTGGGGGTTGACACTAAAAGGTTGTTTACAGATTGTGGCAATATCGACAGTATTACGAATGGACAGGGGACTAGTATCACTAGTTCTGATTTAGGAGGGACTGCTACAGTTTCATGTAACCCAGGATATGAGAATCCAAATCCAGCTTCTATCACATGTCAGACCAATGGACAGTGGTCATCAGCAACCTGCTTTCCAGTCAGTAAGGATAATATTTATTTTTGTTTATATAATGTTTAACCCTTTCCAAAAAAGCATGAATTTAGATTTCAAATTTGAAAGCTTCTGCAGATGTTAGTATGGATGATGTAAATGATATGATTTGTGTACTATATAGCAGAAATAGCTTTCGGGGGAAAAGGAAATGTTGTTATAAGCACTTTCTTCTGTTGCATCAATGTTTTTCTAAAACATCTCTGTAAGGTGGGTCAAAAAGCATCATTGTTTGGGAAAGGGTTGATTTTAATGTTAGACTCTACTCTAAAATAATAATAGAAAGTAAATTAATATAGTGACATGTGTGAAAATACAGACATATACTTATTATTATACCCTCCACAACAAAGTTATGGGTGGGTATACTGGAATCAGGTTGTCCGTCCGTCCGTCCGTCCATCCGTCCGTGGACATAATCTTGTGTCCTCTTCTCCTCCCACAGTTTTTGACCAATTTTTCTGAAATTTTATCAGGATGTTTCCTATCATATGAAGTTGTGCACCTGCAATTTTCATCTTGATCCAGTCATAAGTTTCAGAGTTATGCCACTTCGAAGTTTTTATTATGGGGGGGGGGGGGGGGGGGGAGTGGTCAAAATTTACAATTTTGTTTCCGTGTTCTAACTTGAGAACCGGTTGACCTAGGATCATGAAACTTTACACAGTTGTTGCCCATGACCAATGGAGGTGCCCTACTGTTTTGGGGTCACCAAGGTCAAACGTCAATGTCACAGTTGGACTTTGTTTAAAATCCGTTTCCATGTTCTAAGTCAAGAACACTTTGACCGTTAGCACTTTTTCAGTGACAAGGTCTTTTTAGTGGGGGGGTATTCGTCCGCTTTGCGACAGTTCTAGTTATTATATACTTTGATATTGTTCTATGTTTTTGAACAGGAGGAAAGTGTGCAATAATTTTTGATATTGCATACTTTGATATTGCAAAGGCGGAACTATAAAATTAGTCTTCTCTCTCGCTTCACAACTTTCAACCCTGATAACTCATATAAATTCATATTGTCCATTACAAAGGCTAAGAGAGCTCCAAAAAGTTAATTGCAGAATACAGAATATAAATTTCAAATTTTCTTTCAAAATATCATGAATAATTACTTTATGACGCATGTCAACTTCTATTACAAAAACTCAAAATTAACACATTTCCACAAATAAAAATATGCAAAATGGCAAACGCACACATTTCTAGGAAGATAACGTGGTAAAGAGAGACTAACAAGCCTAATGATTGTATAGTGTTTTTAATATATTTTCAAAGTCAATATTGTAAGAGCACATCTCATAAATTCAACAATCAAGTTTAGACTGCATAGTTTTGACAGCAACATAGCCCTTCTGGCTATCGAATGTCGGACAAAATCCCCTTAGGACAAAATCCCCCGGTCATTTTTTGCCAAGGCGGACAAAATCCCCTTGGTAGAATTAATAGGGCGGACAAAATCCCCTCAATAGATTTACTAAGGCGGACAAAATCCCCTCAATGAAATTGTTAGGGCGGACAAAATCCCCTTGGTAGAATTATTAGGGCGGACAAAATCCCCTCAGTAAAATAACTAGGGTGGACAAAATCCCCTCGTTACATGCAGATAGGTAGAGTTGCCGGTGAAATCGATTCATTGATGCATGGTCATAGAACTAATCAAATTCGATTATAATATAATATAACAAGGTAATACACAGCATAACTGACTAAGTTATAATATTATGATCATCAAAATTGCTTGTTTTCCTCTGGGCGTACAAACTTGTACCTGTCTGTTCTGTTCTGTTTGTGACCAGATACATACTTACCTCTATGGGTTACATCCCAGTTGGTCTAATCCCATTTCGTCTAATACCTGTTCAAACCTTGTTTTATAAGGTTTATAAAGTCCAATTTCAACTCCAATAACTTCATTAACATTCTTTTTATTCTAACTAAAGAATTATTAAATTGATAATTAATATTTGGAATTTTAGACCAAATGGGATTAGACCAACTGGGATGTCCCCTTCTGTGTATATGAATTTGAAACCACAGTTTGTTAACTAAAGCAACTTTTAATTAATATTTCAGTCGTTTGCCGCTAATCAAGTGCATATTTGAGTGCACAAACAAACAATATAAATGATTTTAATTTCTTCATAACCTCCTTTAACTAGTTGTGTACCGCTAATCAAGTAAATATTTGTGTGCTTTAATAACCAATTACTTTAATTAGTTGAGCGGTCTTAAGTTGCGGTATGCTTCTGATTTCTAGAGGTGTAAAAAACAAACGAAGACAAAAATGAATCTGTGTTTGTGTCTTTTTAGTATTGTGTCATAATTCTACTGAGGGGATTTTGTCCGCCCTAATAATTCTACCAAGGGGATTTTGTCCGCCCTAACCATTTTATTGAGGGAATTTTGTCCGCCCGGTTTATTCTACTGAGGGGATTTTGTCCACCCTAGTAATTCTATCAAGGGGATTTTGTCCGCCCTACACATTTCATTAAGGGGATTTTGTCCGTCTATGCAAAAAATGACCGAGGGGATTTTGTTCTTAGGGGATTTTGTCCGGTTACCCTGGCTATCTAGGATCCATTGACTCCCTTTCATCTTAAGACATGTTGTTATAATATATTGCTCAAATAGTGCAATTATACAACTACACTTGTATAGTTACATCAATTAAACAATTAACATTGACAGTCCACCAAGGTTTAGCACTTGTAGAACCTTTAATTTCGTTCTTTTGGCGTAGTAGCCCTCGCAAGCTCGGGCTATTCTGCCAAAAGAACTTATGTTCGACACAATATATTCATATATTAATGCAATAACCTATAATATTACTCTCCAATTGCTGAAAGTCAACAAGCTAGTGCCATGTCGTTGTGTGTGTTGTGCGTCTGTACTTAAACTTCTATTGACAAAGGTCAAGGTCATGATTAGGCTTTGTTTAAAATATGTTTCCATGCTATAATTTAAGGACAGTTTGACCTATAGCACTTTTTCAGTGACAAGGCGCTAGTGGAGGGTATTTGAACGCTTTGCGACAGTTCTAGTTTGCTTTTGTGTCAACACCTGTTGAAGGTGTGAAAACATACCTATCCATGAAGTAACAATAATGGTAATTTTAACACCTGTAAAGAGTGTGGTGTAAACCATACTTAATCCATATAGATGTTTCAAATCAAAGGTAGCATTTAGATGACAAATTAAGTCCATATAATCTTTGTGAATATAATTTTTACTGTTTGGTTGCATCCGCAAAATTCCGCAAAAAATTATGTTGCCGCAGAAATTACCTATCATATGGTATTTTATTGAAAACATTTAAAACGAGAAAAAGAGGGGCATTATTTCTGAAGTTCAGTATATTTTCTCTCTTTTCACAGGTTGTGGATCCAACATAAACACCATATCAAATGGACAAGCAACACAGATATCTGGTACAACATATCTATCAACAGCCACTGTTGTTTGTAACACAGGATATGAGAACCCAACTCCAGCTACAGTACAGTGTCAGACTAACAAAGCATGGTCATCTGCATCATGTAGTATTAAAGGTAAAAATTGAGCCAGAAACTGGAAGTTATATATAGGGAGCCTTGATGATATTTCAGACAAACATGGATCCAGATCAGCCTGCATACAGTGGAGAACATTGTGAAATTGAAATTAATTATGTCCCGTTTCGAAAGAAAATTGGTTTAATTAGTTTTGCAAGTGTGGGTGGGAGGGATGGTCAGTCAGTTCGATGGTCAGTACTATAGACCAAACCTAGTCCACAGCATGACTCAAAAAGTATCCTAAGATGAATCATGAAACTTCATATGTGTATAGATCTCGTTATGGAGAAATGCAGTGCACAAGAGCCAGAACTCTGCCAGTCATATTTCGGGAGATATTGCGTCTCATTGGTTTTCATACTTCGTTACTGTCCACAGCATAGCTCAAAAAGTATGAAGGGTAGAATCAACAAAACTTCATAGGTGGACAGATGTCATTTTGGAGAAGCGCTGTAAGACTTATTGCCCCTTGTTGATTTTCATTCTTAATTTTTGTCCAGAGCATATTAATCTCAACAAGTATGTAAGTTATAATCTTGAAACTTTATAAGTAGATAGATAACATTATGGAAAAGTGCAGTACACACGAACTGAAACTCTGCGGATCATATCCTTGAAGTAAAATTGCCCTTTTTAGCTCACCTGAGCACAAAGTGCTCAAGGTGAGCTATTGTGGTCGCTCACCGTCTGTCGTCCGTCCGTCTGTCCGGGTTGACAGAGACATGCTTATGCTTCGAAATTCTTTGAAAAAAGCATGCTTCTGCTTCGGTTTTTCTTATGAGACTCTCCTATGTGACAGTCCCATAAGAAAATGTGTATAACAGATGGAAATTACCTCTGTGTCATTTCTAGCCTCTAATCTAAAACTGCAGCACAAGTAAGCGTCGAAGGTATGGACATATTGAAATGTCCGTGCATGTAGTTTAGGGTCCATATGAATGGACGTTCTTATAAAAAAATACCAGACTGGTTTAAAAGTCATGGTGCATCAGACGCATGACAAGCTTCATGATTTCATATAAACAAGCGCTCAGCCGATACTGAAAATCGATAACCAGTCTAGCCAAGTACCCCCTAGCCACACTTCCTGTTACAAGTTACAACTGAAAATTCTTAGTAAGTTTTTAGCACTGTGTATCAAAAGGTTTCATCAGTAATTCACTCAGATTTGGTTATCTATTTAATGTTTTATTGTTTTAACTGTTTCTTGCTCTTGAGAAATGAAGAAACAATAGTAAAAAACTAAATGTCATGGGTTTTCGCGATGTAAACAAAGAAATGATCAACATTGATGGGAGGGAAATTTAAAGCTGCATTTGATCAAAGACCCATAATTTTGAGCCAAATATCCTAGAAAACTGAATCTGATTTTGAATTCAAAGAAATTCTTGTTTCTTGCTCTTGAGAAATGAAGAAACAATAGTAAAAAACTAAATGTCATGGGTTTTCGCGATGTAAACAAAGAAATGATCAACATTGATGGGAGTGAAATTTAAAGCTGCATTTTATCAAAGAGCCATAATTTTGAGCCAAATATCCTTGAAAACTGAAAATTCTGATTTTGAATTCAAAGAAATTCCTTTCTACAACTTCTAGTTAACTTTCAAGAATAAGATGACTTAGGGGCATGAGAGTATTGAAGATTTGACCGAAATGGTTGTAAATAACTGATTATGCATAATGTTCATTTAATTATATTCATGGGTCAAAGTTTTCTGGAGAATTATTTTGGAAAAACCCTGACACAGCATGCTCGGCATTTTGTGAATCCTGTGGGAAAACGATGAATTACAAGTCGAGTGGGGAAAATGCAGAAGATTCTTATCACAGGAAGAGCTTGAGAATAGTGCAATCAAACCAAGTAAGAACCTTTTCTTTATCTGTCTAGACGGAGAAAGGTGGTACTGTGAACGCTCGCGCTTGCCAATGGTGATAGTTCACCAAATATAAGTCACTTTACCCTTCCCACCCTTTTTCCACTCTGTCACAGATTTCTATATCTAATGTACAGTTGCACAAGACACTCTGTCCAACAAATGTGTCAGTCACAGAAGATGTCCATATTTGACAAGTTGCACAAGTCATTTTGTCCAAAAAATATTCAACAGTCTCAGAAGATGTCCATATCTAACATACAGTTGCACAAGACACTCTGTCCAACAAATGTTAGTCACACAAGATGTCCATTTCTGTCTAAAGTTGCACAAGTCAATCTGTCCAACAAATGTCTTAAAGTCACAGAAGATGTCAATAATCTTTCAATTTACAGGCCTCCTGGATTCTGCTTTACGTTATCTTTATATACAAAGAGAAGAAAATGCATTGTCTGTATAACAATTTATTTTTGCATATACAGAAAGAATGTTCACTGGCGTAGGAAGAGGGGACAAGATGGGCCAGCCCCCTCCCCCTAATAATTTAGAAGGGGGCATCATATCCTATGCCCCCCAATTATACACCCATACTTAAACATTTGACCACCCCCAATATTATAAACCTTCCTACGCCTTTGATGTTTACACTAGTAATGTTACTCAAATACCACGAACACTGTTTTAGTTTAACATTTTCCAAAGTATGACACACTGCTGACATCTTAACCAATTTCCCAGCCAAAGCCTGGCTTTAAATCTTCCTCTTTGAAAATGCTATTGTAGCGCGCAAGTGGTCTGCTCGCGCTAGGGGAAGCTGCTATGGTGGCTCAACAACTCGACCTTCATGGTGTTGGATGGCTAGCGGGAAATAAGGGAGGGTTGGACTTCACACAAAAAAAATAAGTGCCAAAGAGGAAAGGGTTAAAGTCAATTTCAAAAATGCAGGATGAAAATCAAGACCAAAAGACAAAGATTCAGTTTAAACTTTACCAAAATAATTAATATTACAACAATAATTCAATAACAATTTAAATCAAAGTCAACAATTCAGAAAAATCAACAATAAATGCCAAAGTCAGTGCCAAAAAGTCTTATCTGCAATTTAATTCTAATTCCAAAACAAAACCAAAGACAAAATAAATACGACTGCAAATTTAGACTTAAAACTAATTTAGAATTTATTCCCAAAGTCAAAATAAAATAAAGAAACTAAAAAAGAACGTTTCCAAATACCTAAAAATAATTCTACATGTTTCCTTTCCAAGGTTTCCAAAGTGAAGTCAGAAAAAATCTGTGGGAAGACCGTATTTATACTAGGCTCATACGATTTTCCCTCAGTTTCGTCTATCAATCCTAGCCAATCAAAGTGCCGAATTCTTCCCACAGTGTTAGGGAAAAATGCTGGAAAAGACCCCGCATTTCCAGCAAAATTCCCGCATCATGTGGGAAATGGTGGGAATTTGATACCCAGTGCAGTAAAAGTGCATTTTCAGGGACTTTTTCAATGAAAGTTACACAAATTACATACTACATACATAGAAAAATGGTTAATCTACGATTCTGGCATATAGACAAAAGAAATTGACTAGTAATAAGGCTAAAATCGAGTTGCAAAGACAGATGACAGCTCTAGAAAAGTTTCGTCGTTGGGTTCTAGTCTAAACAAATCCCATCATGTAATGCGAGATGTAAACAAACAACATGGCGGCCATTAAACTTTGTCAAGCGCTGATGAAGCAAAAATATTACAATTTGTCTTTCTACACATAAAATAATGAATGACAACAGGTAATTAATGCATCTCCGTAAAATATGAGTATGAAACTATTGATTTGTGTATTTACAACAGTCTACGATCCTTCTAAGGGATTTTAACTTTGATGCAAGTTGAGTGCAAGTGACCTTGTTTGCAGATCGAGCACTAGGTCACTACACTATAGAAACTATTAGGACAAACAAAAAAGTGCTCGTTTTCTCCAACTGTCCCAATATTTTCTGTTCGATACTGTTAAAAAAGTGAATTGATTCAACATGAAAAAGGGACCATCTTGTAAGTACAGACCCTTCTCAGATTATTTAAAGCTACATGCACATGAAAATTATGACCACCTTATGCTTTATATGAGAATATACCAAACTCATGTTTTTGCACTAAACTTTGTTTTACCTTCTTTGGTAATCTTAATAATCATCTGGACACTGAACATAATACACACTTATGTGACTCCCAAACAACTTTTCTAGTGTGACTGTCACACAAGTGTGGTGCAGTGCGAACACATTTTTGATGTGTCACACAAGTAACATAAATTGCAACACAAGCAACGTTGGCACACAAGCATGCCGCCATAGGTCTGTCCGTCCGTCCGTCCGTCCGTCCACAATTTCTTTAAACATCTTCTTCTCCACAACCATTTGGCCAATTTTGACCAAACTTGGCAGGAATGTTCCTGAGGTGACCTTTTTCAAAACTTGTTCGCAAATTTTTGATTTGTCAAAAAATGTGGGCGTGACTGGGCGGGGCTTAAAAATCCTATGAAAATTCTTTAAAAATCAACCATTGGGCCAATTTGAACCAAATTTGGCAGGAATGATCCTTAGGTGACTCTTTCCAAAATTTATTCACAAATTTTAAGATTTGTCAAAAAATGTGGGTAGGGCATACCAGACTTTGAGAAATCCAAAGAAAATTCTTTTAAATTCAATAAGTTATCATATCGATAGTGGGTTAGGAGTCAAAACCTCGTAACTACAGCTCGACAAAGCTGGAGTTACGAGGTTTTAATCCCCGACTGGGGATATGTCTAATCCCCATAAAATAAACAAAGACCCGAGAATTGTTTATTTAAGACTGGCCAGAATGGGGAACTGCAGGTAAAAAGGGGTAAATACATTCTATTTGTTATTTAAGCTATCCTTTGTTGATGGTACTCATTTAAATAGTTTTGATTAGATCATTCAAATGAATACCCACATCACAGGGTTTGATAAACATTGAAAGATATTTTACAATTTGGAAAGCCCGTAACCTCTCCTATTTGAATTGCTAGTCCAGCCTCTAGATATGTACTTTAGTTTAACCCTTTCCTGAAAATGCCTGGTTTGACATCTCAAAATAATTAGAAAATGCTTGTGAAAATATTGAGTCAAATGAAGAAAAGGCTGATAATCAGTAATTTTCTCCCTTTGTCTCAATATTTTATCTGCTTTATTGTGCATGAATCCTTTCTTTATCCCTATCAGTTTTATGTTCTTTTTTAGCTCCACTGGCCTTCAGGCCAGCGGGCTATTGTCATGGCGCTGTGTCCGTCGTGCGTGCGTCCGTCCATGCGTCCGTCCGTCCGTCCGTCCGGTCGTCAACTTTTTCTTTAAAAATCTTCTCCTCAGAAACCACTTGATGGATTTAGATCAAACTTCACAGGAATGATCCCTAGGTGGTCCTCTATCAGATTCCTAAAATTGATTCTGATTGAACCAGAAAGTCTGGAGTTATCTGCCCTTGAATTAAAAAAATAGCTGTTTTGACTTTGTTTTCCCTCTAGCCACTACAAATATTTATCAATCAAGACAAAACTTGGTCAGAATGTTGGTGCTGATAAGTTCTTGCCTGAGTGCGATTTTCAGCTTGATCTGAATATTATGTCTTGAGTTATGTGCCCTTGAAATTGGCAAAATTACCATTTTTGACATTATTTTTACTCAAACAACCATAAATATCCACCAATCAACACGAAACTTTCACATAATCTTACTGGCCATAAGATCTTGCATGTGTGTAATTTTCAGCTTCATAGGAATCTTAAATCATGATTTTTCTGCCCTTGAATTTGACAAAATTGCTGTTTTCGACTTTGATTTTACACTCTTTACATCCACAAATATTGAACAATCAAGTCAAAACTTAAACAAGATGTACCGTAGATGAAGTTAAGATCTTGCTTTAGTGTGATTCTTAGCTAGATAGGAATATAAAATCCTTAGTTATATGCCTTTTAATTCGACAAAATTGCTAATTGTGACTTTTTTTTCACCCTAACAGCCAAACTCACTCTAATAAAGACACAGCTTGGTAACCAATTGATCTTATATGAATGTGTTTTCAGCTTTCTAGTTACTTTGTAATTGCTTTAAGAGCAACAAGTTTTGAAAAATTTAGTCAAATCTTGGACTTGACATGACAAGAAATTCAGGTTTCATCAGCCATTTGCATTTTCTTTGGAATATGGTTTTTCCCCAAATCTATTTTTAGCTCAAAATCTATTTTTAGAAATATGAAATATTTTTGAGTAATCAATGGTCTGTTAATTTAGATCTGTTTGGAAGATGGAAAATTTTAATTGCTAGTATCATCCTAAGCTGGAATGTTTTGCCATTTCCTTTTACCCTTTCTCAAATGGCAAACATATAGTTTTACTTTCTTTGCTTCAAGAACCAAACATTTTGAACAATCTAGTTTTGTAACTCTCTTTTTTCTCTATGAAACACAAGCATTGAACAATCTAATCAAAACTTGGATTAAACATTACATGATACTCAGGCCTGTGGAGCGACTCAAGACCTTCAGGTCTTCTAGTTTATGCTCCCCGAAGGGAGAGCATATAGTCGCCGCTTCGTCTGTCCGTCCATCTGTCATTCCGTCCGTCCATCCATCCGTCCGTCCGTCCGTCCGAAGCGATTTCTCCATAACCCTTGGGCCAAATCAAATGAAACTTACCATGTGAACTCCCTATGACAAAATGCTGATGTACTTTTCCCGTTTTTTTTATTGGAGGCCTCGTCATGGGAAAAGGGGACTTAAGGTTAAATACAGTTTTTCTCTAAATTCTCCTAGTCTAATGGTCAGAATTTGATGAAATTTCATATTTGAGTAGCAAATCAGATGCCCTTGACAATAAACTATTTAAAATTTGCGTATACAAAATATGTCATGGAAAAAGGGGGCTTAACATTTTTATATGAGCTCTGCATAGCATATATTTATTGTGACAATGCCTTATTCGGGGAGCATTGTCCGTCTCTGACGGCTCTTGTTTTCAAATTGGAAGTCAGAACAGTCTATTCCTTTTCAGTTTGAGAAGGGATTAACCATGTTTTGGCTCACTTGGGAAAATGTAATTGCAAAAGAAGAAAATGCTGATAGCCTATATTTGCATCTTTTGCCTCATCATTTTCTATCCTCTTTTGTACATGAATGCAGTCTTACTCAGTATTCTGTTTTGTTAGTTACAGCAGTTTTTAATTCTACTGCTCTGATGTTATGTTGTTAGGAAAAGATTTAACCAAGATCAAATAGTAACTGTTCAATGAATAGTTCCCCTATATTGTGGGTTGACTTGGTTCCATATAAAAATGATAAAGAGGACAGTGTTTGACAACCTTTTCTCAAATTATAAGACCTGGATATTTGAATAATTTGCGTAGTTTAATGTCTAAAGACTAAAAATTATCCCTATACTGTAGCTTCTGATCGTAACAGAAAGTCCTTAGTTATATGCCTTTTCAATTGACAAAATAACCATTTTCGCTCATGTCACCTATGTTCAGGTGAGCGATATAGGACCATCATGGTCCTCTTGTTTGATTTTCGCACTTGAATTTGTCCAGAGCATAACTCAAAAGGTATGTACGGTAGAGTCATTTTAACTTCAAAGTTGAAAAGAATTTGTTATGGAGAAGTGTAGTACAGACAAATCTTAACTCTGTGGATCATTTTTAGACCTTTATTGATTTTCATATAAAATACTACCATTTGACTGCTTCTATTGTTAGATGGCCACATAGAGGGGGCGTATTATGTTTTACAAACATCTCTTTTTCCATTCAATTCCAATCTAAATCATTCCAATCCAGCCTTCATCCTTAAAATCAAATTTTTAGAAAAGGGTCAGGCATAGCATATGTCAACTATCTTTTGGAAGCAAGATAAGAAAATCATTCTACATTCAGAAAGTTCTAATGGTGTGAAAAGTATTGAACTTAGCCTGTCTTAGCAGATTGCACAAAGTAGGCTGGACTCTTTACAATTCCGGGAAGGTCCCTTTTAGTGATACAGGTCTCATATCCTAGGTATTCGTGCAAAACCTTGTATCCCTCTTTTGGAAGGTTTTAAAGGGGAGAGAAAACAATGTTTTAACTTATCCAAAACTGAAAAGATTTACTTGAAGTTTGGACATATTGTTCACATGTAATGTGTAATTAATACTGATAAGTAAAAAAAGTCCCATAACTTACAAGCATTTTCTAAAATGGACATAGATCTACAAGGTTTTACTTTGAAATTTTCAAAAAAATTCCATACGGGATTTGTATTTACACCGGCGATATGCTGTTCTTGGTATTACATGTACTGGGCTTGTGATACACTTGAAAGCATACAGTTAAAATTTTTGTACTTATAGTTTTGAAGGATCATTTTGAAAATGCCTCAATTGTTTGATTTCAGATTGTGGTGGTCTAGGCCAACCAGATAATGGACAAGTAACTACCACAGGGACAACCTATCTGTCTACAGCATCTTATACATGTAACACTGGTTATATCATATTTGGTACTACATCAGATACAACAAGACAGGTTACATGTACAGATACTGGAACGTGGTCAGAAACAGTGACATGTTCAGTAAATGGTAAGTTGTAAAACATAAGAATTATTGTATGTGGCAAGATTTACCTTAAGCCTGTAATGTATTACCCCATTACCAAATGACAAAATTTTGAACAGTTCCAATTTGAAAGGTGTTTCAGGCGACTTTTTCAAGTTGATGCAATTTTAAAAATCCTTCCAGTTTTGCTAAGAAAACATTATGGAAAATGAAGAAATTGCTTGTAACAAGCAATTTCTTCATTTTCTACAATGTTTTCCCAAGCTTTCCTTGTGAGGGAGTCAAGAGGTGTCTTTGAACATTAATGGGTTAACTCTTAAAAGAGTTAATTCATATTTTGTTAATCACAAGACCAAAAGCAGACTCAGAGGGTAAAATTTCTAAACACATGAGAAACAAAATTAATGCCATGTGTATGAAATTATGCTTATGTAAAATTCCATTAATTTAATACAACATTGTTTCTATTTTATGAAATGTATGATACTTTTTACCAACTTCTAATTTCTTTATTTCAAAAATGATGTTTCTCTGGTGTTGATCTTTTTTTTACACTTTGGGAAATGGAACTTACAGATGATATCATAATTACATCATGCTATAATAAGAGCCATATTTCAGATATATAATGATATCTGTCAATTGTTGCCTTCAATGTACATGACTTAGCCAGTATCATTTCAGACATACTATGTCTCACCAATGAATGTGAATCATCTAAGTGAGAGAGCAGCTGGAGGCTAACATTGGATATTGTAGTAGTACTGGTTAGAGAAATAGCAGGAATCCACGGTTAGTTGCTCCAGCCACTGTGATATGACATTAGCAGTTGAAGAGGCATTAAACCCCAAACAACAATTGCCTGCAATGTGGCTATATTTGTATTACAAACAAAGCTTGATTTACAGAATCAGCTTAGTTTTGGTGAATGACCAGCTATGTTATTTCGTACGTACATATTACAGATCAATTCAAGTATTGTTGTTTCTATACTTTTGTTAATTTGCACAGAGATAGGGGTTTCTGCCTTGTATTTAAGTTGTACAAGGCACAATAGTTCAGTTATCTTTCTCTTTTTGGTTGAAAATTTTAAATTGTCCCTTTATTTCACTAACAGTTAAACCACTTGGGGATACATGTACCAACCCTGCCTCAACAACCAATCTATCACCAGGAGATTTATGTATTGATGCCAATGCTCAGTGTCTACTTCATACCAGTGCTGGTACCTATACATGTCAATGTACATCAAACTATTATGATAATAATGGAAATAGCCCAATTGGGGAGTGTAAACCTGGTAGGTATCTAAATAGTTATAATCTTCTATATAGTCTATAACAAGCAATTACTCCATTTCCCATAATGTTTTTAAACCTGAAATGAAAAGATTTTTTTAAAATACATGTATCACCATTATTAAAATGTTCATCTTCAATATCTCTGAGTTTGGACCAACCCAATATTTTACTGGTAATGTGTTGAATTATTGCTCACCTTTGAAATGAAGGTAGATCTATAGGTGATTGCAAATGATAGAGTGATCATGGTATATTTCTGACCATATCATTCCATTTTCATACTTTTAAGTTTAATATAATGTCCATGGATGCTTATCCAGCATTGAAAAGTGTGGAAATTTACTACAAAAGTAACAAATTGTCCAATGAGAATATCTTTGACAAACATATTAGGTTATATCGCTGCTTTTCAACAAAAAACTCATAACTGCAGCTTAGAACAAGCGAGGTTTTTAGCTCGACTTTTCGAAGAAAATGAGAGCTAAATATACTGTCACCCGGGCGTTGGTGTTGGCGTTGGCATCGGCGTTGGCGTTGCAACAAAGGTTAAAGTTTTTTCAAACATCAATAACTTCCATACTATCAAAGGGATTCAACCCAAACTTGGAATACTTATTCACCATCAAACCCTCTACCTTACTATCAAGGCCCATGACCCTGGCTCCACTATATTTGGAGTTATGCCCCCTTTATACTAAACAACTTAGAAAGTCGAGCGCGCTGTCTTCGGACAGCTCTTGTTATTGACAAATGACAATATCTGCTTGAATGATTATCATTGTGACCTTTATATTCCAATTATAATTTCAGTGTCTGAGTTAGCTGTACAAAACATCAACTTTCTCTCCGTATCAACATCATCTATGACAGTCACCTGGACACCACCAGCAGATAAAATCAACTTTATATCAGGATATATGGTGCAATGGACACCGAAAGATGGCACAGCTGGACAGACTTCAAGTCCAGTTTTGACGTCCACAACTCATAACATCAATTACAATGTAGTGTCTGGAAAAGCATATACTGTTACAGTAATATCTCGCAATAGTGTCAGCTATTCAGACACAACAGCAATGGCTGTTGTTCAAAAGGAGCAAGCATTAAGTAAGTGATTTAGATTTAGATTGATCAAGTTGACAGATCTATTTGTGACTTTTTGTAAACCCCTAGACTTCAAATTAGAAAGTTTAATCATTTAGCAGAGAAATAGCTTGAAAACAAATTTTTTATCTATTTATTTTGCTCAAGGCAAACAATTAGCTCATTCCCAAACAGCATTGCCTTTACTCACAAAATAAGAAAGGCCTGAAAACCAGCATTTTCATGCCCCTGTATCACGAGATTGGGGGCATACTGTTTTACTTGTGTCCGTCCGTCTGTCTGTCCAAAAACTTTACATTGGCATTTTCTCCAAAATTATTTGATATACAAAGCTGAAATTTGATATGCAACCTTCTTTTAATGATATCTATCTATCCCATGCAATATGACCTTCCTCAAGGTCATCTGTTAACCCTTATCAACCCTTAAGATAAAAACTCAACTTAGGCATTTTCTCCAGAAAACTAGCCATTTCGGTAGCATATATTTGTGTTTCACAAACACATCTTGTTTGCTTTTTTGCCTTAATATTTTTGTGCCATATTAACCAAAAAAGTAATCTTTATCAACATCCATTTGTCTTCTGCAGCAGCTTTCCTATTAAAACAGACTGAATTTTTGCTGTATGAGAAAGGGTTGAGATGTATACGGTGCTGGTATTTGCCCCATTTTATCAGTTTTTCCTACTTTATCAGTGTTCCAATTTGACAGATGCTGTAGATAACCAATATTGAGAAAGATAATCATTTATGTACAATACTGCAAAATGAGATATTGTTAAGAAACAAAATATCAGCATTTTCTGAATTCAATGCTCCATTGTTCCTAAGCTTTTCCTCTAAAGGATCTATGAATCAGGTTTTATTGGGGGAAAGGATTCATTTCAGACTTATTGACTTGAAGTCTTTTAACCCTTTCCCAAACGACAAAATTTTGGGGTGGTCAACTTCAAAAAATGTCACAAGACAAAATGGAAGTTATCAAAGATAGAATTTGTGTAAAATATGACATAAAAAATATTGAGACAAAAGGAGAAACTGCTGGTTATCAGCAGTTTCTTCTTTGTTTCAATGTTTTCCTAAGCCATTTCTATTAGGGACGTCAAAACCAGGTCTTGTTTGGGAAAGGGTTAAATTTGAAATTTTGTGGGATGAACAGACTGAGGCCAGTTTCGTAGAAGGTCTAGAACTGTGTTAAATTCATTTCCATAACACATGTGTTAGTTTGAACTAATTTATCTTTTATGATAATTTAAAAATGCTTGCATTTAAAAAAAAATCCTGATTATCGTTGTACTCCCACAATGGTTCTTTCTTTATGAAAATACAGATCTATCTGAAATTCAAAACTTTCATGAAAACTTTCATTTTTCATTTGTTCAAAATTAAAATGTGGGAATAATGAAAGTTCATCCTTTCTCAAAACACACAATGTAGGGCCAGTCCAATATAAAAAAAAATCAAAATTAATGACAGATTTGATACTTGTGTAGAAAATATTCATGTAATTACAAAGAAATTCTTGAAGGAAAAGGAGTAAATGCTGGTTATCAACATTTTCTTCTTTTCCTGCAAGGTTTTTTGTAACCCAAATTGTGCTTGGTTGTTAAAAGTAGTCACTGTTTGGGAATGTTTTAATCTTTTTGTTTCTTTATTTCACAGAGCCGGCTAAACCTGGACCTATCAACACAGCATCTAGTAACTTTGATGCTACAGACCAAAGTATTGACCTTGTATGGACAGCCTCTACTGGTACTGTATGGTATTATGTAGTGAGTCTGTTTGAAGTAGACAGTCAAAATAATGCTCTGGCCACAACATCATCAGCTACACCTGCCAGGTTGACCTATGCTCAAATAAGGAATGGATATAGATATGATGTAACAATATATGCTTTAAGCCAACAGTATGATGGGCAAAAGAGATTGAGTAGTGAAACACACAGAGAACAGATTAAAACTGTTGTTCAAGGTGAGAAATAATTAGATAGATTCTTGGTTATGGCAGTGCCCACTGGCTCAAGATTACTCAAGATTCTATTGTTTACACATTTAAAATTACATATTTATAAAATGAGAAAAAGAAACATATTCTTTTAATAATAATAAGAAGAATAATAATGTTCAACTGACTTTTGTACTAAATGGAAAGGTTTAAATCCTGTAACAAGAAAATTGCTTTCTGAAAAAAGAACTTTGTGCAAAAAAATGCTTCTTTGACTATAGGTGCAGAAAGAACTGTAAAAGAATGATAATAATTGCATGAAAAATTGATTTTATAGATATTACATTCGAGATAAACCCAACAGAGCTAAAGATAAGAGGGGTGGAGACAGTCTTATTTTGTTGTTTCAAATCCAACCGCATGTTGTGGGTACTCATTTGAATTGTCTTGATGAGACAATTCAAATGAGTACACAGGACATGGGGTTTGATGTACATTTAAGATAATACTTTGTTTTGAAAAGTATTCACTCCCTTTTATCTGAGCTCTGACAGAACCCACCTTAGAAAGACTGAATATTCTGAAGTTTTATTCATTTTCAATTTCAGTTCCATCAGCACCACGTTCAGTTGAGTGTCACATGACGACAGACAATTCTGTGACCATTAAATGGCAGGCACCCTTAACACCAAATGGTGATCTTGTACAGTACAAGGTGGAAACATACCAGTGGAATAATCCCATACGCCTGAAATCAGAGAATACGGGAAATGTAGATCTTACTTTTGAAGTTACTAATCTTAATCCTGGTGAGTTTCTTTTTTCACAAAAAATTGAAATATCTTGTACGATTCTACCATTGTAGAAGACCTTTTGTAGTTGTCATCAGTTATGTAGACAAAACTAGTCCATATCTTATGATCTATTTTAGATAGTTATCCTTGATATTTTGCATTATATACTGAGTACATTTAATTCCGCAGAGATACTTCGTTCGCTTATAGGATGGAAATGACAAGCAAAGGCTATGTAATGCCGGTTTATTTTCGTTGATTTATCTAATTCCATACACCCAAAAGGTAGAATATGCTTTAAATAGACGTCGGAATACAATTTGATTATTTTTGATTGAGATAGGTCAAATCAATTAATAACAAGTGTGCCTACCTAAAGCTTGAATTAAAGCCTTACATCATCGTCGCATAGAAAGGACTTTTCTCGCATTGAAACCTCTTGTGGCTTCTTGTTCCGGTCTTGAATAACAGGAATACGAAATTTTTGCAACCTTTTGGGTGGTGGGGTACGTGAATACACGCATCTCTTCAGGTCATTCCAAGCATATTCTATAGGGTACATAACAGGCCAGACGTGTGTAACCACAGTATGTGGCCTAGCCATCGTGTCGTTAGTGGTGATATTGATAAGTTTCGGCATCCTACATGCTGTGAAATGTCCGAGTTTGAAAAAACAGAGCAAATGCGTTCCAAAAAGTTGGTTCCTCACAATTTCAAGAAGACAGGACACACTGATAGAATTGAGAATATTTCAATGAAACATGTTTTTATAGTGTCCCAATAGACAAACTTTATAACCATGTTGCAATTTAACTCGAGTTTCAAGTGAATCAAATTTACGCAGCGCCAACATGTTTTACGCTTTGGCTATGGCGCCGTAAAATGATCCAAAATTACTAACTCTAATCTTTTCTATTCACGTTTAAAAACTTGTGGGAGATTCATAACAATTATTTTTATTTCTTATAACATCTTGAAACATCTTGATTTAAGGCTTTGAAAACTCTGCGTTTTTAAATGTACTAAGTATAGATACCTCCTGTCAATATCTTTCATTGTGGACCTTGTGACCTTGAAGTTTACATTTTCATTATTAAACTTTTTATGCCCCCGTATCGAGAGATCGGGGGCATATTGTTTTACTCATGTCTGTCTGTCTGTCTGTCTGTCCGTCTGTCTGTCTGTCTGTCTGTCTGTCAGTCCGAAACTTAAAACATTGTCATTTTCTCCACAACCATTATGCATACAAAGCTCAAATTTGGTATGTAAACTTCTTTCAATGATATCTATCTGCGCCATGCAATTTGACCTTCCTCAAGGTCATCGTTTAACCCTTTTCAACCCTTAACATGCAACTTAACGCACCAGCTTAAAGCAACAACTTAACATTGGCCTTTTCTCTAAAAGTATTCCACATACAAAGCTAAAATTTGGTATGTAAACTTCTTTCAATGATATCTATCTGCCCCATGCAATTTGACCTTCCTCAAGGTCATCGTTTAACCCTTATCCACCCTTAACATGCAACTTAACGCGGCAACTTAACGCAACAACTTAACGTTGGCCTGTTCTCCAAAAGTATTCCACATACAAGGCTAAAATTTGGTAAGTCAACTTCTTTCAATGATATCTATCTGCCCCATACAATTTGACCTGCCTCAAGGTCATCGTTTAACCCTTATCCACCCTTAACATGCAACTTAACACGGCAACTTAACGCAACACTTAACATTGGCCTTTTCTCCAAAAGTATTCCACATACAAAGCTAAAATTTGGTAAGTAAACTTCTTTCAATGGTATCTATCTGATCCATGCAAATTGACCTTCCTCAAGGTCATCGTTTAACCCTTATCCACCCTTAACATGCAACTTAACGCGGCAACTTAACACACCAACTTAACGTTGGCCTTTTCTCCAAAAGTATTCCACATACAAGGCTAAAATTTGGTATGTAAACTTCTTTCAATGGTATCTATCTGCTCCATGCAAATTGACCTTCCTCAAGGTCATTGTTTAACCCTTATCCACCCTTAACATGCAACTTAACGCGGCAACTTAACGCAACACTTAACGTTGGCCTTTTCTCCAAAAGTATTCCACATACAAAGCTAAAATTTGGAATGTAAACTTTTTTCAATGGTATCTATCTGCTCCATGCAAATTGACCTTCCTCAAGGTGATCGTTTAACCCTTATCCACCCTTAACATACAACTTAATGCGGCAACTTAACGCGGCAACTTAACGCGGCAACTTAACGCAACACTTAACGTTGGCCTTTTCTCCAAAAGTATTCCACATACAAAGCTAAAATTTGGTATGTAAACTTCTTTCAATGTTATCTATCTGCTCCATGCAAATTGACATTCCTCAAGGTCATCATTTAACCCTTATCCACCCTTAACATGCAACTTAATGCGGCAACTTAACGCACCAACTTAACGTTGGCCTTTTCTACAAAAGTATTCCACATACAAGACTCAAATTTGGTATGTAAACTTTTTTCAATGGTATCTATCTGCTCCATGCAAATTTACCTTCCTCAAGGTGATCATTTAACCCTTATCCACCCTTAACATGCAACTTAACGCTACAACTTAACATTGGCCTTTTCTCCAAAAGTATTCCACATACAAAGCTCAAATTTGGTATGTAAACTTCTTTCAATGATATTAGGTTAGAGGGACAAGGTCATTTATGTAGGTCAAGGTCAAATATCAATTAAGGTCATAATTATAGAAAAATAGCCATTTCGGGGGCATTTGTGTTTCACAAACACATCTCATTTATTTATGCAAAATCGGTGTAATAGCCATGATATTTGACACAAGGAAACCTCTTGCCAAGACATATCTTTTGGGTCCATGACCTTTTACTGTGTAACCTTAACCCTTGATTTTGAGAAACTTTATAAACACTTTAATCTGGCATCTACTTGATACACTGCTGGAGATGGGGTCTTAATAATTCACACATGGATAGCTCCTGCAAACTCTTTACATATTGAACCATGTCCTTTGACCTTGTGACCTTGACACACCGGTTTGACCTTTTTTTGACAAGTTTAGGGCAAGCTGTATTGTTTGTGGACCATTCTAAGATCATCACATGGAAAAGTAATAAATTCTTTTGTCTTGTTGTAGGTTCCTACTATTACTTCAATGTGTTTACCATCAACGAACAATACACTTCAGTTGCTACAAGACTTAATCAGACATTTTGTCAAACTAGGGCAGGAAGTAAGTATTAACCCATTATCTCACATTGACTCTTTCTGAATCCCTGTAAGAGGCTTTAGAAAACATTGCAGAAAATGAAGAAATTGCTTGTCACAAGCAATTTCTTCATTTCCCACAATGTTTTCTACCCCGTAAGACCAACAAATTTCAACTTTCTTTCACTTGAAATTGTCGTTGTAATGTGTTTGATCTAGATAGACATGTTATAAATGATCTATTAAAGTGGCACTTTCCACCACAAAATGTTAAGGATGTGGCATTCATGAATCTCTTTAAGTGTGGACTAGTCCTTAATTCAATTCTAAACTGTCCTGACTTGTTTTGAGTTTTTGCAAACCAGGGCTCTATGGCTTTAAACAAAACTCTATCTATACTATTTTCGAAATGCTGCCCCCAAATCTCAAATAAGGTTTCTTTCTTAATAGATCTAGGACCAGATGTAATTATCATTGAATTTCAATGAATATTTTTGTGCTGTATAAGCAATTTTAAAGAATAAACAATTACCGTATAGCACTTTATTTCTGCGGGGACTTTATTTCTGCTATTTCTGCGGTAGTGGACGGCACCGCAGAAATAAAATCCGCAGAATATTAATCCTGAATGTAGAGGTTTTTGTCTGTAATTTTAGTCAGTACATGGACAAGTTAAACTGTTACCACCCGATGGATAGAACAATATTATAACGATGGAGTGCTTTCCTATTCAAAAATGGTGTAACTACGGCTTTAATTTAGGTGTAGATAAGACATTTTAGTTCATCAATAAACAAAGATTTAACAAGTTTGACTGATTGGTAACACTTTGACACGTTTTTCTTTTCACACCTATCTGTATACGGCATTGTTTTCCATTACTGGTAAATGAGTGGGATTATCCCTTTACCCTAACGGAATAATTAGATTATTTGGTAAGCATCGTCTTTCAAACTATGTCTGATACTGACTTTAACTGATTTGATAGCGCAGAAATAAAATCTTTGATTTTGCAAAATGAGAGACCGCAGAAATATGTTCCGCAGAAATTTAACCCGCCTGATTTCTGGAAAAACCGCAGAATTTGGACCCCGCAGAAATAAAGTGCTATACGGTATGAGGATTTTTACCGCATGATTCCCCCCATCTTGATTGTTTAAACCCTTTCACAAACCACAAATTTTTAGGATGGTCTAATTCAAAAGCTGATGCAGACCACAAAATGATAGATGTTGATAAAGAATGAATTTATGTGCAATAATATGTAATGGAAAATATCAAGGCAGAAGGAGTAAATGCTGATAATCAGCATTTTCTTCTTTTGCATTGATATTTTCGCTAGCATTTTCCAATAGGGACATCTAAACCAGATCTTGTTTGGGAAAGGGTTAATTAGGCATTAAATAGTCATTAATGTTTAAATTTCAGTGGCCGATGCTCCTAACAATCTCCAAGTAACTAACATAGAAAGTAGAAATATAAGTATATCTTGGACTAAACCGACCAACACATATGGCGAACATTTAGGTTATGTAGTACAGATCAGGTTGCTAGATGAAACATGTGTTACACAACTGGTTATATCCTGTACAGGTTGTACTGGGGCTGTAAGTACAGATGACACTTGTTATCTCAACATGGGATTAATTCACATTTTATGGTTTTTAGCTCGACTTTTCGAAGAAAATGAGAGCTTTTACTGTCACGTCGGCGTTGGCGTCGGCGTTGCAACAAAGGTTAAAGTTTTTTCAATACTATCAAAGTGATCAAAAGTCGAGCGCGCTGTCTGCAGACAGCTCTTGTTGATATTTGTAGAGGCCCAAAATAAAAAAAATGCCTAAAAATCATCAAATTTCAATGATTACTTATCCAATATCTTTTGAAAATTGTGAAGAAAGGAACTGTGGTGAAAGCAATAATGTTTGCTTTTGTTGTTTTTATGCCCTCTTTCGAAGAAGATTGGGGTATATTGTTTCGCAAGTGTCAGTCGGTCGGTGGGTCGGTCGGTCCATAGACCAAACCTTGTCTGGAGCATAGATTGAAAAGTATTAAAGGTAGAATCATGAAACTTCATAGGTGGATAGATCTCATTATGGAGAGGTGTAGTGCACAAGAACTGTAACACTGCCAATCAAAATGTTTGGAGTATTTGCCCTTTGTTGATTTTCAAACTTGATTCTTGTCCGGAGCATAACTCAAAAATTATGTAAGGTAAAATCATGAAATTTTACAGGTAAATAGATATTATTATGTAGAGGTGCAGTGCACAAGAACTATAACTCTGCCGATCAAATTTTTGAGTTATTGCCCTTTGTTGATTTTCAAACTGAATTCTTAACCTGGCCTATATCTCATGTCCTTTTACACAAACAGCCTTTATATCTCACACATGGATACCTCCTATCAACATTGTTCACATTTGACTATGACCTTGAACCTTGTGAACTTGACCTTGGAGTTTGACCTACTTTTGAAAAAATTAAGCTGGGCCTATATTTCATGACTTTTTACTTATACAGCCATGATATTTCACACATGGACAGCTCCTTTAAAGCTACTATTTCCCAGATTTGGACCCAAAAATTGTCAAATACAAACGAAATGTACACTTTTTAAGCTTTATATTACCTGATTAAATGATTACGACAAACTATTGAAGCAACGACTCATTTTTTCGCAATTTGATACCAAATTCATGAAGCGATGTCGAAAGTAGGTCAAAACAGTAGGACATGCGACTTTCTTAAATGACGTCACAACACACATGATGACGTCATATTGAAATTCAAGTATGAATCTCGTTTGAATCATGGTCCGCGCTGTATGCGCATGCGCAACAATTTAAAAATAATTCTAACCCCATCAGTGATGGGGTTGAATTTAGGTTTGGATTCTCCCTAAATTCAGCTATCTGTCTTGTAATTTCGGCTCATTCTCTGTCTGAATCGCATATTATTAACCATCCCGAGGTGGTCAACACAAAAGTTTTGCAATTAGACCATCTGTTACCGTCGCCCTTTAAAGACCTATAACATTTGACCATTACCTTGGACCTTGTGACATTGACCTTGGAGTTTGACCTACTTTTAAAAAACTTTAACCTGGTCTATATATCATGTCCTTTTACAGCCCCGATATTTCACACATGGACACATCCTACCAAGACCTTTCATATTTGACGATAACCTTGGACCTTGTGACCTTGACCTTGGTTTGAATTTGACATTAGTTGCAACTGTATAATGCAACAGCTATTTATGAGATTTGTTTAACACTTTTCGAAGCAAGACTTATTTGTAGACTTGTCTGATTCCATAGTTATGTCAAATGTCATCAGAACCCTTTTCCAGGTCCCAGTTTAATTTAATCTTTTGTTTTTGCCTTTTTCCCAAACCATAAAATTACAGTGTGATCTAAAGTGTATGTTGTTAAGGATAGAATTTGTGTAGTCTAGGGAACATTGATGCTAAAGAAGAAAACGATGGTTATCAGCATTTTCTTCTTTTGTGTCAATGTTTTCCGAAGCTTCAACTTTTATGGATGTCTAGTCGTTGTAATAAGCTGATACTCTATATAGAAATCTTTCTTTAGTACAGGTACATTTATCTGATAATTCTATTTTTACATCAGAATATTAACCTAACCCCAAGACCTGGTTGATGTTGATTGATTGTTTGGGGTTTAATGCCTCTTTTAACTGTTCTGGTCATTTTGCTGGGCTGGAGCACCTAACCAGTACTACAACATCCTTACTGTGCCTCCAGCTACTCACCCACATAGGTTAACAATTATAAAATCATTGGGTGGTGACAATGTTGTCAGAAAGGATATTTATGGCGGCCTGGGATAAAACCCAGGTCCTCACGAGTGAGAGTCTGATGCGCAACCAAATGGGCTATGGCGGATACCTAGTAGATGTCACTGTTAGTAATAGAAAAAACTTTTGAAAACATGGAAGCAAAAGAAGGTAATGCTGATAATCTGACCACAATTTTTTAGCTCACCTGAGCATGAAGTGCTTAAGGTGAGCTATTGTGGTCGCTTTTTGTCTGTCAGCGTCCATCTGGCCATCTTTCTGTCTGTCCGACCGTCTGTCCATATTTTGGTGTTACCACTCTAGTACCCACAAATATTGACTAACCTTAATCAAACATGGTCAAAACATGTATGACTTTGAGTTCTGGGATGACTTTGATTTTGGGTCAGATCGGACCAGGAAGTCCTGAGTTATGTGCCCTTGAACATTAAAAATGGCTAGTTTTGACTTTGTTACCTCTCTAGCATCTACAAATATAGACCAATCAAGAAAAAACTTTGCCACAATGTTAGTAACCATAAGATCTTGGATTAGTTTGATTTTCAGTGTGATCGGAGGAGGAAGACTGGAGTTATGTGTCCTTGAATTTGACAAAATTGCCGTTTTCAACTTTGTTTACACTCAAGCATCTACAAATATTGAGCAATCAAGACAAAATATAGCCACAATTTTGGTGACCATAAGATCCTGGATGAGTTAAATTTTCAGCTTTATTGGACCAGAAGAACTTGAATTTCACAAAATTACTGTTTTCAACTTTATTTTCACTCTAACAAACACAAATAACAACCAATCAAGACAAAACTTGGTCACAATGTTGGTGACCATAAGATCTTAAATGTTTCATTTTTCAGATTGATCATACTAGAAAAATAAGAGTTGTGTGCCCTTGATGGTGACAAAATTGCTGTTTTAGACTTTGGTCAAAGAAAAAACTTGGACATAATGTTGATGAGAATATCTTTATCAGAACAGAGTTAAGTGCCCTTGACTGTGAAAAAATTGTTGTTTTCTTCCACGTTGTATTTGCTGTAACAGCCTCAAATATTGATCATTCAAGATTATGAATTCAGTTTTCAGCTGGATCATAATCTTGCATCTTAAATTATGTGTTCTTTAACTTGACAACATTGGGACTTTCATTCTATCTAGGTTCAGGTGAGCGATTAAGGACCATCATGGTCCTCTTGTTTCTGTTCTGTTTTCTACACAAATCTTTTCTGCATCAACATCCATTTTGCTATCTACAACAGCTTTCAGAATGCAGCAATTTAACTTTTAGTCATTTCGGAAAGGTCTAAATGATGACTTTCATGGCTTACTCCTTTCTTTTTATCCATACAGGCCAAACCATTAGAGAATATGTGCGATCAGTCATTTTCGATGACAGAACAATTGACAAAACAAGACATTACCAGTGACACACCACTTTCTCGAACATTTACGGGATTAGATCCAGATGTGCATTATAATGTTATTGTCACAGCAGTGAACGCTGAGGGAAGAGGAAGAATTGCAAACCAAACATTGCAGACAGAGGAAGAAGGTATTTTGCTTGATAATTTAACTATTCCCACATGAAAGAAAGGCTTCCTAATCAGTGTTTTACCTGGGGCCTTTAAGTGTGCTTTTGATGCACATTTTACTGAAATGACCCACTAAAAATTATCAGCTGCACCAGCCGGATGCACTGTTACAAAGGCATCTCGTATAAATGAACTTATTTGAAGACCAGGGGGACATTTATTGTAATGACCATCTCTAGAAAAAAATTAAAGGAAAACACTGTGCTTTTCCATTTTATATCATTCTCTTTTTTTATCGAAAATCTAATTTAAAAAAACGACTGATACATCTTAAACAATTTCATAAATGGTGAAATTTAAGGCTTGTTAAGATTGATAGCGAGTTATGCACACTTAAATTTACAAAGCATTCATATTAGAGCGTTAGCGGATTCCAGTTTATTTATTTCTTATTTCTCATTACAGTACCACAGAAGCCTAAAGCAGTAACGATAACAAATCTGACAGCTACTTCTAGTGTTGTAACCTGGGATATTGATGGACCAAGGCCAGGTGATACTACATACACTGTGATTGTTAGTGCTGTAACCCCCGTCACTTACACTGATGCAACTGTTAGAGGTAAGTTTGACCTTTTTATACGCCGATGGAGGCGGTTGTATATTGGCGTCATCTTCTCCGTCCTTCCGTCCATGCACCTGTATGTACGTACGGACATCCGTACGCATGTACATCCAATTTTCTTGTCAACACAACTCATCCTTAGTTTCTTGCTGGATCTTTTTGAAACTTTGTCAATGATATCACCTTAATTGGTAGGTGTGCATGAAGTAAGAATTTTATGGTCCATTGATTTTTGTCTAAGTTATGCCCCCTCAAAACTTAGTCTCTGGGGCTTTTTGAAATTGCAGCCCTGCGGCGTATATTGTGACTATGGCACTATTGTTCATGCTTATATTTGAATAATCATTGTATGGAAGCTTTGAGATCAGCCTGTAATTACATATGGCCTGATCTTTGCATATAATACCTCCTTAACAGTTTTAGCTAGAACTTGTCATAAAATTTATTATTTAAAAATTTACAAAAATTTTCAAGTGTTTTAATGACCGCTGCGCTGTATGTCTGCATACAACTGTTACTTTGGTAGTAAATTATGAACCATTAGTCATAGGACTATATTCCTATTGACAAGACCATTTGTTTGATAGCACAGCCCTAAGTCAAGGTCATGCATGATTTTTGTAACATATCTTGTTTTGTATCTGTTACAGTCAGTTTAGCGTAACTTTTTACCTATTAGGTAGGGCTTTTATATTTCTTTTGTAATCATATTTGATCATGACTGTTCTATGTTAAAAAGGATCAGGTTAAAAATCATTGTCTTGTTGTTTTGGGTTATTTAAAAAAGATTTTAAAATTTTTATGTCCCCAAATCGAACGATTGGGGGCATATTGTTTAAAAATTACCATTATCTGTATGTCTGTCTGTCATTCAGAAACATGAAAACTTTCCGCCTTTTCTTCCAAAGAGCCATTGCGGCGGCATTGGTGTTTCACAAACACATTTTGGTGATTCTGTCCTAATGCATTATTTCCAGGTTTCACCAATCGTACATACGTCCTGTCTGGCCTACAAGAATACTGGGACTACACTGTTACAATACAAGCTACAACATCTAAAGGCAGCATGGACTCTGATTCAGTAACTTTCCAGACTCTTCCCGCAGGTATGTTGTAACCAATTACTAGACAGCAAAATTTTACACTCGTTTAACCCATTTCTGCACAGGGATGCCTTTTGACTGCTTCACAGGAAAAGGCTTGGGAAAACATTTTCCACAAAGTTTCCTAAGCCAAAATGGAAAGATTTTTAATATTTTATCACATTGAAAGTGTCGTCTGCAACACCTTTCAAATTGGAAAAGTCCAAAATCTTGTTGTCTGGTAATGGGTTAAATTGTAAGATATTGCAGATGAATAATCTATATCAAATTAATGAATGTTTATATTAATGCTTAGAAAATATTTAGGCAAAAGGAGAAAATACTGATCTTCAGCATTTTCTTCTTTTGCCTCAATGTTTTCCCAAGCTATTCCTATTAGGAGTATCAAATGGTGTTTCTCTTTGGGAATGGGTTTTCTGTAACTTATTTGTATGAACTGAATTTATAATTCAGAAAGCATTAACTTTACAAGTTGCCACAAAATATCTCTTTGATGATTAGCTGTGCTCCTTTGGCCTGTATTATCAACAGAAAAATATAATCGGGAATTTTTCTAACATTCATTCATAATACACAGCTGAGCCCTGATAGCTCTGTCGGTAACATCAGAGTCTGTCACTCCATGGGTCGCGAGTTTAAACCCTGGCTCAACCCTGGCTCGGCCAGTTTCCATTCTGACATTTGACAAGTCATTTGTCTCTCCTCAATGGGTGTGAATCATTTTTGTGAGAGAGCAGCTGGAGGCTCGGTTTGGATACTGTGGTGGTACTGGTTAGAGAAATACCAGGAATACACAGTTAGGTGCTCCAGCCACCACGATTTGACCTTAGTAGTTGAAAACGAATTAAACCCCAATAAATCAATTCATTGATAATACATGTTCTAAATTTGTGTATTTAGATCACTCTCTTCCATTTGTTCCATTTTTGTCACTTTTATAGCCCCTGGAATAGTGAGCGGTTTTTCAATAATTCAGCATCCTAATGAAGACTACAGAAAGATGGAAGTACAATGGCAGACACCAGTATTATTGGAAAGGAATGGTGTGATTGATAGATTTGTTCTGCAACACAATACTACCCAAGATATGGTAAGATTTTCTGTTAAGTACAACATTTTAATGAGCTTTGAAGTTTTCAATCGTAAAACTGTAAATGAAGTTGCTAGAAATGATGTTTTAGTGAGCCATGAATTTGGCAGTGTCATTTTCTATAATGATGAAAATTTGGCAAGATTGATTTTAGGGGACTGTTTTGAAAGAAGCATTAGTGAATTCTATATTTGTCCGAAAATGGGAGTGTGGAAGGGTTTGGCTCATTAGACTTTAAGAGATCATGAGATACATGTACTCTTTCAGTTGAGCCATTGGAGTGACACAGGCTCTCTTGGGCTTTTTGTTTGAATGTAAAATATAGTGCGAAAAAGAGTAAATGCTGTTTCCATAATGATTTCTCTTGAACTGGGAGGACCTGAACTAGCTGCATACAACAGTTTTGGTGCTATACACAGATGGCCACTAACACGGTGGGGATTGTGCATGCTGGGATGGATAACGAATACCGACAAAAATAATCTCGAATCTGGTCAACTATTTTGCAATAACTCCTTTATTTCTTTGTCGATTTTCCAAAGGTTTGTTGCATGTACCCCGCCTCGAAGATCTCTTTCCTCAGATACGTGGATTATTTGTGGTATCCTTTTTTTTCCAAAAATTGATCCTAACTGACCAGAAAACAGAATGATAACGACTATGGCAAAATAAGCCACGCTTCAGGTAGGAAATTGTGCAATATTTTTCTTATTTCTGTGTCAATTTTCAAGCGGTTTGTTGTATGTACCCTGCCTTACTGAGCGCTTTACTCATGTGTATTACTTATTTGAAAACTCCCCATACTTTTCCCAAAAGTTGATCCCAGCTGACCTGAAAAACGATCAGAATTCTTTGTCGTTTTTCTGGTCGGTTGGGATTAATTTTCGCTAAAAGTACACAAAGTTTTCGTGTAAGGCATACATCAGTGGAAAGATCTCAGTAAGGCGGGGTACATGCAACAAGCCGTTTTTAAATTGACGCAGAAATAAGAAAGTTATAGCAAAATGTCTTACCTGAAGTGAGGCAAATCTGTCCGTAGATTTACCCATCCCAGCATGCACAATCCCCACCGTGACTAACACAGTTTTGACTGTAAATGATACATTGACTACAAAATAAAACCTTAGCTATAAATAATTTACTGCTTTGATTTGTTAGTTTGCTAAATATTTTATTTCAGAACAATCAAATGATGACGTTAAACAAGAATGCTGATGATTCTTTCTCCTATGTACAAGTGTTCAATGTTACACCAGAGGTGTATTATAACTTTAAGGTATGTAGTACCGTATAGCACTTTATTTCTGCGGGGTCCAAATTCTGCGGTTTTTCCAGAAATCAGGCGGGTTAAATTTCTGCGGAACATATTTCTGCGGTCTCTCATTTTGCAAAATCAAAGATTTTATTTCTGCGCTATCAAATCAGTTTTAGTCAGTATCAGACATAGTTTGAAAGACGATGCTTACCAAATATTCTAATTATTCCGTTAGGGTAAATGGATAATCCCGCTCATTTACCAGTATCTATAAAGGCGTTATGGGAAACAATGTCGTATACAGATATGTGTGAAAAGAAAGACGTGTCAAACTGTTACCAATCAGTCAAACTTGTTAAATCTTTGTTTTTTGATGAACTAAATTGTCTTATCTACACCTAAGTTTAAGCCATAGTTACGCCATTTTTTAATGGGAAAGCACTCTATTGTTATGATATTGTTCTTTCCATCGGGTGGTAACAGTTTAACTTGTCCATGTACTGACTAAAATTACAGACAACAACCTCTACATTCAGGATTAATATTCTGCGGATTTTATTTCTGCGAGGCCGTCCACGACCGCAGAAATAGCAGAAATAAAGTCCCCGCAGAAATAAAGTGCTATACGGTATATTGTCATTATGTTGAATTCAAAAGCAATATTTGTAATGATAAATAAAGCTATTATAAGTGTCTTTATATTCTTTCAATTTTGGAAAATATGAATATCCTGTTATCTATAATGCTGTCCACTCCTAATGAGATTCAGGCGAAGTTGAAATTATACTGATGACATTCGTAAACATTTGGCAGTGAAACATTTCTGTCCAGAGACAGCTCTTGTTGTTTCTTTTTTTTGTAGGATTTACGAACTTTCATTATCAATGATCAGAAATATGGCCTTTTTAGAAAAAATTCTAATGCCATAACATTTATCAGAATGAAATTATTATTATGATTCCCATTTCTTTCATCAAATATTTCAGGTTTATGCTGTCAATACAGAAAATCAAAATGGAGCAGAAAAGGAAGAAACAGTTATGGCCCCAGCTGGAGGTATGTGTAGCTATTTACTATACATTCCTCTGTTTTGTAAACTTCAAGTGAAAATGAGAAAAAGAATAGTGATAGCCACCTGATTTCTACTTTTCCAACTATGTTTCATGTATTGAAGCAAGGAATAAACTCAGTAAAGCTTGCATGTTTTTAGCTCACCTGAGCACGATAGTGCTCATGGTGAGGTATTGTGATACCGCTGTGTCTGGCGTCCGGCGTCCGTCAACCTTTGGCTTGTGTGCACTCTAGAGGCCACATTTTTTGCCCAATCAACCTGAAAATTGATCAGAATGATTGTCTTGATGAAATCTCGGACAAGTTCGAAATTGGGTCATCTGGGGTCAAAAACTAGGTCATGGGGTCAAATCTTAGAAAAACCTTGTGTGCACTCTAGAGGCCACATTTTTTGCCCAATCAAGCTGAAATTTGCTCAGAATGATTGTCTTGATAAAATCTCGGACAAGTTCGAAAGTAGGTCAACTGGGGTCAAAAACTAGGTCACGGGGTCAAATCTTAGAAAAACCTTGTGTGCACTCTAGAGGCCACATTTTTTGCCCAATTAACCTGAAATTTGCTCAGAATGATTGTTTTTTTTTTTAAATCTCGGACAGGTTCGAAATTGGGTCATCTGGGGTCAAAAACTAGGGTCACTGGGTCAAATCTTAGAAAAACCTTGTGTGCACTCTAGAGGCCACATTTTTTGCCCAATCAACCTGAAAATTTATCAGAATGATTGTCTTGATGAAATCTCAGACAAGTTCGAAATTGGCTCATCTGGGGTCATAAACTAGGTCATGAGGTCAAATCTTTGTAAAACCTTGTGTGCACTCTAGAGGCCATATTTTTTTGCCCGATCAACCTGAAATTTGCTCAGAATGATTGTCTTGATAAAATCTCGGACAAATTCGAAATTGGGTCATCTGGGGTCAAAAACTAGGTCAAGGGGTCAAATCTTAGAAAAACCTTGTGTGCACTCTAGAGGCCACATTTTTTGCCCAATTAACCTGAAATTTGCTCAGAATGATTGTTTTTTTTTTAAATCTCGGACAATTACGAAATTAGGTCATCTGGGATCAAAAACTAGGTCACGGGGTCAAATCTTAGAAAAACCTTGTGTGCACTCTAGAGGCCACATTTTTTGCCCAATGAACCTGAAAATTGATCAGAATGATTGTCTTGATGAAATCTAGGACAAGTTTGAAATTGGGTCATCTTGGGTCAAAAACTAGGCCACGGGGTCAAATCTTAGAAAAAACCTTGTGTGCACTCTAGAGGCCACATTTTTTGTCCAATCAACCTGAAATTTCTTCAGAATGATTGTCTTGATCAAATCTCGGACAAGGTTGAAATTGGGTCATCTGGGGTCAAAAACTAGGTCAGGGGGTCAAATCTTAGAAAAACTTGTGGGCACTCTAGAGGCCACATTTTTTGCCCAATCAACCTGAAAATTGATCAGAATGATTGTCTTGATCAATTCTCGGACAAGATAGAAATTGGGTCATCTGGGGGTCATAAACTAGATCATGAGATAAAATCTTTGTAAAACCTTGTATGCACTCTAGAGGCCACATTTTTTGCCTAATCAACCTGAAAATTGATCAGAATGATTGTCTTGATCAATTTTAGGTCAAGAGGTCAAATCTTAGTTAAACCTTGTGTGCACCCTAGATTTCACATTTTTTGTCCAATCAACCTGAAAATTGGTATACAAAAAGTTATATCAGGTGAGCGCTTCAGGGCCAATGGCCATCTTGTTTTGTTTAAACACTCAGCTGCTGCGGACAAAAAAAATTCAGGTGGAAAATCGCCATGCTTTACCATGGCAAACACCGTGTTTTTCCACTCAAGATTTCCGAGCATCCGAGCAAGTCCTGGCATTGTCATCCTTCAAGGCATTTAGGGAAAGTTTTTTCTTTCTTACCAATGATTGAATCATTTACAAAATATCTTCATAGAATGAGCAGATTGTTGCTGTGAGTGCATGTTGTTTGTACTAGCTGCTTCGATAAGTGCAAGGAACATATCGCTGCTTTTCAACAAAAACCTTGTAACTGCAGCTTGCTTTAAGCTGCAGTTACGAGTTTTTCATTGAAAAGCAAGGATATGGTTTTGATTTACAAGCTACCACAAAAAAATTTCGACACCATTCAGACAATATTTTGAGAGAGTGACTGGAACACATTCTTTGATGATCCAGCCACTATGATATAATTTAGAAAATGCAACACGCAGCAGCATTGCTGCAGAAAAGGTTTGGAATTCTAAACAAAAAGTGGACACATTCTTTAATTCCAGTACCAAGAAATGACTTTGAGGAGACTGATAATAGATCTGTCATCAATGAGAGTTTAGCTACCTCAAGCCAAACTACATTGAGGCTTGCGTTTGGTACAGACTTTTTCACACAGGACAGAAACGGAGACATTACGTTGTCTGGTGTTATTATATGTGCTGAGAGCAAGTGCCCCAATAATGGTTTGTATACTTTAAACCCTTTTCGGAATATCAAGATTTTCCTATTTGAAAGCTGTTGCAGCTAAGATGAGAAAATTCTTATTAATTTAGATATAATATTTGAACAATACACAGGAAGTATTGAGGCAAAAGAAGAATATGTTATCAGCATAATACTTCTTTTGTATGGAGAAGTTTCTTTTATGGACTCATCAAGAGGCCTGGGTTTGGAATTAGGTTTTTTCTCAATATTTTTCAATCACATGCACATCCATTGATTGTCTTTGTGCCTTTGTCACTGTGTTTTTGCTTGACCTAGTTTGACCAAATCTTAATTTCTATAATGATATTTTCTAGAATTGCCCCTTTTCGCTGAATCAGTTTTTGAAATGGGCAGGTTTTCAGATTGGTAATGGATGATTGGAGTTTATTAGAACAATTTTTTGGGTAATATTAAAATAGTGTTTTCCAATTATGACATTAATTTAACAACTATGATTTCAGAGGTTCGAACATCCCTGTCTAAAGCCCAGTTTGAGACCTATCCTAATTGGCATGATGCCAGGCAAGATGGATCTAAATATAGATGTACCAGACCTGAGTGGAGGCAACAAGCAAACAATGGTGAGACTTCTTAAGTTTAACAGTTTACGTTAGACACATGTTTTTGGATTTTGTAGGTTTCTTTTGACAATTTTCCATCCTAATGCTTTTCCATTCAATTTTAACACTTTCCCTTAACAACAGGATTAGGCTACCTAAATTTGTAAGGTGTGGCAGGTGACTTAATTTTCTATTACAGACACTTTGAATAAGGTCTTTCACATTTTTTCCTAAACAGGGAAAGGTCCATTTTTAATTTGTGTCCAATATGATACAGAAAATATTGAGACAAAAAGAGATAATACTGGTTATCAGCATCTTCTTCTTTTGACAAAAGATTTTCCCAACATTTTTCTATTAGAGATATCAAAACGGTGTCTTGTTTGAGAAAGGGTTCAAACATAATGTACATTGTATTACACAGGTCGAAAGCGCAGACAGGTACAAACTACAGAAGAGTTTACTATTGGCGCAGAAAGCTGTAATGAAACAACACAGAATGAGTTTTGTAATGGACCACTTAGTCCAGGAACATCTTATGTGTAAGTATGGTTGATTTCGGGTTAACTTTGGAAGAGTTCACTATTGGTACAGAAAGTTGTAATGAAACAAAACAGAATGAGTTTTGTAATGGACCACTTAGTCCAGGAACATCTTATGTGTAAGTTAAGTTGATTTCTGACTAACTTTGGAAGAGTTCACTATTGGTACAGAAAGTTGTAATGAAACAAAACAGAATGAGTTTTGTAATGGACCACTTAGTCCAGGAACATCTTATGTGTAAGTTAAGTTGATTTCTGGTTAACTTTGGAAGAGTTCACTATTGGTGCAGAAAGTTGTAATGAAACAAAACAGAATGAGTTTTGTAATGGACCACTTAGTCCAGGAACATCTTATGTGTAAGTTAAGTTGATTTCTGACTAACTTTGGAAGAGTTCACTATTGGTACAGAAAGTTGTAATGAAACAAAACAGAATGAGTTTTGTAATGGACCACTTAGTCCAGGAACATCTTATGTGTAAGTTAAGTTGATTTCTGGTTAACTTTGGAAGAGTTCACTATTGGTGCAGAAAGTTGTAATGAAACAACACAGAATGAGTGTTGTAATGGACCACTTAGTCCAGGAACATCTTATGTGTAAGTTAAGTTGATTTCTGGTTAACTTTGGAAGAGTTCACTATTGGTACAGAAAGCTGCAATGAAACAACACAGAATGAGTTTTGTAATGGACCACTTAGTCCAGGAACATCTTATGTGTAAGTTAAGTTGATTTCTGACTAACTTTGGAAGAGTTCACTATTTGTACAGAAAGCTGCAATGAAACAACACAGAATGAGTTTTGTAATGGACCACTTAGTCCAGGAACATCTTATGTGTAAGTTAAGTTGATTTCTGACTAACTTTGGAAGAGTTCACTATTGGTGCAGAAAGTTGTAATGAAACAAAACAGAATGAGTTTTGTAATGGTCCTCTTAGTCCAGGAACATCTTATGTGTAAGTATGGTTGATTTCTGACTAACTTTGGAAGAGTTCACTATTGGTGCAGAAAGTTGTAATGAAACAAAACAGAATGAGTTTTGTAATGGTCCTCTTAGTCCAGGAACATCTTATGTGTAAGTTAAGTTGATTTCTGACTAACTTTGGAAGAGTTCACTATCGGTGCAGAAATTTGTAATGAAACAACACAGAATGAGTTTTGTAATGGTCCTCTTAGTCCAGGAACATCTTATGTGTAAGTATAGAGAAGTTCTGATTAACCATAGAAACATTCATTATTGATACAGAATGCATTCTTTAATGAAACAACCCAGAATGAGTTTTGTAATGGACCACTTAGTCCAGGAACATCTTATGTGTAAGTTAAATTGATTTCTGACTAACTTTGGAAGAGTTCATTATTGGTGCAGAAAGTTGTAATGAAACAACACAGAATGAGTTTTGTAATGGACCACTTAGTCCAGGAACATCTTATGTGTAAGTTAAGTTGATTTCTGGTTAACTTTGGAAGAGTTCACTATTGGTGCAGAAAGCTGTAACGATACAACACTGAATGAGTTTTGTAATGGACCACTTAGTCCAGGAACATCTTATGTGTAAGTTAAGTTGATTTCTGGTTAACTTTGGAAGAGTTCACTATTGGTGCAGAAAGCTGTAACGATACAACACTGAATGAGTTTTGTAATGGACCACTTAGTCCAGGAACATCTTATGTGTAAGTATGGTTGATTTCTGGTTAACTTTGGAAGAGTTCACTATTGGTGCAGAAAGCTGTAACGATACAACACTGAATGAGTTTTGTAATGGACCACTTAGTCCAGGAACATCTTATGTGTAAGTTAAGTTGATTTCTGACTAACTTTGGAAGAGTTCACTATTGGTACAGAAAGTTGTAATGAAACAACACAGAATGAGTTTTGTAATGGACCACTTAGTCCAGGAACATCTTATGTGTAAGTTAAGTTGATTTCTTACTAACTTTGGAAGAGTTCACTATTGGTGCAGAAAGTTGTAATGAAACAATGCAGAATGAGTTTTGTAATGGTCCTCTTAGTCCAGGAACATCTTATGTGTAAGTTAAGTTGATTTCTGACTAACTTTGGAAGAGTTCACTATTGGTGCAGAAAGTTGTAATTAAACAACACAGAATGAGTTTTGTAATGGTCCACTTAGTCCAGGAACATCTTATGTGTAAGTTAAGTTGATTTCTGGTTAACTTTGGAAGAGTTCATTATTGGTGTAGAAAGTTGTAATGAAACAACACAGAATGAGTTTTGTAATGGAGCACTTAGTCCAGGAACATCTTATATGTAAGTTAAGTTGATTTCTGGTTAACTTTGGAAGAGTTCACTATTGATGCAGAAAGTTTTAATGAAACAACACAGAATGAGTTTTGTAATGGACCACTTAGTCCAGGAACATCTTATGTGTAAGTTAAGTTGATTTCTGGTTAACTTTGGAAGAGTTCATTATTGGTGCAGAAAGTTATAATGAAACAACACAGAATGAGTTTTGTAATGGACCACTTAGTCCAGGAACATCTTATGTGTAAGTATGGTTGATTTCGGACTAACTTTGGAAGAGTTCACTATTGGTGCAGAAATTTGTAATTAAACAACACAGAACGAGTTTTGTAATGGACCACTTAGTCCAGGAACATCTTATGTGTAAGTTAAGTTGATTTCTGACTAACTTTGGAAGAGTTCACTATTGATGCAGAAAGTTGTAATGAAACAACACAGAATGAGTTTTGTAATGGACCACTTAGTCCAGGAACATCTTATGTGTAAGTTAAGTTGATTTCTGACTAACTTTGGAAGAGTTCACTATTGGTACAGAAAGTTGTAATGAAACAACACAGAATGGGTTTTGTAATGGTCCACTTAGTCCAGGAACATCTTATATGTAAGTTAAGTTGATTTCTGGTTAACTTTGGAAGAGTTCACTATTGATGCAGAAAGTTTTAATGAAACAACACAGAATGAGTTTTGTAATGGACCACTTAGTCCAGGAACATCTTATGTGTAAGTTAAGTTGATTTCTGACTAACTTTGGAAGAGTTCATTATTGGTGCAGAAAGTTGTAATGAAACAACACAGAATGAGTGTTGTAATGGTCCACTTAGTCCAGGAACATCTTATGTGTAAGTATGGTTGATTTCTGACTAACTTTGGAAGAGTTCACTATTGGTGCAGAAAGTTGTAATGAAACAACACAGAATGAGTTTTGTAATGGACCACTTAGTCCAGGAACATCTTATGTGTAAGTTAAGTTGATTTCTGACTAACTTTGGAAGAGTTCATTATTGGTGCAGAAAGTTGTAATGAAACAACACAGAATGAGTGTTGTAATGGTCCACTTAGTCCAGGAACATCTTATGTGTAAGTATGGTTGATTTCTGACTAACTTTGGAAGAGTTCACTATTGGTGCAGAAAGTTGTAATGAAACAACACAGAATGAGTGTTGTAATGGACCACTTAGTCCAGGAACATCTTATGTGTAAGTTAAATTGATTTCTGACTAACTTTGGAAGAGTTCATTATTGGTGCAGAAAGTTGTAATGAAACAACACAGAATGAGTTTTGTAATGGACCACTTAGTCCAGGAACATCTTATGTGTAAGTTAAGTTGATTTCTGGTTAACTTTGGAAGAGTTCACTATTGGTGCAGAAAGCTGTAACGATACAACACTGAATGAGTTTTGTAATGGACCACTTAGTCCAGGAACATCTTATGTGTAAGTTAAGTTGATTTCTGGTTAACTTTGGAAGAGTTCACTATTGGTGCAGAAAGCTGTAACGATACAACACTGAATGAGTTTTGTAATGGACCACTTAGTCCAGGAACATCTTATGTGTAAGTATGGTTGATTTCTGGTTAACTTTGGAAGAGTTCACTATTGGTGCAGAAAGCTGTAACGATACAACACTGAATGAGTTTTGTAATGGACCACTTAGTCCAGGAACATCTTATGTGTAAGTTAAGTTGATTTCTTGTTAACTTTGGAAGAGTTCACTATTGATGCAGAAAGTTTTAATGAAACAACACAGAATGAGTTTTGTAATGGACCACTTAGTCCAGGAACATCTTATGTGTAAGTTAAGTTGATTTCTGGTTAACTTTGGAAGAGTTCACTATTGGTGCAGAAAGTTGTAATGAAACAACACAGAATGAGTGTTGTAATGGACCACTTAGTCCAGGAACATCTTATGTGTAAGTTAAGTTGATTTCTGGTTAACTTTGGAAGAGTTCACTATTGGTACAGAAAGCTGCAATGAAACAACACAGAATGAGTTTTGTAATGGACCACTTAGTCCAGGAACATCTTATGTGTAAGTTAAGTTGATTTCTGACTAACTTTGGAAGAGTTCACTATTTGTACAGAAAGCTGCAATGAAACAACACAGAATGAGTTTTGTAATGGGCCACTTAGTCCAGGAACATCTTATGTGTAAGTTAAGTTGATTTCTGACTAACTTTGGAAGAGTTCACTATTGGTGTAGAAATTTGTAATGAAACAACACAGAATGAGTTTTGTAATGGACCACTTAGTCCAGGAACATCTTATATGTAAGTTAAGTTGATTTCTTGTTAACTTTGGAAGAGTTCACTATTGATGCAGAAAGTTTTAATGAAACAACACAGAATGAGTTTTGTAATGGACCACTTAGTCCAGGAACATCTTATGTGTAAGTTAAGTTGATTTCTGGTTAACTTTGGAAGAGTTCATTATTGGTGCAGAAAGTTGTAATGAAACAACACAGAATGAGTTTTGTAATGGACCACTTAGTGCAGGAACATCTTATGTGTAAGTATGGTTGATTTCGGACAAATTACAGAAGACTTCACTATTGGTGCAGAAATTTGTAATGAAACAACACAGGACGAGTTTTGTAATGGACCACTTAGTCCGGGAACATCTTATGTGTAAGTTAAGTTGATTTCGGACTAACTTTGGAAGAGTTCACTATTGGTGCCAAAAGTTGTAATGAAACAACACAGGACGAGTTTTGTAATGGACCACTTAGTCCAGGAACATCTTATGTGTAAGTTAAGTTGATTTCGGACTAACTTTGGAAGAGTTCACTATTGGTGCAGAAATTTGTAATGAAACAACACAGAATGAGTTTTGTAATGGGCCACTTAGTCCAGGAACATCTTATGTGTAAGTTAAGTTGATTTCGGACTAACTTTGGAAGAGTTCACTATTGGTGCAGAAATTTGTAATGAAACAACACAGAATGAGTTTTGTAATGGGCCACTTAGTCCAGGAACATCTTATGTGTAAGCTTAATATACAGATGGATTTGAAATCATTTCAAACACCCAAAAGAAAATCGATGAACCAATGAGTCTATAGCCTCGGTTCAGTTTAACCCCTTCCCAAACGGCAAATTTTCCGGGCAATCCACTTCAAAAACTGCCACAAATGACAAAATGGAAGTTATTGAAGATAGAATTTGTGTAAAATATGACATAGAAAATATTTAGACAAAAGGAGAAACTGCTGGTTATCAGCAGTTTCTTCTTTTGCCTCAATGTTTTCCCTAGCCTTTTCTATTTGGGACGTCAAAACCAGGTCTTGTTATGGTCCTCACTGCTCTCCAAGGGTTGATCGATTAAAAAAGAAGCTATTTGAGTATAGGATTGATTTTGAACTGGCTGATCTGGATCCATGTTGATTATAAACCGGCTCTTTTTTCCAGGTCACTGCTCATCTATGTTCTTGAGTAATTTGATGAAGCTGTGTTATGCAAAAAGGGGGTTTGATGTCTTATTTGTGTTCAGAGCAAAGTCTATGGTCTTGTGATTTCCCATTGTATTCAAGTTTATCATTTTGCTATAGATTCTCATCAATCCTTTTCATTCATTTATCTGATTTCATAACCAATACATCTCATGGATAGGCATATTTTGGTCTTAAAGTTATCAAGATATAAAGATGTAAAAAGCTGTTGTGAGGGTAATCGTGCTCACAAACATATCTTGTATTTTTCAGTGTCCATGTTGTAATCTGCACCAATGGTGGATGTCTTATAAGTAACGAATATGGACCCTTTGTTACTCAGCAAGGTATGGTGCCTAACTTCAAAATTAACCCCATGTTGTACTCTCGTTTATGGGGTTCTGGGTTCAATACCATCATAGCACTTATATTCTGCGGGGACTGTATTTCTGCTATTTCTCTGGTCATGGATGGTACCACAGAAATAAAACCCGCAAAACTTTAACCCCAAATTAAATCAGTATATTGACAAGTAAAACAGATTAGGTTACCATCTAATGCAAAGAACAGTTTTGTAACAATGGAGTTTATAAAATGTTTGCCATTCAAAAATGGTGTAACTACTGCTTTAATCCACATGTTGTTAGGATAGGATATTTTTGTTTTTAGAATTATTTAACAAGGTTGACTGATTGGTAACAGTTTGACATATTTAACTTTTCACATGTGTCTGTACATGACATTGTTTCCCATAACCAAATTATGAATTAATGTATGGGATTATACCTTTACCATCAGAGTTATTGAAACATTCTTCTTCTTCTTCCAAATACTGTGCTGGGCTCCTCTGGAGCATTGTCGCACAACGGTGAACTATGTACATGCGTGATGAGAACAACAAAAATTAAAATCAGGCTAAAAACATCTTGCTCCAGAGTTACCAGCTTGACATGCCCATCCTGGTCTTGAATACCTCGAGGGACGGGGATGCGATGACAGTCTCAGGTAGGCTGTTCCAGAGGCGTATTCCAGATGGAAAAAAGGAGAATCTGTAGGCGTTGACGCTAGTAAAGGGTACTAGGAAGTGGCTTGCATGACCTCTGGTGTGGACTCCTGCTGGAATTAGGATGTTGGTAGAGTTGACATCGACGAGGCTGTTCACAATTCTGTACATCATTACAGTTTTGGCGTTTTGACGACGAGTATCTAGTGGTTCCCAGTTAAGATGATCCAGCATAGATGTTACGCTGCTGGTCTGTCTGTAGTCACTTTTACAGAATCGGGCTGCCCTGCGTTGAACCTTTTCCAGTTTGTTTATGTTGCTTTTGGTGTGAGGGTCCCAGATGGTACTAGCATACTCGAGCTGCGGTCTTACTAGGGTCTTGTAGGTTGTAGCCTTGATGTCAGTGGGACAGTGTGACAGGTTTCTTCGTAGAAAAGCTGTGGTTGTGTTTGCCTTCTTTGTTATGTTGTCGATATGTTTGTTCCATGTTAGGTTTTTGTCGATAGTAACTCCGAGGTATTTGGCATGGGATGTTTCTTGTAAGTCTTGGTTGTGGATGGAGTATGTGTGTTGGATCACTTTACGTTTATTAGTTATACGGATTGTCTCGCACTTGTCTGGATTAAATTGCATCAACCAATCTCTCTCCCATTCTTGTAAGTTGTCTAAATCTTCCTGGAGTGCCTTTGCGTCGTTTTCTGAATTAATAATCCTGTATAGTAGGCAGTCATCCGCAAAGAGGCGTGCCGTAGATCTGACTTTGTTAGGTAGGTTGTTTATGTAAACGAGGAATAGAAGAGGACCTAGGACAGTACCTTGAGGAACTCCTGATGTTACTGGGGCGGCTGATGATGTCTTGCCATCGAGAACCACTTGCTGTCTACGGTCTGATAGGAAGCTGTTGATCCAACCTAGTGTTTTTCCTCTTATACCGTAATGATGTAGTTTAGCTGCGAGGCGTTGGTGAGGGACCTTGTCGAAGGCCTTGGAAAAATCTAACAATATACCGTCTATCTGCTGTTTGTTGCTCAGTCCTAAGGAGAGGTCTTGGATGGTACTGATGAGTTGGGTCTCGCAAGATCTCCGTTTTCTAAAACCGTGTTGTTGGTCGGATAATAGGTTATTTTGATCCAGGAACTTCATCACGTGGCTATGGATAACATGTTCCATAATCTTACAACAGATTGATGTTAGCGATACTGGGCGGTAGTTGGCAGGCTTACTCTTGTCACCTTTTTAGCTCGCCCGGGACGATAGTCTCGGAAGAGCTATTGTCATACCCCCGGATGTCGGCGTCGGCGTCAGCGTCAGCGTCGGCGTCAGCGTCGGCGTCAGCGTCCGCAAAAACTTTAACCTGGCCTATATCTCATGCCCTGTTAGAGATACAGCCTTCATATTTCACCTGTGGGTACCTCTAACCAAGACCTTTAATTTGAGACCATGACCTTTGACCTTGTGACCTTGACCTTGGAGTTTGACCCACTTTTTGACCGTTTTAAAAAAACTTTAACCTGGCCTATATCTCATGCCATATTACACCTACAGCCTTCATATCTCACATGTTGATACCTCTCACCAAGACTTTTCATTTGAGACCATGACCTTTGACCTTGTGACCTTGACCTTGGAGTTTGACCTACTTTTAAAAACTTTAACCTGGCCTAAAAAAAAACTTTAACCTGGCCTATATCTTATGCCCTATTGCACATACAGCCTTGATATTTCACATATGGACACCTCCTACCAACACCATTCACATTTGACCATGACCTTTGACCTCATGACCTTGACCTTGGAGTTTGACCTACTTTTAAAAAACTTTAACCTGGCCTATATCTCATGTCTTTTTACACCTAGAGCCTTGATATTTCACATATGGACACCTCCTACCAACACCATTCACATTTGACCATGACCTTGGACCTTGTGACCTTGACCTTTGAGTTTGACCTACTTTTAAAAAACTTTAACCTGGCCTATATTTCATGTCTGTTTACACCTACAACCTTGATATTTCACACATGGACACCTACCAATATGATTCACATTTGACCATGACCATGGACCTTGTGACCTTGACCTTGGAGTTTGACCTACTTTTAAAAGACTTTAACCTTGCCTATAGCTCATGTCCTTTTACACCTACAGCCTTCATATTTCACATATGGACACCTCCCACCAAGACCTTTCATATTTGACCATGACCTTGGACCTGGTGACCTTGACCTTGAAGTTTGACCTACTTTTAAAAAACTTTAACCTGGCCTTTATCTCATGTCTTTTTACACCTACAGCCTTGATATTTCACACAATGACACCTCCTACCAACACTTTTCACATTTGACCATGACCTTGGACCTGGTGACCTTGACCTTGGAGTTTGACCTACTTTTAAAAAACTTTCACCTGGCCTATATCTCATGTCCTTTTGCACCTACAGCCTTGATATTTCACACATGGAGGACACCTACCAACGCGATTCACATTTGACGGTGACCTTGTACCTTGTCCTTGGAGTTTGACCTACTTTCAAAAAAACTTTAACTTGGCCTATAACTCATGTCCTTTTACATACCTCATTCCAACACAGTTCACATTTGACCATGACCTGTGACCTTGTGACCTTGACCATGGAGCTTGACCTACTTTTACAAAATTTCATTTTGGGCTATGACCTTTTTACCTTGACCTAGGAAATGACTTTTCTTTGTGACAAGCTCTCGTTTGGGCGAGCTTTATTGTCCGCGGACAATTCTTGTTTGAAGAGTGGGGTAACTAATGCATTTCTCCAGTCGCTTGGTACCTGGGTCTGAGAGTGTGAAGCCTGGAAAATCAATGTCAGTGCAGGTGCAAGGACAGATGCCATCTCTTTCAGGAACCTTGAAGGAATCTGATCAGGTCCGGTGGCCTTATGTGGGTGAAGGTTTTCCATGAGTTTTCTAACGCCTTCAGGATGTATGATCAAAGGTGGTGCCTCGGCTGAGATTTGTGGGCCTAGGTTGGGTAAAGGGGTGTTATCTTCTTTGGTGAAAACAGAGGAAAACTGTGCGTTGAGTATTTCTGCTTTGTCTGTAGGATCCGAGTAGCTGGTACCTTCTTTCTTGAGTGGGGCAACACCTGAGCTGTCGCTCTTCATGCTTTTGATGTAGGAGTATAGTTTCTTGTTGTTGGATCCAGGCTGGGTGACCATATTCCTCACATAATCCTTTCTGGATTTGCGGCATACTGTTTGTACTTCTTTCTGGATCTTTCTATAAGACGTCCAATCTTTCTGACGGTTAGTTTTCCTGGCTCTTATGTATGCAGGATTCTTTCTTCTAGCAAGTTTCTTAATTAGTCTATTGCACCATGGTTGGTTGAATCTGGGTGAGGTCGTTTTGGTCGGTATATGTTTATCCATAGAGTCTATGCACTGATCTTTAAAAAAACTTTCTGTAAGCATCGTCTTTAAAAACAGTAATTCAAAATATGTTTGATATTGGCCACAATTGATTTCATATCGCAGAAATAAAATTTTTATTCTAGGAAAGTAAAAGATTGTAGAAATATGTTAAACAAATTTAAATTGGTCAAATATGGGAAAAAACGCAGAATTTATACCCCACAGAAATAAAGTGCTATACGGTAACTGTCAATGGCTAATATCCTTTCTAGCATTTGTCTAGTCACCAATGGATGGATTATAGTAAACTGTCGTCGTATAGAAACTGAAGTCTCAGAGGGAAATTTGTGATAAACTGGTGAGAGAAATCACAAGAATTCATGTTTAGGTGCTCCAGCCACCGCAATATGACTGAAATGCTGTTTTGAAATGATGTCAAGACTCATTATACCCCCCAAATTCAATTTGGGGGGTATATAGGAGTCAGCTTGTCCGTTGGTCTGTCTGTCTGTTGGTCCGTCTGTTGGTTTTTTGTCCGCTCTATTTCTCCTAAACTGCTGGTCCAATTTAATTCAAACTTCACATGTGAACTCATTACCAAGTGGAGATAAGCATATTAAATTTTTGTTACCGTCCATTGATTTTTGACGGAGTTACGGCCCTTGAGTGAATTTTCTTGTCCGCTCAATTTCTCGGAAATTAATGGACAGATTTCAAAAAGAATGTACAGTCATGCTCACTGGCTCTCAAATATGTGCATATCAAATTCTGGTGATGTTTCATTGATTTTTGAATAATTTGATATCAGTTGAGTTCATTAAAATCCCAGCATTCTGATTGGTTAAAAATTATTTTTCATACCTCCATGAAAAAAAAATGCCGGAACTACTTTTTCCTGTCAAACATGGTATTACGCCGCGTTATCAACCTGCCATTTTTGTTGAAAATTAATAATGAAAAGTTGTCTTTTTATTGTTTTTTAAATCGCAGAATATTAAATTATAAGAAATGAATGTAATTTTATTTTTTTCATGCAGGTATGAAAAATAAAATCTAATCACACTTTTGTATGAACCGCTTCGCGGATTCATACAGTGTGATTAGATTTTATTTTTCATACCTGCATGAAAAAAATAAAATTGCATTCATTCCTTAAATGAGTTATGGCCCTTTGCTGAAAATTGCCATTTTACGCGAAATCAACGTGTGTTAATCGGTTTTCAATTTTTTGTCCGCTCTATTTCTCATAAACTACAGGACCAATTTTGTTTAAACTTCACATGTGAACTCATTACCAAGTGGAAATGTGCATAACATATTTTGGTCATGGTCCATAGATTTTTGACTGAGTTATGGCCCTTGAGTGAATTTTCTTGTCCGCTCAATTTCTTGAAAATTAATGAACGGATTCCAAAAAAAAACTTTACAGATTTGCTTAGTAGCTCTCAAATATATGCATATCAAATTCTGGTGATGTTTCATTGATTTTTGAATAATTTAATATTAGTTGATTTCATTGAAATCCAAGCGTTCTGATTGGTTGAAATTTTTTTTTCATAACTCCATGAAAAAAAAATTTGACGGGACTATTTTCGTGTAAAACAAACACACCACCTACCTTTCCTAAGAGTCTAGAAGTGAAACCCTGCATCTGAATATAAGATTTTACTTAATGTAATAGCTATAGAGAAATACACAAATATGAGAATTTGAAACAAACAAACAAACAAAAAACAACACCGACAACAAAAACCAATGAACCAACAAAACATGAATGAATCATGCACATTCATGGGATACACTTGAACAGTTGCACTCGCTGCTGGAACATACCTAGATCTATCTGTAAAAAAATAGATAAACATAAACAATCAACAGAGAACTAACCTTATCCTTTCATGATTTTCGTCCATTATCCATTGACGGAAGCATGAGATGTGAATGCTGAAGACGTTGAAATTGTATTTAGAGACATATTCAAGTCACTCGACACAGACTAATTTTTCCCGTCTGGTCAAAGCAACCCAAAGACACATCACAGAATACGATAAAGATGCGATCCGATCAATGGCGATTATCCTCCGTGCTTAAAACACCTGCAATTCATTCGTTTCTTCTGGTTGTTTCTGTTTTTTTGCTTGTTTGTTTTCTTTTCTTTCTGTCAGATCGCCTTACTACTTTGCAGTAATCTCCCTTGTTTTAGACTGGTCATTTGGAATTATCATAGACTAGAACATTTTAATTGTACTCACTTCGTTTCATACCTTTTATCATTTATTTGTCTCATTTGAAGATTTAAAGCCCAATTTTATGTTTGATTTTGTGCTCGCTTCAAAATTCAAACAAAATGGCTGCCATTTTTAGCTCACCTGAGCACAAAGTGCTCAAGGTGAGCTATTGTGATCACTTTTTGTCCGTCGTCCGTCTGTCCGTCCGTCTGTCCGTCTGTCTGTCCGTCCACAATTTGGTGTTTACGCTCTAGCATCCACAAATATTAATCAATCTTGATCAAACTTTGTCAAAACAAGTATGGTCATAAGTTCTCGGATGAGTTCGATTATGGGCCAGATCGGATCAGAATGTGCTGAGTTATCTGCCCTTGAATGTCAAAAAATGCTGTTTTTGACTTTGTTTACACTCTAGCATCTACAATTATTGATCAATCAAAACAAAACTTGGAGACAATGTTAGAGACCATAAGATCTCGGATGAGTTCCGTTTTCAGTATGATCTGATCAGGAAGATGAGAGTTATGTGCCCTTGAATTCGACAAAATTGCTATTTTCGGCTGTTTTTGACCTTGTTTACACTCTAGAATCTACAATTATACATCAATCAAAACAAAACTTGGACACCATAAGATCTTGGATGAGTTTGATTTTCAGTTTGATCTGGTCAGAAAGTCAAGAGTTATGTGCCCTTGAACTTGACAAATTGCCGTTTTTGGCTGTTATTGACCTTGTTTACACTATAGAAACTACAATTATCTATCAATCAAGACAAAACTTGGATATAATGTTGGGTACCATAAGATCTTGGACCAGTTCGATTTTCAGTCTGATCTGATCAGAAAGTCTAGAGTTATGTGCCCTTGAATTTGACAAAATTATCATTTTAGGCTGTTTTCGACCTTGTTTACACTATAGAATCTACAATTATATATCAATCAAGACAAAACTTGGACACAATATTGGGGACCATAACATCTCGAATGAGTTCGATTTTTTATTTGATCTTATGAGAAAGTCAAGAATTATGTGCCCTTGAATTTGACCAAATTGCCATTTTCGGCTGTTTTCAACCTTGTTTACACTCTAGAATCTACAATTATCAATCATTCAAGACAAAGCTTGGACACAATGTTGGAGACCATAAGATCTCGATCAGTTTGATTTCCAGTCTGATCTGATCAGAAAATCGAGAGTTACGTGCCCTTGAATTTGACAAAATTGCTGTTTTTGGCTGTTTTCGACCTTGATTACACTCTAGAATCTGCAATTATTTACCAATCAAGACAAATCTTGGACACATTGTTGGGGACCATAAGATTGGATGAGTTGGATTTTCAATTGGATCTGATCATAAAGTCGAGAGTTATGTGCCCTTGAATTTGATAAAATGCCGTTTTCGATGGTTTTCTACCTTGTTTATACTCTAGAATCTACAATTATTTATCATTCAAGACAAAACTTGGACACAATGTTGGGCACCGTTATATCTCTGATGAGTTTGATTTTCACAATGTTATTGATCATAGTTCGTTTTCAGTCTTAAAGTCATAAATATCAATTGAATTGAACAAAAATGTTGCTCATATCATTTTGGTTCAGGTGAGCGATATAGGACCATCATGGTCCTCTTGTTCTAAATACCCAAAAGAACATGTATTCATACGCAATGTAAAGGCTCAGATCAGATGGAAAATAAGAAGGATTTTTTTTTGTTTTTAACTCAAAATGGGGTTAAAAATCGTGTTTTTTTAAAATCCCAGAATATTAAATTATAAGGAATGAATGCAATTTCTTTTTTTTTCATGCAGGTATGAAAAAAAAAATCTAATCACTCTTTTGTATGAACCGCTTCGCGGATTCATACAGTGTGATTAGATTTTATTTTTCATACCTGCATGAAAAAAATAAAATTGCATTCATTCCTTAAATGAGTTATGGCCCTTTGCTGAAAATTGCCATTTTACGCGAAATCAACATGTGTTAATCGGTTTTTCAATTTTTTGTCCGCTCTATTTCTCATAAATTACTGGACCAATTTTGTTCAAACATCACATGAGAACTTATTACTAAGTTGAGATGTGCATACTAAATTTTTTGTTACGGTCCATTGATTTTTGACGGAATTACAACCCTTGAGTGAATTTTCTTGTCCGCTCAATTTCTCGGTAACTAATGGATGGATATCATAAAAACTTTACAAGTATGCTTACTGGCTCTCATATATGTGCATATTAAATTTTGGTCATGGTTCATTGATTTTTGACTGAATTATGGTCCTATGTTGAAAAGCAATGTTTACAACATTACCATGTGTTGGTCAGTCTGTTTTTTTATTTGCTCTTTTTCTCACTTGATCATTTCACAGTTCATAGGAAATGTACATCTCAAAATGCACAAACACAGCACTTTTGGGGGGTATGATCACTTTCAGTGATATTCTAGTTCGATCAAATTTTCCCAAACCTCAAGCTCATCCTAAGGTTATGCCTTTCAAGTGTTTCTGACTCATTACAGGAGAATTGTCAAGGTCACTTCCCAAGGTCATTTTATTATATTTCAGTGCCAGTACCACCTGAAGATGATGATCAAGTTATTATCATTGTTGCTGTGATTGTTCCAGTAGTCGTCATCATTATTGCAGTTATTGTTGTTGTTTTTATACTCAAACGTCGCCGTAAACCTAGCATGTGAGTATAGTTGAGCTGATATCTAGAAATATTGACCTTTTGATGGCAAGATTATGATCCAAGTGTTCCAAATGCTCTTTAACCCTTTCCCAAACAAGACCTGGTTTTGACATATCTAATAGAAAAGGCTTTGGAAAACATTGAGACAAAAGAAGAAACTGCTGATAAACAGCAGTTTCTCCTTTTGTCTCAATAATTTCTGTGCTAAAATATACACAAATCATGTGTTTATCCACAAGGGTTTTGTCGCCTGCAGCATCTTTGAATTTGGACCACCCTAAAATTTTGTCGTTTGGGAAAAGGATATAGAAATGGCATCATCAGTGTGCTTCTCTGGTTTCCATGTCCCTAATTGAATAGGCTTGGAAAAACATGATGCAAAAGAAGAAAATGTTAATAATCAGTGTTCTCTGTTTTTGCCTCAATATTTTCTTTGCCATTTAGTATTATAGATTATTGCATTAATATGGGAATAAATTGTGTTGTACGAGTTCTTTTGGCACAGTTGCCCAAGCTTGCAAGGGCTTCTACGCCAAAAGAATTGGCCAACACAATATATTCTAATATTACTTGTGTCTGTCCATCCGTCTGTCTGTCCAAAAACTTATTATTAGGACAATATCAAAGTATTTTATAAAAAGTATGATACACAAATTCTTTCCTTATCAACATCTATTTTGTCCTCTGCAGCAGCTTTCAAAATGGAACAGTCTATGTGTAACGTTTGCTGCTTTGGACAAGTTTTATTTGTCAATCCTGCAAAATGACTTGTTGGAAAAATTCTTAATTTGATATACTGGTATCAATCCTATCTATCATTTTAGGTCCAGAATGACAGAAACAAAAATGGAGGCTAATTTTGAGGACACCACTACATCAATGATTAAAAAGAAAAGGTGAGGTTCTGAATTCATAAATCCTATTATATAATTGAGCTTGGATCTGGGAAAACATCCCTTATAGCATTTTTCAAAATTGAGTTTCAAGATCAGTCAAATGCAGTCCAATATGCATCTTTAAGTTACTACAAGTCACGAAAAAGCTATTAGAGAATAATATGGATCCTGAATAGACTGTGCGTATGCACAGGCTGATCTTGATCTATGTTGGGCTCAAAGGCCTTAAGAGACGTTTTTCCAGATCCTGGATCGGTTATATAAATATATCTAGGGAAAAGGAGGATAGGATAGCTATCAGCGTTTTCTTCTTTACATGCTAGTTTGTAGAACTTACAAAAAGTTGAAAGGTATACTTGTATGTAACTCTTTACCAGACAAGACTAATTTTTGACATCCTTTATATGGAAAAGGAAAATATTGAGACCACAGCGGCGGATCCAGGATTTCTGTGAAGGGGGTTCGGACATTCTAAAGGGGGGTTCGGACATACGGAAGGGGGGTTCGTTTTCCTAGTTTTAACCCATTACCAGATGGCAAAATTTTGGACTTTTCCAAATTCAAAGATGTTGCAGAAGACAATTTCACATGGATGAAATTGTACATCTTTTGGTCTTTTTGGGTAGAAAACATTGTGGAAAATGAAGAAATTGCTTGTCACAAGCAATTTCTTCATTTTCCACCATGTTTTCCCAAGCATTTTCTCGTGAGGGAGTCAAAAGGCGTCACTGTGCAGTAATGGGATAATTATGCAATTTTGACTGAATTTCTGCATGTAAATGAAATAATCAGGCTACTTAGGGGGGTTCGTTCGAACCCCCCGAACCCCCTCCGGATCCGCCACTGGACCAGCATTTTCCCCTTTTACCATAATATTTTGTATGAATTGGCAAGGTAAACATGCATTAGTAGATAATTTCAGTTCATTTTTTTTTTTTTTGCCAACGTAAATATTTAGGCTTTATTCTATATTTGTTTGGATCATGTTTTTTCTCACTATTTGATTCTTTGTCCATATCTTTTGCAGACCAGTCAAGTTGAGTGAATTTGAGGATCACCTTACCAAGCTCCATAAAGATAGCAACTTGCTGTTTTCTGCAGAATATGATGTAAGTATTTAGCTTATTCATTTCCTTAACAACAAAACTGCATACATATAAGACTATTTATGCATACGAGGGGCATTCAATTAATATTGGAACTGGGGTTCTATAAGCCATAGTTATGTCGCAATTAAATTTTAAGTTTCTTCAATCCTTCAAAGTAATCCTCTTTGACAACCATACACTTCTGAAGTTTTGAGATCCATTACTTATATGCCAATAAATAGGCCTCTTTTGAAACACCCCGCAGACACTGGTAAATTGCACTGCATTTGGAACATGAAGGCCTCTACGGACGACCAGAGGCTTTTTTCGTCATCATGGGGAACTTAAAAAAGCTACATGGGCTTAAGCCAGACTATAATGGTGGATGAAGACGCTGTACAACATGTGTCTCTTCCAGGAAGTCTTGGACAATAGGACACCTGTGGACAGCTCCGTTGTCATGAATTTGCCACATGCCTCTTTAGTCGGTCCTAGACCTGCTCTTTTCGTGACATTTCTTTACTTTCGCCGGCATACATTTCTTGTATGAATGACCGGCAATAGTGGTACTATTTGAAACAGTAGTTTGAACAATACACCCGTTACATTTGAAAATTACCGCGTACAAAACTTTTGCCGCGCTTTTATTTTTTGGCTATTACAGACCCTGCCTGATCTTTTCCAGACCATTGCTTGCTAATGACACGCCATTGGTGCTCATAATAGTAGATTATTGTTGAATCATATGTATTTAGCTCAGAAAGCCCACATTTAATGCATTCATTGCATTATTTAAAAATTTAAAAATATATTTTGCCATCTTTACACGGGTGGCTCTCTGACCATTAGGCAGCAGGTGGGGGACCCAATGGGCATAAACCTGTCCGCATTCAACCCTTTCGTGGAAATCGTATAACATGCCCCCGATGAAAACCCATTTTTATCTGCTATTTTTTGCAGATTGAACCATGCGTCTTGTTCGGTCATGTCGGAATCTACAGCAACATTTGCTTTGGTACTAGCTCTACCCGGGTTGCCTGAGAGGGGGGCATCATTCAGGGCAGTTTTACCAATGTTTATTTTTATCAATTTCCTAAAATGTGACGTATGTTCAACGTTCGAATGTTCATGAATCTAATATGGTTCATTTTATACATGTGATGCAGATATGTCAAAGCCTATGCTACCTTTAATGTAGACCCGTACATCCTACTTCAGTTCGTTTTCCATTTTGCGCACAGTGAAATAGCCAGTGTATATGACTGAACCAACTTAAAAGTCCAATAATTTTTGAAAGAGTGAACGAATTTGCCTCAAATTTTTACCAAGTATAGACAGTAATTTTCCCGTCAAATAGCCGCAAGCACCACTATTTCCATAGAACCGTAAGGTATAGTGGACCATTAGTACCACTTTTAATTGAACGTCCCTCGTATACCTTTTCATCTTTTGGCATTGACAACATGAAGAATCCACATATTTGTGGAGTTATTGCCCTTTGCTGAATTTCATACTCATTTTTTGTCTGGAGCATTAATAAAAAAGTTATGTATGCTATGTGCAATAATTAACCCTTTCCCAAACAAGACCGGGTTTAACGTCCCTAATAGAATTAGCTTGGGAAAACATTGAGACAAAAGAAGAAACTGCTGATAACCAGCAGTTTCTCCTTTTGTCTCAATATTTTCTGTGCTATATTATACACAAATCCCTTCCTTTTTAACATCAATTTTGTTGTCTAAAACAGCTTTTGAAATGGATGACCCTAAAATTTTGTCGTTTGGGAATAGGTTAAGTAAAAGGTGGATAGATGTCATTACAGAGAAGTGCAATGCATAACTCTGCCAATCATATTTTTTTAGGTATTGCACTTCTTTAGTTTTCATTCTTGGTAAATACTGCCATTGGACTGCTTCAATTGTTAGATGGCTATGTTTAAGGCTGGCCCGTAAGGGGGTATATACTGACCACATAAAGTAACGCAACACTCATCAAATATCAAATATCTTAAAACTTGTAAATCGATTCAAGGATATTTTTGCTTTGACATCAAATGTGATATTTCATCAAACAGTAAACGAAAGATCATAAAATTGCTAAGACATTTACAGACAAAAATTTCAACCCAAAGACACATGGTGTAAAATCAAAAGTCACAAACAAATTGATGGTTATAATCATCCATTGTATTCATAGACAACTGACATCTTCGTCACATTGACACCATTTTGAACCGATTTGATGTTAAAGAAACTTAGTTCACTCATCCTGACGGGTTGTTCGTTCGCAAAAACAGTTTTGTTGGAGGATTAAGACCACTAATACAAACGCGCATTTTCAGTCAATACCAAACGTGTTCGATAGCAGACGTGTCCTGGGATGAGTTTGTTTGTCAGAGCCGACCTGCCTTGGCATTAGGGTGATTTCCATGACTTTATGCGAACATCCAAAGCACAGAACTGCAGCTCTTTAACTGGATCAGACCGTCTTTGGATGGATAAGTTGTCTTAAATAGCGAAATTTATCCCAAAATTTAGTCAATAACGGATATAAAACAATTAGCTTCTGGTTAAATCGTTCATTTGTGATGACTTATCCATGTCTGCCAATGTTCATTTATGTGGAATCTGCTGCTATTTGGAATCTTTTCCAATGCTCAGGGCTCTTTGACTAATACCCTACCGACTGATAGTTACTGGTCCAGTCGATGATCTGGATCGATCATGCACACTGGCGTTTGCTGTAAAATGGTATTGCAACCTTGAAGTTAAAGACATTTTGGACGCCAAGCTTTTTGATCCGTGAAAATCGAATTTTCCAGAACTCGAATTCAAGTGGTATGATGACGGCTGTTTTCTAGAAGTTATGACATGACGCTTAGTGCGCACAGTGACATTTTTTTGTGTTTTTACTGTGTAACTGACTACACACTATCAATAAAACTATCTTTTAGGATTGTTTTTAGCTCACCTGAGCACGAAGTGCTCGAGGTGAGTTATTGTGGTCACTTTTTGTCCGTTGTCCGTCCGTCCGTCCGTCCGTCCGTCCGTCCGTCCGTCAACATTTGGGGTGTTTACACTCTAGCATCCACAAAAGTTAGGCGATCTTGATCAAACTTGGCCAAAACAAGTATGGTCATAAGTTCTTGGACAAGATCGATTATGGGCCTGATCGGACCAGAAAGTGCGGAGTTATATGCCCTTGAATGTCAAAAAATGCTGTTTTTAAGCTTTTTTTCACTCTAGCATCTTCAATTATTGATCAATCAAGACAAAACTTGGACATAATGTTGGAGACCATAAGATCTTAGATGAGTTAAATTTTCAGTCTGATCTGACCTGAAAGATGAGAGTTATGTGCCCTTGAATTGGGCTAAATTGCCTATTTTTTCTGTTTTCAATCTTGTATTAATCTAAGGGAAGTCACTCTTGACACTACTTTCCTTTAATATAAGTAGAGTTATCTTGTTTCAGAGCTCCAGATAAGTGGGAGTGATGAATTTTTAAACTGCAATAATTCTGTATTGTTCATCAAACCCTTTATTGTGGGTACTCATGTGTATCGTCTCGTCGAGATGATTCAAATGAGTACCCACAACATAGGGTTTGGAATTGAAATAACAAAGTTAGAATGTCTTCACCCCACTTATCTGTAGCCCTGTTGTTTGATAGAGGATATAAATAGATTTACACTCTACTGTCTTACAATTATTAACCCATTACCAAAGAACAAAATTTTAGCCTAGTCCAAAGTCATAGGTGCTGCAGACGACAAGTTCCATTGAACAAAATTTAACATTTTTTGGTCTTTCTTGGTAGGAAACATTGTGGGTATTGAAGAAATTGCTTGCTACTTCATTTTCCACAATGTTTTCCAAAGCCTTTATTTTGTGGGGTCTCCAAAAGCGTCAATGTGTGGGAAAGGGTTAATCAATCAAGACAAAACTGGGACACAATGTTGGGGACTATAAGATCTCGATGAGTTTGATTTTCAGTCTGATCTGATCAGAAAGTCAAGAGTTATGACAAAATTGCTGTTTTTTACTGTTTTCGATTTTGTTTACACACTAGACTCTACAATTATTGACCAATCAAGACAAATCTTGGACACAATGTTGGAGACTATAAGATCTCAAATGAGTTTGATTTTCAGGTTGATCTGATCAGAGAGTCAAGAGTTATGTTCCCTTGAATTTGATAAAATTGCTGTTTATGGTTGTTTTCGACCTTGCTTATACTCTAGAATCTACAATTATTTATCAATCAAGACAAAACTTGAACACAATATTGGGGATCATAAGATCTTGGATGAGTTCGATTTTCAGTCTGATCTGGTGAGAATGTCGAGAGTTATGTGCCCTTGAATTTGACAAAATTGCCATTTTCGGCTGGTTTCGACCTTGTTTACATTCTAGAATCTACAATTATTGATCAATCTATATAAAACTTGGACACAATGTTGGGGACCATAAGATCTCATATGAGTTTGATTTTCAGTCTGATCTGATCAGAAAGTCGAGCATTATGTGCCCTTTAATTTGACAAAATGTCTGTTTTCTGCTGTTTTCGACCTTGTTTACACTCTGGAATCTACAATTATGGATCAATCAAGACAAAACTTGGACACAATATTAGGGACCATAAGATCTGGGATAACTTTGATTTTCAGTCTTATCTGGTCAGAAAATCGAGAGTTATGTGCCCTTGAATTTGATAAGATTGCTGTTTTCGGCGGTTTTCGACCTTGTTTATACTCTAGAATCTACAATTATTTATCAATCAAGACAAAACTTGGATTCAATGTTTGGCACCATAATTTAGATCTCGGATGACTTAGATTTTCACAACCTTATTGACCATTAGTTCTTTTTCAGTCTTAAAGTAATAAATATTAATTGAATTGAACAAAAGTGTTGCTCATATCATTTTGGTTCAGGTGAGCGATATAGGACCATCATGGTCCTCTTGTTTAACTTGCAAGACCTTAGGACGTGTTTAACGTAAAATAATAAAGGGATGTAATTCTGACATGTTCGTAAGAAATTTAAATATTTTTATTGAAAATAACTATCGAAAACCTTCCTTGCGAGCTATAGAAAGTAACATTGTAGATCCTGGTATATTTAGAATAGAAATATTGAATTTTGAAAATGTTGCGTTACTTTATGTAGTAAGTGTACATGTTTAACAAATATCTCTTGTTGCAATACTGTTAGTTTCCCATATAAGAGCTGATGCAGTGGTAACTATTTTGATACAGCAACAGTTCCATGTATTGTAACACCCTTTGTTTTCTTCCGTGATTTGCGTATTATCGCCCCCAGGTCACCCACAAGAGGCAACAAATTATTGTGCCTCATGATTCCAAAACCATGAATAGTTCCATGTAGTTTGACATCCATTCTTCTTGTCCAGGATTTACGTACCATTGCACCAAGTCACCCACAAGAGGCAGCAAATAGAGAAGAAAACAGACTGAAGAACAGATACATCAATATTCTACCTTGTAAGTTATCTTTTTATACGCCCGAAGGGTCTTATTATGTTATGGCCCTGGTCGTCCGCCCGTCTGTCTGTCCTTCCGCTAGCAATTTCTTGTGTGTGCACACCACTTTCGGAATTCAGATTACTCTTTTCGTTCTTGAATTATCTGCCCTTGAATTTAAAAAAGTGCTAATTTTACTGACAAGCTCCTCTCGGGCGTATATGCGCCGCTCTGCGAAGCTCTTGTTACCATTAACCCTTTCCCAAACCACACTTTTTAAGGGAAGTCCAATTTGAAAACTGATGCAGATGACAAAAGATACTCGTATGTTGTAAAAGATAGAATTTGTGTATAATACAACACGGAAAATAGTGAGACAAAAGGAGAAACTGATGGTTATCAGCAGTTTTTGCTTTTGTCTCAATGTTTTCCCAAGCCTATTCTATAAGAGACATCAAAACCGGTCTTGTTTAGGAAATGGTTAAATGAGACAGCCAATTAAAGTCAAATAAAGAAGATGTCATTGTTCAAGTTCTCTCAATTTTGAGTCATTCTAAGAAAATGACAAGTTATGAATTATTTTGCACATGCGAGTAGTTTCTTTATCATTGGAAGATGCTTGGTTTGAAATGATGCTGATCTTTGTCATACATTGAGTTACAAAACCGTTTTATCTCAAAAAGATTCTTTTCATGCGGTGTTGTTCAGTGTTTCTTGTTTCCATTATAGTTGACCACAGTCGTGTGAAGTTATTTTCCAATGGTGAAGAGGATAGTAGTGATTATATCAATGGAAATTATCTACCGGTATGTAATAACACTTTCACAAACACAACCTGGTTTTGATGTTCATATTAGAAAAGGCTTGGGAAAAGATTGGGACAGAAGAAGAAAATGCTGATTATCAGCATTTTCTCCTTTTATCCCTATATTTTCTGTTATATATTGTACACTCATCCTTTCTTTGTCAACACCCATTTTATCATATCTTCAACAGCTTTCAAATTGGTTACCCTAAAATTTTGCCATTTGGGAAAGGGTTAAGCCTTTCCAAGATTACAAAGATGTTGGGTGGTCCAAATTCAAAGATTTGCAGACAAACATTTCAAGTAAATGAAAGGATAAGTGCAATATACAAGGAGCATAACTACCTAGCTTATTTTGTGAGTTGTTGTCCTTTGTTTTTGGCAAAAACGGTATCTGGACAAATGTATTGGTGGGGGTATGTTTTTAGCTCACCTGAGCACGAAGTGCTCAAGGTGAGCTATTGTGGTCACTTTTTGTCCGTCGTCCGTCTGTCTGTCCGTCTGTCTGTCCGTCCGTCCGTTCACAATTTCGTGTTTACACTCTAGCATCTACAAATATAAGCCAATCTTGACCAAACTTGGTCAAAACATGTATGGCAATAAGATCTCGGATGAGTTCGATTATGGGTCAGATTGAACCAGAAAGTCAGGAGTTATTTGCCCTTGAATGCGAAAAATACCTAGTTTTGACATTGTTTACACTCTAGCATCTACAATTATTGATCAATCAAGACAAATCTTGGACATAACATTGCAGACCATAAGATCTCGGATGAGTTCAATTTTCAGTCTGATACGACCAGAAAGACGAGAGTTATGTGCCCTTGAAATCGACAAAATTGCCATTTTCGGCTGTTTTCGACCTTGTTTACACTCTAGAATCTACAATTATTCATCAATCAAGACAAAACTTGGACACAATGTTGGGGACCATGAGATCTCGGATGAGTTTGATTTTCAGTCTGATCTGATCAGAAAGTCGAGAGTTATGTGCCCTTGAATTGGGCAAAATTGTCATTTTTGGCTGTTTTCAACCTTGTTTACACTCTAGAATCTACAATTATTAATAAATCAAGACAAAACTTGGACAGAATGTTGGGGAGCATAAGATCTTGGATGAGTTTGATTTTCAGTGTTATCTGATCAGAAAGCCGAGAGTTATGTGCCCTTGAATTTGATGAAATTTCAGTTTTCGACTGTTTTTTGACATTGTTTACACTCTAGAATCCACAATTATTCATCAATTAAGTTAAAACTTGAACACAATGTTTGAGACCACAAGATCTTGGGGTAGTTTGATTTTCAGTCCGATCTGATCAAAAAGTCGAGAGTTATGTGCCCTTGAATTTGACAAAATTGCTGTTTTCGGCAGTTTTCGACCTTGTTTACACTCTAGAATCTACAATTATTGACCAATCAAGACAAATCTTGGACACAATGTTGGATATCATAAGATCTCGGATCTGTTTGATTTTCAGCCTGATCTGACTAGAAAGTCGAGAGTTATGTGCCCTTGAATTTGATAAAATTACAGTTTTTGGCTGTTTTCGACCTTGTTTATACTCTAGATTCTTCAATTATTGATCAATCAAGACAAAACTTTGACACAATGTTGGGGATCATAAGATCTTGGATGAGTTTCATTTTCAGCCTGATCTGATCAAAAAGTCGAGAGTTATGTGCCCTTGAATTTGACAAAATTGCTGTTTGCGGCCGTTTTCGACCTTGTTTATACTCCAGAATCTACAATTATTTATA